>WAAF01008189.1:106571-242069 GCA_013400475.1 Tricholaema leucomelas
GGGGAAGGTGAGGGGGTGGTTGAGAGCCCTTCCTGGGGACTCAGGTTTCTGGGAGGGGAGTTGTGTTTTCTGTATTACTTTTACCTTGCATATTTCTGTATATATATCTGTATATACTGTAAATATCTGCTTGTAAATTGTGCCAGCTGTAAATATAAGCTTCATTCAAATTTCCAGAGCCGGCTGAGTCTAGTCTGGGTGATTTCTAAAGTTGTGGGGGGGTGGGGAAACAGAACTCCAGCCCAGGTTTTTCACATGCTGATGCTCTTCCTCAGGCTGGATGCTCCCATTCAAAGCAGCCTTTGCCATGGATTCTGCTGACTTAAATCCTAGTTTGTATACTCATAGCATACATAGCATAATCAAACTCTTCCTCTAGGGTGTAAACTGAGCCATGAGGAGGCAAAATCTCCACATGCAGCAAAATGAATGGAGAAAACCTATGTGCAGGTAGGTGTTTTCAGTCTCCATTTGTTGTTCATGAATATGGTCAGGTGTCAGAAAGGGAGTGTGGCCTTAAGTATTGTTTTTATCCTAATTTTGAGTAGAACTCTGCTTTCTCTTATCTCTAACCACTGCAGTGGTAAGGGCCTTCCTTCTGCAGTTCTGTTTCACCCCTCAGCTGTGGGGCAGAGGTTTCACCCTGTTCCTACACTGATATTCCTGTCCTGTTATTCTCATGCCTTTGAAGCTATATATCCCAATGTTGTTATGTTGGCACCCACACAGCATGAAAATCTCTACGTTTTTCTTCCCTTTTTTTCTACTGCTTATTTTGCAGCTTCTTGGAAGAAAACATTACTTAATGAATAACAAGGTAAATCATAGTCACTCAGTAGGCAATAAACTTGACTCAGTAACATGCTCGCAGAGAGACAGAGGGTGTGTACCACCTACCCTGGTCATATCCCATTCTGCAACTAATAAGGATATCTTAACTAGGAACGGGCAGAGGAATGCCTGATGTGAATCATATTGTCCCCGTGGGACTGGTACCCGGAGGGGCACGAGCTGCATCACCAAAGGCACACATCTGGGAACTCCTGCCTTTCCTCGGCTGGCCACTGAGAAGTTTTCCTTCCTTTCTGGTTCTTTCCCCTTTTCTTTTTCACTACTTACACTTGCCATTAGCTATAGTCCCCAGCAGTAAAGCTGGCAGCATGTAAGCCTGTCTCACCACTCCTGCAATGCTCTGTAGTTATAAACTATGCCAGACATGGTTTATAAAACCACTGTTGACACCATTTCCTTCTGCTGTGGAAGACAAAGGCAATTTCAACAGGAAACATGAGCAAATCTTCTGGAACACTGTCACTTTAAAACAAAGGGGCAAATAGGGACGTACAGCAAAATAATCAAGTTCCAAAGGAAAAAAAACCCCACCATCTATATCAAGCTAATTGTACTTGTTATCAAAAACTCTGTTTTTAATTTTAATTTTTTTCCTCTAAAATGCTAAATACTCTTTCTTGTGGCAGCTTCTGTGTATTTTTTTGTAATTAGGTAGAAGTATACTATTTACCATGGCAGCAGTGCTCAAATCTCATTGAATGGACATCATTAGAGTGAGCAGAGCTCAGAAAGGTTATTAAAGCCTCATCTGAACTACGAAAATGTCAAGTCAAGTGGGAATGGTGAATGGTGATATGAAACTTATTCCACTTATCTGATGTTAATGAGAAGAAACAATGCAGAGTTCTCAACAGAACAAAAGAAACCCACAACCAAAATCCCACAAACAGCAATTGAGATGCATTCGTGACCAAAGCCAACAATATATTCAGATATTCCCAGCATCATTAAAATACGTCCATCTTACCATTAGTTTTGCCTTCAACCCACCGAACCAGCTTTAGTGTCCTAGAGGTTGATAGTTACAACACTGACAAAAAAAGCAGTGTATTTGGAATAATAGAGTAAGTAAAAAACAGCAAAAAGCCTCTCTGAAACCAGTGATTTACAATGGCTCTTCTCCCACTAGTAAAATTCATGTGTCTCATCATTTATGTCTTCATAAGCTTTTCTTTTGCTCAGGACAAGACTTTCACTGTATTTGGTGAAGTTAGAGAAGTCTGACAGGATTTTAGAAAACAAAATGTGTGCCTTAATACTACTGATTTAAAAAAGACTGGGCATGTTCAAAAATGCCTCTTTTTAACATGTTACATGTTAAAACTGTTTGAAAACATGAAAACATGTTTACTGTTTGAAAAAGTCCTAATAGGACAATCAGATAAAAAGATGTGACTAAAAAGATGTAGTTTTTACAGTAGATCTGGACTAATGTGTTGTAAACTAAATTAACCAAGAACTCCTTTTTTTTTTTTTTTTGATGCAGAATATAGCATTATTGCTTTGCAGGTATAGCTTTTACACAGCACACCAACTCAAGATGGTTATGTTAAAAGACACCCTGCCAACTCCCCCCCACCACACCCCAGACAGAGCTTTGTGAAAAAAGGCTCCTTCCCCATAGTAGCTCACATGCATTGCGTAGCCTGTGAGCACTGAGGTTCATGTGCACAGCAAGAAAAGGCAGGCTATTGGCTGTGATTTATTTTTTTCTTCCTCAGTGTATGTCTAAGTATTGTTTTCTTTTCACATTCTATTCTACAAACGGTCTTCAGCACCTATTTTGGCAGACAGCTTAAAATATTACGGCAATCAGAAGAGAAGTGTAACAGTGACTTCACAGAAAATTGAAGCTGAACAACACACAAGAAAAAGGATCTTCAGTAATCCACGTAAGGCTTCTGTTTGTGGTTTTGCTTAGACCTGTTTGGTTTAAACTAATACTTAAATTTTGGACCATTTTTTTAACAGTAAAACCTCTTCTGTTTTTCAAAAGCTATGCTTACACAATAATCTATCCACAATCCCTTCAGTGGTCACCCAGGCAAACCAAAACCTACACAGCAGACAAGACCTGAACTGGAAGATTGGGTCCTTGGCCATTAAAAATCAAGCATCATTAAAAATTAATAATTAAAAGCTCACGCTGTACTTGTCCTACATTTTTCACACTAAAACCAGTCTAATAAAGGAACATTAATAAAACCTGACAGATGACCTTCAGAAATTAATAGTTAAGAATCAGTAGATTCTAACAAATATTTCACATTCTTATTTTCCTTGTTTCTATTTAAGACTCTGTCACATTGATTTGTTGTGTGGGAGGATTTCAGTATCACTGTCTTTGATGAGACTGCAGTAAAATTGAGTCTGTAGAGCAGATTTTGAATCATAAACCTGCATGGATTTATTCACTTCTTTCAGTAAATTTAAACTTGAAAATAAGGGTTTCTGGAGGCCTGAGTTGGCTGTTACATCACTGTGACATAAACCTTCAATGCAGAGAGACTTTCAAACTCAGGCCTAAATGTAATGACACCAGGAATCTCTGGAGTACAACAGGTCAGAACAAGGGGAGTGGAGGCGGAAGAGGCATAGACACTGCACAAGAAGGGAGAGAGGCAGGAATGAAAAGCCAGAGTAAACAAGCAAATAGAACTTGTCCTCCAGATCTCCTGAAGCCATGGCTGCATAGCTCATAAGGCTCAACATTTGAAAGGCTATGTTGCTTTATGAAGAAATGTTATCTTGATGTGTAATTACATCTGCACCATATAAAATAAGCAATTATTTTTTATCAATACAGATTACTACATTTTATGTGTTTAAAATCCAAGAAACTGATCTGTGCATTTGTAATCTTTGCTCATTTCATTTTGTGAGGCAGCCTATTACTGGTTTATTAAAGCTTCATTATATTATTTAGACCAAATGTCAATCTTGGTTCCAGTCCAGACTCTTCTCTCTGTACTTAGTAATTACCAACAGAAGTAATTTCCAATAGCAATGAGTTTGACACTTGCTGACCAATACAGTGTTTACAGTAGCACTGTGAGACTTCAGTCCTTTAACTAAAATGATATATTACTCAAGAGTAATTTGCAGTATTGGAAAATGTGGATCTAGGAAGATCTATACATTATCTGCCTTCGTATGTAAATGATAGATACACTTATTTTACACAGGGAATACTCTCCAAGCTACCCAGTTTACACAGCCATGTCTCTCACCTGTGATGAAGACAAGGCACATATCCTACTAGACTGTCACATTTATTAGAAATGGACCAGCTCAGGTCTCATTAGACTCCAGAGAAAACTTTCCACTATGAGACCAGTCAGACACTGGAATCATCTTCTTACACTGGACAGTTCTAAGACTCAGCTGTGCCAGCTCGTTTAGACTACATTATTACCTAGAAGGGTTGGACCAGAGGATCCTTGGGGTCCCTTCCAATTTGGCATTCTGTGATACTATAAAATCTCCACCTTTCATGCCATTTACAAGGTAGAAGCAATTATTTGCTTTCCAGCACAAGTGAAGCTTGCCATATTTCATATTATTTTGCATATTCAAGAAAACTCCCTTCAGTAGCTATGACTATGACCATAAAACCCCCGAGCTTAGCTCATTCCCTCAGCAGGCAAAATTTTCTTGTTTTACAGGTATTATCAGATGCAACTTGAACCAAAACAAGCGAGTAAAAAAGTGAGAACTGTACTTCAGTATTTCAGAAATCACTGAAATGATGGCTTCATAGACAACCATCCTGCAGTCAGGAGGATTGTCTAGGACATCTCTAAGTAAATAATAAGATACATCACTGTAAGCCTGAGGAGCGTCTAATAATTACCCCAAACTACACTGGATTTGGAATGTAAAATGTATTTTCCATATTAAACCAGGATGATCTAATCTACTAGGGACAGCTTCCAGAATTCTGTCTAATGTCTTGTCAGCACATGTCAAATGCAAAATTTGATTTTAAAAAACAATGGATTTTTGCAATTATTCTCATGCTGGCTACAAACGATACCCATCTGTTAATTAAAATAAATGCATTTAGGAAACCTTCAAAATGTTCCTTAAAATCAAACATACGTTCAGTGTTCTCTATGTCAGGCTCAAGCTAACTTCCTCAGCAGCTAGGCTTCTCCACATCTGACACATTTCATGGGTTTGCAGTTGCTGTTTTGTTTTGTTTGTTTTCTTCATTTTAACCTGTTGCAAAAGTTTAATTGGTTCAATAGGAAAATGTGCAAGATCTGCATAAACAATTTAATATTGTTTATTTTTAAATGCAGATCAGAAATATCATGTGGTTTTTTTAACATTCCATTTCCAAAAGAATAAGCACCATATTGATAAAAGGCTCCTAGGAGAAAAAAAAAAAGATGTTTTAAAGGGTTTTTGGAACAACAGCAGAACCAAAGGAAAAGCTCCAGCTCCTTAGCTTGCTCAGTAACGTTTTGCTGTGTTAGGATCTGAACCAATTCCAGATGAAGAATTTTAAAAAGAGGGGTCTCAATCCTTTTGTGGATCAATCCCTAGACATGAATCCAGCACCCCTGATGTCAACGTGGAGGAAAGAAAAAAAAAAAAAAAGTGGGAAATTTCCCTTCTGTATCTGCTAATGAATTAGGGGAGACGAAAAGAGAGCCACTGAGCACTGACTTCAACTGACTGCAAGCAGCCACCATCTTCCTTTCCATTCCTGCCTCATGTGGGGGCATCAGCTGGACAAGAAGCTCACATGAAGATGTCCTTGCCTAAGTAAAAGTGATAGATTCTAAGGGACAATTCATTTATCCAGTTGTCAGGCTTATACTAAGAAATCCAAGTGCAGACTTCTCCATTTCTCTATTAGTTTTTCCTGGTTTTCTAAAGCATGTAACAATGTCTTTATTAATGCTGTTGTTGTGTACAATGGGTGCAAGTTATCAAAAGCAGAGGAAGGCTGTGGGAGCCTTCTCTGGGGTTCTGCAGTTATGTAGATGGGTGGAGTTTCCCAACACAGTGGAAAAGGAGCTGGAACACGGATCACAGATCAGCTTTGACGGTTGTTAACAGATAGCTCTGGACAACTCACTCACCAATGACTAAAACTCCCCACAACTGGGTTACTCAAATGAAAGTTTTTGTGCTCCTAAGTTCCTTAGCCTGCCCTGGATAGGTTTCTTATTAAAAAAATAACAATTGGTTAAAGCTGATCCAGTCCATTATTTTTAGCCAGCTACCTTCGGAGGCCAGCGGATGACAACAGAATGGAAAATTCCTTTCCTTCTGCAGCTCTGCAGGTGCACTTGCATCATGAAGGAGCTTCTGAATAAAGCAAATTGTACATATTACTACTGTCTTCAAAATAGCTTATGAACTTTTTAATCCATTGTGAACACAGTTCCCTGTATTAGAAGGGAGCCTGTGCCCTTAAATCTTAACTCTGTGAACTCTTTCCTTTATAGTACCCAACATGAGAACTTTTTCAGGAACAGGAAGGTCTGAACTCTAATGAGATCCTCTCTGACAATTGTAGAATAAAACCTTCTATTATGTGTACTACAGAGATTGGAAACACTTTTGCCGTACCTCTCATTTTTCTTTACGATCCTCTCAGTCCCTTAACTAGAGTGCAATGTCCCTGACTTGAATTTATATCACACTTTTCCAGATGCAGTAAACAGCAGATTGCACAGCCTAATTGCTCAAGGAAAGATAGCTTCATGAAGTGACAGACTATTGTGAACTAGATTAAACAATGCAATATATTAATGCCTGCAGTGAAAAAATAAAGAAATATGGACACAGTGAGACTTCATAGTCTTGCTTTAACAATCAACCAGGTGACTGACTAGCAAACAAAAAATCATTCTGAAGTATCCAGCATTAAGCAAATTTTCCGTTGTGTAGCAAATGTCTGAAGGTTATACTTATTCCAGAAAATAGGATCTAAGTATCTGAAGGTCTGTGTATAGGAGGAAAAAGCAAAGGAGGCAAAGCCCAACATGATGAAAAATGTGGTATTTTGATATCCTCTGCAATCCTGCACAATAACTTGAACTGTAAGGTATAGAGGTTTAAACTTGGAAGCCTACCTAAGGAGAACACTGCATTTGTGTTCGGAGTTTGATTTCCTTAAAGCTCCATTAAAGCCAAATAGGAAGTAATATTTCCATTTCCAAATAAAAAGGGTATCAGCTGTTGCTATTTCAGAACCATGGAAGTAGCTTTACTGATTTTAATTTTAAAGTTTAGAAATGGTGGCCTTGATAAACACAGAAGCGTGTTCAAAAGAACTACATCAAGATCCTAAGACAGAGGGCAAGCTGGTAAGACTTTTCTTTGTACAAACGAACTGTGGCCAGAAATTAAGGCTAAATTTGAAAGCAAAACAATGCCAGTATTGTGAGGGTTTTGTCAGTTGTTTCTTGTCTGTTGTTTGGTTTGGTTTTTTTCTCCTAAGAGGAACAGCTGCTGAAATATGTGTCTCAGCTATGTGGCATATACTACCACTCACACTCTTCATGATCATATCATCTCTGTCTCTGTTTAGACAGAGCTATCTGGTCAAGCAACATGAAGCCTCATTCAACCCAATTTCTGCTCTAAGTGGAGCACAGGTAACACTACTGGTCTATAATCAAATGCTCCCAGCTCTTTATTTGGATAGCGCTAGCAATGTTTAAACTTAAGATGAAGTAATCTTACCTACGGACAAAGGTGAACTGAAGATTTAGTTACAACATTATAAAGAACTACTACAGGTTTAAGAACAGAACGAACACATTGACCCTCCTCTGTCCAACAAGGACAATATTGTGCAGATACATAGCACACTCCACTGAAGGACACTGAACAGATTTACACACAGATGTCTTGCAACTCAAAGCGTTCTTGTGGTTAGCAGACATCACTGCCATCCTACAATTCATGTAAGGGAAAAAAATGAAATAAAAAGACTTAAAGATATTCCCAATGTCACAAAACCTAAACCAGAACTCAGTTCCTCTTCTTCTCAGTGCCACAAGGACAGTGGCATTGAGTACACCCCTCAGCAAGTTTGCAGCTGACACGCTGGAAGGAAGGGATCCATCCAGAGGGACCCTGACAGGCTGGAGAGGTGTGCCCAAGCCAACGCCATGAAGGTCAACAAGACCAAGTGCAATGTCCTGCATCTGGGTCGACGCAATTCCAAGCATCAATATAGACTGGACAGTGACTGGCTTAAAAGCAGCCCTGAGGAGAGAGACTTGGGGGTGCTGGTGCATGAGAAACTCAATATGAGCCATCAATGTGCTTTTGCAGCCCAGAGAGCCAACCAGATCCTGGGCTGCATCAAGAGAAGTTTGGGCAGCAGGTCAAGGGTAGTGATCCTCCCCCTCTACTCCACAATGGTGAGAATCCAGCTGGAGTACTGCATCCAGTTCTGGAGACCCTACTAAAAGAGGAATATGTATGTGTTGGAACGTGTCCAGAGAAGGGCCACGAGGATGATCAGAGGGCTGGAGCACCTCTCCTATGAGGAGAGACTGAGATAGTTTGAGACGGTTCAGTCTGGGGAGGAGAGGGCTCTGAGATGACTCTGAGTATCTTAAGGGGGCCTACAAGAAAGCTGGGGAGAGACTTTTTAGGATGTCAGGTAGTGATATGACTAGGAGGAATGGAACAAAGCTAGAAATGGGTAGATTCAGAATGGATGTTAAGAAGAAGTTCTTCACCATGATGACGGTGAGAGCCTGGAATGGGTTGCCCAGGCAGGTGGTCAAACCCCCATCCCTGGAGGTCAGGCTGGATGAGGCTCTAGACAGCCTGATTTAGTGTGAGGTGTCCCTGCCCATGGCAGGGGGGGTTGGAACTAGATGATCCTTATAGGCCCTTCCAACCCTGACTGATTCTGTGATTCTTTGGGCATCATCATTGCTAGCTCCTCTAAACAATCACAGCTGTTTTTTTTTCTCATTCATAAATATTTTATCTCTATTTTTGAGTTGGTTTGGTTCCTTTTGCTGTGTTTGTCATTGTTTGGTTGGTTGTTTTCTTTGTTTGTAGAGAAAGCCTTTTTTATAAGAAAACTTCATGTCCCATACAATATGTCCTAAAAGTACATTTTAGTGACTGCATTAAACTATGGCTACAGGCCAAGAGGAAAAGGGCTTGCCTGGCAGTTTAATTGACAGAATATCTGAAGTGCCCTTGAAAATTATTTAAAAGTTTATTACAGTCCTGGAGGTCAAGAATGAAAGGCTTCCAACAGCAGTTCTTCTGAGGTCCTTCTCTGACTCAGATGCTGTAACTTTGATGTTCCTATTAATTCAAAAAATTAACTTAACACTCAGACACCTTCAAAAACTCTCCTCTTTTGAAAATCTGCAGTCATTGATATACTGTAGAGCTCAATAATGTTGGAATCCTTGACTGGAACAGAAATCTGTACTGAAGCACAATTACCTTAAACAAAATAAGCTCCAAGATGCCACAAGCTATGGGAGAACATGTTTCAAGTGTCACTAATTTAATATTAAAGTTGTAAAGAAGTGAAATGTCTTGAAAACAAGTATAAAATGACACAAGTATTTTCTATAGGTATGAAATACCTCACCGGGTACTTACGGCATTCCTTTCTCATGAACGTTGTCACTGTAATGGATTTTGCAAGATACTGCCTGCTAAATAAATAGCAATTGCTGCACTTAGTAGTAAAGTTTGCAAAAATCAAATCACTTGCCAGAAAAGGAGTATGCTATCTACATTGGCACTGCCTCCATCAGAAATCTTGGGACACAGATTACACTTCAGAAGCATTCCAGCACAGGTATTTGTGTAGAAAATAATAAAAAAAAGTCTTCATACTGCATGGGAAGTTTAAATTTTCATTCTGCCAGAGGACACAGAATACCTTAATGACTCTACCACATACACAAAATTATCAGCATGGCAGGCTGACAAAAGAGGTTAACTGACAGGTACAATAGCTTCACCTTAACCCAGGTGTCAAGAAACATGTCATTATTGATATTCAAAGCCAGAACAGAACAGTTAAGTGAGTCACAGAAAGCTGAATAGACAGGTATTTAAAATATCATGTGTATGAGAATAAATTCACAGCTCACCTTTCCTTAGAAAAAAATGATGCCTTTTTTGTTTTGTTTTGATTTTAAAGCTTATTATTCTGTTAAACATATTCTCTGTATGGCTTTGGATGATCCTCCAATATCCATATGAGTGTTAAGAGAAACTGACCATTTTATCTCAGTCTTCTGCATCAAATCAACAGAACTATTCCAAGTATTACGGAAAATACGAGCTCAGAAACTGGCTTAACTGATCTGACTGTTAGGTATGAATACAAGCTGCAAGTCAATCCAACATGAAGTGCAGTTTGAACATGTTAATGATAGCTGGTCAGAAAATGCGCATGGTGAAACCCAAGTTCCGTGCTACACTTGCTTGATTTTCAAGTGTTCATTAGGACAAAATAGGATAAATGTTTCAAGGGAAATGAAGGACAATGCATGCAAACTGCTTTTAATCATTTCTCCTCTTCCACAAACATACCAGGTGTCTTACTTCAGGGCTGTCAAAATAAGGCTCATCCATATACTACTTTCAGAGCACATGTTTTTATATCTACATGAAACTCCAGAGAAGTGCTTGATCAACACTGCATATGAGAACCATAAGGCACTCAACTACAGAGGACCACTGAATGGATCACAGAACCTTCTTGCACGTGCAGTATCCATACCGATTCTCTCACTAAAGTGAACTAGGTTTTCATATTTCCAGCAAAAGTAGTTAGAGACACTTTAAGAAAACTTGCCTTAAAAGAAATTAGTCTTTTAATAATAACAGTGAAAGGAATGTGAATGGTGAAAAAAAAAATCCAGCTTGTGTCTGAAAACAGCTATTGGCTGTAAACTTCACATACTGAAAGTATTATACAAATTATGGTCTTCAAGACGTGTTAGAAAACCTTTCTTCACTTTCCTTCGAACAGATTTATAAATCTGGTCTCCACAGTGAAGGTGAATAATTTACAGTTCCCCACCTCTAACTTGATAATGAAAATGAGTCCAATTTGAACTTTTAACTCTTTGACACTGGAGAATATATAATGCAGAATTAGAATGTAATATAAATGCAGGCTGGATCAACCTATTAATCATTTTGTGATCTTGGCTAAAAAAAGAAAAAAACCCCACACTATTAAGAAAATTGGTCATTCAAAGGAACCATTAACATTTCAACAAATGTTAGCTTTGGTATTCTTCATTTAAGAGGAATTTCTACTTTTAGCAGAAGTATTTGTCCAGAATTGCTTTTCTGAAACAAGAGACGTCAGTTAGCCCCTAGGTGTGAACCCAGCAAAGTGTCAAGCATTCTCCTAAAAAACCCAGACCAAAATAAGCCCTAAAATTCTCTTCCACTTTGTGCTCATTTTTTGGTAAGCACAGGTATTTCTATCTTTATGACAACCACATATAATACTTTGCAGAAAGGCAAGAATGCAATAGCAGCAAGTTGTAGTTAGTACTGGGGTAGCAAGATGACACAAAACATGGATGAAAACGGTGAATTGTGATGCTTCATCCCTTGGTAATGACACGGAGAATTTCTACTGTTAAGAATATGAAATTCACTGCAATCTTCACTACAATTCATAACCTAGTTGAATTTGAATTCATAACAAAAGGCATAAGAAGGTCAATGTACCAGACACTGCTAGACAAAGCTGTATAAAAAAGACATTGCCTGAACAGACATTGAATATTCTATTTCAAGCACCAATCCTTGACAAGCAAGCTAGAATTAAGATTTACTTCTTGTGCATCAAGCCCTTCAGTTTGATCTGTTAAGCTGCACAAACTTTCTCCTGCTGTTTGAAGCATCATTTCAGGCTGTACAGCACAAAAATACATAAAATACACAAAATACACTCAGAAGATAACAGTTCCCTTCTGTCACAGAGCTGGCCTGAACCAAGGATAGAAAGGATGGTCTGAGCAGCAATACCTTCAGCTAGAGTTCAAGACTCCCAGCTTTATTTCCTAACTCAGTGACAACCTTCTGCAGACTTGGACACATCTCTCATCTCTGTTGCTCTCTCGAGTCTATAATGCAAGTGTTCATAATAATGGCACCAAAGTGATACTACAGGAAAAAAATGATTCATTCATTTCGATGCTATTCAACCACTCTACAACAGGGGCTATCACCTGACATACAGGTACTTCTTGTTTATATCTGCCTACTGAGATTTCCTGTGTCATTGTAACAGAAGAAAATCAAACAGCACAAATTAAAAACTTAACCTAAAGCAACAAGAGATCACACTGCCTAGTCTAAGTAAATCCAGAATTCATCTTTCCTCAAATACATCGATATAGCAAAGATTCACAGAATCCTACAGATTGGAAAAGAACTCCAGAGGTCATCTAGTCCAACCTGCTGCTCAAAGCCTCTTTAAATACAGCAGGACGCTCAGGACACTATCCAGTGAAGTTTCTTCAAAGACAGATGATGAGGTATCTTTCTGGGCAACCTGTTCCCTCATAATAAAAACTTATTCCTTATTTCCATTACCCATGTTGCAGTTTGCATCTGCTGCCTCTTGTGCACCTCTAAGAAGATGTTTGCCCTTTTGCTCTTCCATTAGGTAGTTCTGAACAGAAGTAAGGTCTCCTTAACAGTGTCTCCTCTAATGTTATGTCCTCCATGAATACACTACATGGAGCTACAGCTCCCTTGGCTATAGATAGCACCTCAGTTACATGAATTGTGATCAGATGTGAGACCTCCCCAGTATACCCTTTGTCTTTTGCCTTAAAGTCTGACTGAAGTTAGAACTGCAGCTGAATGACATGCAACTCTAGCACTGAGTCCCAGTAATTGCTACAAGGCCTGCTAACAACAAGGATTATCCCTTTGAAAGGGGTAGCTCTTGCTCCCACATCTCTGATACTAATTTTCTCCTCCACGTGTCATATTTGTTGCAGCCTTGTATCAGGTTGACATGCTCTCAAATATCAACTAGTTATGATAGGCACTCAACATGATGCAAAAACATATTACCTTTTTAAAAGAAAAAATGCAGAAATTGAAGAACATGGAATGACTTCTGCAACAGTTTCTGTGCTATACCGTGTGATAACAGGACACTAAAAAAAAACTCTAAGCCATTCCACTTCTCTAACATGGGAATATCACTTGAGAAACACCTCGTGGGACAGAGATAAACAAGGTAGCACAACTGCTGTATTGTGTCCAGCTTTGTACATATTGCTGGTCATTCCTCTCTTGAAAAACATTCCCAGCTCCTGAAATCCAGCTCCTTCTCCTACCTCTTCCTCATTAATTGAAGGCTGTGTTATCAGACAACTAGCAGCAAACACATTCCTGACATGTAAGAGGCCAGAAAGAAGAGCAAGAGCTACTCAAAGGGTTTAAAGAATAGCAACCTAATAACCACATAAATGATTAAGGGCATTGAACTAAAAACCATTACCTAGAAATTGGAATTCTGCAATTTGTAAAAGAAAATGTTGTCATCTTTGTATGATGTGAACAAACATCAAATGCGTGTATGAGCACCAGTATTAATGAGCAACCTTTTAGGGATGACAAACCCAGGAACTTAAGGAATATAATTAGCTAATAATGTGTATGATTTTAAATAGATACTTTTTCTTTGCTGTCTGAATAGCCGCTACTTCCTTTAAAGGGGCATATTTCCTTTTGGTTTAGTTTTTTTGGGGCTTTCTTGGGTACATTCTACATTTGGAAATGCTTTGGCACATTGCTGCCTAAGTTAGGTAAGAACAGGAGATAGCAATCAGATAAAGATCTAGCCTCACATTTTTAACAGCCTAAAAATGTTCAGCGTTGCTGGATATTTTTACACAGACTATTCTCTCTTGTCTATTGCAACTGAGAGAGCATGGGAACCTACGACCATTTAAATCATTAGAGCAACATTTTCTACTCACATAGCTGTCTTTGGAGCCTAAGTTTCATTGATCTTCCTCTGTCACTCTTGGGCTTTTGAAGACGTCATCATTAAGCAGTAATATAATATACTTTTTTTTTCCTTCCATCAATTGCTACCAGCCCCAACTAGTCAAAGTCAAAACCATCCCACTTCCCGGCTTAAAGGAAATACTTCAAACTAAACCACAGACCAAAATTTTGATTCACTGTAAGCATTATTGACAAAAGACCACAAAACCCCACCTTGGAAAGCTGATGGGTGTTGCCTCAGTGAAGAGAAACAGATCAAAATAGTCAGTTAAATTCACATTAGCCATCCAGCCTGCGAACAACACACAAAGCTCCTTTTTGCCTTTTTTTTTTCTTTTTCCTTCTTTTAATAACCTACTATCTTCAAGTAATAAGGTGGTTCAGGACAATTAAACTGCCATCTCAGATAGGCTAACTTGGCACCAAATTTTACTCATGCAGTTCCAGCTATCTATTCTGAACTGTTTCAGTCTGATGAACCGTGTGTAGTATGACAGTCAGTAAAAAATTCCCTTACTACGTTGCTAAAAATACCAGTACCAGGTTAGCACACTTAAGTCACACAAAGCAACAGAAGCAATAAAATGTGCATTTCTCTGTTTCTTGTATTTTAGGGAAAATTCTCAAATTCTTTGTTATGTACATCTCAGACATTACGAAGCAATATCACTGCAAGATATTATCTGCGTTTGAATAACATCAGCTGAGAAATGTGACTGAGAACTCAACAGAATCAGGAAGATACAGAAATAAGGACAAATTCTAGAACTTTTCAATACTCAACTCTAATTTTCATCTCTATAAATTGCAGACTAGCTCCCTGCTTGTGTGGGCTGGTAATGGTTCTCCCTTGGGTTATTATACACTCAATGCTTCTGAGGCCAGCCGTGCCCCAGCTATACCTCCTCTCTCATTACTGTCCCCCTTTTGGGAAGCAGGAAGCGTTCAGTATGTACCAGTAACATGTTCACCAGAAATTTGGGAGGATTTTTTTTTTCCTGAAGGACTTTACAGATCTGTCCACGCTTCTACATGTTGTGAAAACATTTTTTTAGTATTATTATTTTGGTTTGGGGTATTTTGACCATCTTGGCACACAAACCCAGCAGTGTTACTTTTTAAAAAGTGGACTTGAATTAACCTATGTGCAGTGCAGAATTAATTTCAGCGATTATTCAGATAATATACAGTGACTGAATATTATGTTTAAGGTCATCCTGCCCCTGGAAAGGAAGAAGTGCATGACTACACAGCATAAATGTTACAATTTCTCAGAGACCTCCAGCTGCAAGATAAGCTCATATTCCTTCTCTTTCTGCAACATGTTGCTCTCTTGTAGGTCAGTATAAGGGGATAAGGAGGTAATTATCCTGTATCCTTCTCACCCACTTGGTAATAATTTCTTTCCTGTATCTCCTTTCTGCACATCAGCACATCTACTGATAGACAAATGCTGCTTCTAGCAAATGCTGAATATTGGTCCTACCTATTTTACAAAAACATAAGAACAACATCATGAGGAATTTTATTAGGTGGTTTAAGACCATCATGTCTAGCCAGAGATCAGCTATAAGATGAATTAAACTGGAGAAAGTGTCCATTTGACATTTAGACAGAAGCTTCTTTAATGAGTTTGTCTCAGAACATCATGCATGTAGAATTGCTCTTTGAATTGGCTTTTGCAAGAAAGTTGTTTGATATGTATCTCCAGCTGATGAGACCCCAAACCAACTGCCAGTTGCTAGTTGATTTTTGGAGCTTCCCTTTAGCTGTGTTAGTTCCTGTTTATTAAATTTAAGATATGTACTTTTTATTTTTCAGCAGCTCTTTGTAGTTTTTTCCATTACTGGCAATTAATTTGATCAGTGAAGGAAAAAAGATTACTTTCATGTATTGCTATGTTTTTTAATTCTCTGCTGATGTGTGATTAAGTATTCTCTTTCACACAGAACAAAGAGCCTTGTTTCTCTGTTATTTTCTTCTTTTTTGTTTTAGGAAGTACAGATGAATCCATTTTATCTCCATGTGATATTTCTAGTAAAAACCAAACTGATTCTTTATTTTAGGAAGTTTTTTTTTTTAAAATGTCATTTCCCTCCCAAAGTTATAGATAAGCTGAGAATTAAGTATTTCATGCAGAACTTTTTTTGTCTGACTGATAAATACTGTTAAAGAAAGCTCACTGTAGAAAGTACAGACATAAGTTTGATATTAAGGTTTGAATCTTAAGTCCAAAACCACTTCATGTTCCACCAGGATCTGTCGTATCTTCACCCTCAACCTCTTCCAGAAGTCAAAGCCACTTTACAGAAAGGAAGGAATCACAGACAGAAAGGAAGGAAACACAGAATTAAATGAATTATTTCATACTTAACACAGAAGAGCAAGAAAAAAGGCAGTTTGTCTGGTTCAAATTAGCAAAGATGAAACAGATTTCTCATCCTGATCCCACACTTCAAGATATGAAAAGTCATCTATAACTGAAGTTAAGAGTATTTTAAAATGATAGATGTCCATTTAAGAAACAGGCTGAATAAGCTTATGAAACTAATTGATATTATTTGAACTCAAGCAACTGAAAAATAATTGTGGTAACCAAAGAACTGAAAAGCAGAAGGAATCAGTGCTGAAAAAATGCTGACTGGGTGATGGTCTGGTCTTACAAAAATAAAAAACTTGATAAAGTGATAAAAATTATATTGTAGAGAAGGCAAGGCATCCTGTTGCAAGGTTAGTCAAACAGAAATCAGATATTGAAAAGACTAGATTATATTTTTGGCAGCATTGACATTTACAATAGACTGCAGCCCTAAGCTCTCATCCATCCAGGCACTTATAGCATTTTACTCTTGTTTGGGAAGAGGAAGGGAGTATTTTAAGGAACCAAGGCTTTCTGGGAGCAAAGAATCATTTTCTAAGGAATTAAGATGCATATTGGTCTAAAAGGTCCAGCTCAAAAACGTAACAGCTATGCCAGATAAAATGGCAAACCTTCCAGGAGGAGAAGACAAAGTAGCACAAGAGTAGTAATAGAACGTATGTTGAGAGTGGCTTTGGAAATACTGCAACAACATAAAAATCATGTTTTTAAGAAAGCACAGGAGTTGGTAAACTTTTGACAGGTAGAGAAAAAGAACTTCAGAAGGTCTTTTTGAAGAAAAAATGTTGTGATTAAGAAGGTTTTAGCTATGATAACAAAGCATTTCTAGCTCTGAAAAAAATCTGTTTGAAATTAAAGGGCATAAATCTCTACTTCCTGCACAAGACAAAGGCAACATCTGACCAGAAATAGGAACTAGCCCCTCTCCCAACTCGTTTGCACTTAGTGTCACTAAGTTGCACATGAAGTGGCCAAGCTTGTTAATGCTTGTTTCCCATAAAATTCTTTTTTTTTTCGGTTGTTCCTTTAAAATCCTTTCGAACACAGCCCCTGTAAGGATGGCAATTAAATAAAAGCAGCTCTAAGTAACTGATAAAAAGAGTTTGATGAAATAGAATCTAATATAACTTTTAAAAAGTAAATATGTATTACAGGAACTTAATAAGCATCAATGCAACTCATTGTATGGAGCAAAATGGTGTAAAATGCTAAGATAGGTAGGCAGGTAAGGAATTAACACTTGAATATTTTTTATTCATTTGCTCCAACTGTACAAAGAAAATAAGCTTTATGTAAAGTAAAATCTAGCAACCTACACATCAAGGTATACCTTCTGCTCACATCTGCATACCTACAATTACATTAGGTGGTCCCATTTTAAGAAAAGTACTAAATACTCGACAATTCCTACTTTGCTTAATCATTACAACAATAATTCAGTTCAGTTGCAATTGGAAACCTGACTCTATTATTCTTCTATTTTAATAAGCTTTACAAATGGAAATCTATTATGCCTAAACAGCCTGTATTTAAAAAAAAAAGGGAAAAAAAGGAAAAAAAAAAAAAAGAAAAAAGAGAAAAATCAGAGGCTATTAGAACGCATTCCTTCCTTTAAAAGTGTGCTCAAAGGCTTTAGAAAACATTTAATAGTGCTTGATAAAGTGATTCATTCTCTTTCCATTCCACAGTCATTGGCTCTGAACTAGAGATGAATCTTTATAGAAGAGGTCTCTAGGATGGGTCTTCATACCCTGAATGCCACGATGTCCCTCTTTGTTGGGCATCCTAGGACAGATGGCTCAGCAAACAGTCTCTTTCATAAAGTGGTGTATCAATGCCAAAAAATCAGTTGCTATGCAACTTCAGTATCCCTTCACACCAATAGAAGTAGGTAATGTAAAAGCCTGAAAAAGCTAGTTGTTTAGGGTAAAGAGCCTGCAAAGATGCCACAATTCCAGGCTTTCTCTAAGTCATCATCAAAGTAAACTGGACTAGCTGAAATGCAACACTAAGGCAACTTGCCTGCTGACCTGAACTGAGGTGAACCTGAACCCTGTGTGTCAGCTGGCAGTCTGGCAAGCAAGAAGCAAGGAATCCTGCTACAAGTGGTCAGTGTAACAATGATTGTTTCATTTCTCAGAGGGGCAGTGGACAGTTAGACATCTTCAGCAAGAGCAATAGAGATTACAGTAGCCTACAAATGCACACAAGTGTTTGCCTCTCTCCTTTTGTAGAGTGGTGAAGAGATGACACTGCTGGAGGTGTAAATGATTTAACTGCTAAGTAATTATATGAAGAGGGGACTACGACCTTTATTTTGCTAACTGTCTATTAGAAGAGCTTCTCTAATTCTGACTGGGACAAATTAGACAATTTCCAGAAATAGTTCTTGACCTTCAGCACATAAACCTTGAAGGCAACTATTGCACAGCAAATAATTAGCTAAGTGATATATTACTGGATCACACTATAGCGTCCTTTAACAAGATGACATTCTACATATGCAAGCTCTGAACTCTTATTTTCCATGTCTGAGTTCTGCACAGATAAAAGTGAACATTAATAAGGGAACAGAAACCAGAGGCTCAAGTATCTGAACCATGAAGAGGAGAATCATTTAAATTGCTTCAATCTTTTGTTTCTGGCACCACGCCGTCTAGTCATATAAAACTGTAATTGAAACCATGCGGTGTGTGTAGTGGGTTCATTACTGGCTCTGACTGAGTTGTCTCATGTGCTAACCATGTACTGATTTTTTGCATCCTTAGGGTCAAGAATGTTTCACCTATGCATTTGTTAGCACATAAAGGTTCTTGTTCCTTCTAGGAAATTAAAACTATCTGGTATTTAAGAGCCTGAGAATGATTTCTGAGTCCAACCCCTATGTGATACTGACTGGCACATTTAAGCATCTGTAAAATAAATCGTCTGTGAAGATATTGTATTCATAGACTTCAAATATAACAATGGTTTAAATAATTGATTCATGAGGCTTTGCTATAACATATATACTTTGGTATGATAAATATTCCATTTACTGCAAATCATTATTTGCTGAGTAATAGCTTTCCAGTGCTCAAAAGAACTCACCCATTTTACAATGAAGTACCTTGCCTAGAAAGAATATATGATTTTAATATAAAGTGTAATTGTAATTACATCTGGAGAAGATACCAAGTATCTCCTCTAATACACCCTGAAATGAAACCCACATACTTTACATAACATATAAAATTAAAGTCTGATAATGACACATTTGTAGAATTTAACACAATCAAATTTATTTCATTAGACTTCACTCATTAGCTTAGAACTGTTAAGAGAATTAAATTTTCATTCATTAAATGCAGGCAAAAAGTATGTCACTGTCCTCTAAAGCAAGGCACTGCCAAGTAAGCTGAAGCAACAGGAAAATACAAAGATGCATGTGTCTGCAGGGCAATAAAGCTGTAAATGTTGACCTGAGAACAGTGAGAAGTTTTCAGAACAAGCACTATACTTTTTGGCTTTTTTTTAGAAGTATAAACAAAAAATATTTCACACAATTGGTGCATTTACTACTACTCTTAGGCATTATGAATTTGAATTTATTATACTATCATACAACAAATTCTGCTATCTAGCCTAAGATTTTGTAATGTTTTCGTAAACATTTCAAAACAAGAGAATGAAGGAAAAATGCATCATCGAAGGCCTGCCCTTCCTCCCTCCCTGAAATGTTCCTCATCATTAACATCAAATGGGCCTGTGCTGTCATGCAAATAAACTAAAACTGCGGTGAATGTAAATCAAGCCCTCCCCTTTTTATCTTTATAAAAATATAACAAGATACTCTGTGGGGGAGGAAAAGATACACAGAGAAAGAAGAATTCATGAATCGCTCTTTTTCTATCTTGAGGTCAAGACTTCACCTTTCGTCTTTTGAACACTGCCATTTCATCAGCTTAAGAAATCATAAACACTGAAGTTTTACATTTCAAGCTCTAATAATCCATGGCTGCCTCAGAAATTCACTATGGGGTGGTGATGGAGGGAAGGTTAAGCACTTCAACTTAGGAAACAATATTATTAACATGAGATATTTCAACTTGCACTTATTTGTGAGTACAGACCTGGCCTGCATGTTCTATGCAACAACTTTATTTAGCTATAAAGGGAAGAACTACAATTCTTAAATAAAAATGCATTGTTCTTTCACACCACACAGGAGCTGATCTTATTCATGTCTGTACATGCTTGACTAAGGAGCCTCTTTGACAAAGAAGACCTGAGCATAGCTGGTTTGCTATTTATAGGTACAAGTATTGTCACAACAAGTAAAGACAGGAATATTTTAAAACTAAGATGGTGGCTTCAAAGAAAGTGCTCCTTTTATTTACACTAAATAAAAGCTAAGCTACAGCACATGATTACTGTAACATTTTAAAAGATTCTGTGCAAACAGTCAGCAACTTGTAGATTTCCTCAGCGTGATCCACTTCCTTCTGTAGCTTAGCAACATTAAGACTATAACAAACAAAAATTAATTGTGCCAATGCTAATTTCCATATGTGATGCTCATCCAAGTGCACTGGCACCACTTACATTTTAACCTGCAATGTGCCCACATTGCATGCATACAATAAGCAATTATTACAATGCAGCTCAGGGAAGTGTAGTGGTGTTGTGTTGCATGTAAGCAGGAACTGCACTGTATTGGTAGTGTTGACTGTCAATGGGAGACAGTGCAGCTGAAGCAGATGTTTTGTGTTGATAAGCAGAGACTGGAAATTTCTAAGCCACTTTTTCTTTTTTTTTTTTTCCACTTTCTCTACCATACTTGGCAATAACTGATCTGGTATGTTTGCCTTGTGCAGCCACCCTGCTTAGTGCAGGCTTGCTCATTTCTCCATAATTCCAAATTAGTCATGCTAAATTACAAACCTCCTCCTTTCAAAGTGCCACATTCCTCCAGTTGGGAATTCTCTCTGGCTATCAGACAAGAGCATTTAACTTTCTTTTGGTTATCCTTTCTTAGGGATTTAAGAGGGAAAGACTCAGCCTAGATCACTGCTATTGATCAAAACAACTATAGAACAACATAAAATGGGAATCTCCAATGTGAGGCACACAATATGTTATTGGCCAGACATTTGAATCACCAAATGCAAAATTCAGTACAATTCTATGAAATTATACTCTGTCATACTCACCATATTTCTTAAATCCACTACAGCATGAATAGTCATAACTAAAGATTATCATTACAAGACAGAACTGAAGTAACTGAAACCACATTCTGCAACTAAGCAAAACAAGGAGGCTGGTACCAAAGCTACTTTAAATTCATACACTAATTTATATGGAATGAGACTTCTGTAGGTCAACTAGTCCAATCCCCAAGCTCAAAGCAGATCCAGTAAGCTCTGGATGATCAGGACCCTGCCCAGTCAAGTTCTGAACATTTTCAAGCATGGAGTATTGATATCCTCTCTGGGCCCTTATTTCAGCGGTTGACCATGCTGAACGAAGTTGATCCTATATTAACTGAAATGTCTTGTGATTCAACCTGTGTCTGTTGAACCTCATCCCATGGCTGTGCACCTTGAAGAACAAGATAGCTTCATTTTTGTGACATCCTTCTGCTGGACAGCTGTGGACAGCAATGTATGTCTGAGAGACATGGGAAAGGAATCCATGGAAATCCTGTGTGTACTTGCCTGGTATTTTGCCATTTGAAAGCAGGAGTGGATAGAAAAAGGTTAATCACGCATCTACCAGCATTATGGAGGAATAAAGCACTGTACACTGAAATGGTCTCAGAGCCTGTTTGTAGAGTACCTTCTTTAAAGTAGTAACTTTCCCTGCTGCCCTTATGGCATGACCTTGGATATCCATGCAGGTTACAGTTCTCTTGGTTAGTGCAGTTCAACGCTTCTTTTTTCTCTGACCATTCTTTAAGTTTGGAGATAAACTTCTCCTTGTAAGTGACATCTCAAACATCAACCTAAAGAACACTTCCTTTTTTCAAGTATCTCTGCAGTTTTCCTCCCTTCCTCACAAGGATAGGCCACATTAGCTGTACATTCCAAACTTTGGGACATCAACTGAGCTATGCATGGTTTTAGGAGCTGTGTATCAGCCTGAATTTCGAGGTAAAACAACCTTTCCCTTTACAAATTAATTTATAGATTAGATAACAGTACCATTAGAGGACTACTTTGGGATGCTTCTCAAAGACGTGAGCAGAACATTCAATTTTGATTCAATCTGAGTTATGATTTTAAAAAATGAACAGAAGTCTAACAATAAGACAAATTATACCTTCCACAGTGATTAAAATATTCAAAATAGTAAAAATCAGTAATTTTTAAAATCTCAAAACCACACTGAAATCTATTGTCCTTTACAAGTTCTACAGTATTAGATGCAATCACATCTCTACTAATTAAATATATATTAGACTAGAGAAATCCATGTAGTTAGAGAAAGTAAAGCAATGGCAGAACGTAGCTTGCCACTTACAGTGAAAATAGCTTGCTGAAAATGTAAGGAATTCTAACTACTGTGAGGCTTTTCAAGGTATTTTCTTACCATTAGGCTGCCAGCTTTGGAAAGTCAGAAAATATGTCATGTTTAGTAAAATTTAGTTGCAGAGGAATGTTACTATGTATTGTTTTAAGAAGCACCAATTTTTTAATTAATTGAATTACTAGCATAAAAATGACAGAATTTAGAGAACATCAGGGATAAATTTTTAACACTAAGTCAAACATCAGAAAAAAAATCATTCCACAAGCCATTATCTAATCACAGCGTCAACTCTGCCAAAATCTTCCAGAGTAATGCAGGTAAAGCATAGCTGCTGTGTTAAATTTCCAGAGGTTTCCATGAGTGTCACTGTAACTGTGCTGCCCTTTCCCAGTCACTGATCACTGTAATATCTGCCTGCCTTCAAATGGCAAAGAGTTAAGGTTAGTTACTCCAAAACTCTGCCTTATGAGTTGCCATACTATGAGATCTGCTGTGAAGATCTTTGTGTAGATCTCCTTTTCTTTCAGTGTGAGAAGAATCCGGCCTGTCTGATCACTGCCTCAGAGGAGATGCCACACCAAGGCGCAAGTGAGGGACTGTAATGCTTCAAGGGCTCGCTGCAACCCACAGACCACTGCCAACACCTCGGCTGCAGAACCACTGGTGCAGTTGAGCTTCCACTAGCGGGACAGAGGAGTTAAAAAACCAGCTCTGCTGGTTTTGCCCTGCTGGTGAACTGGGTAAAAGAGGGCAGAGCTTGAACAGGGAACAAAAGCTGCTCACATAGATCCAGACTGCTTTAGAAATAAAGTTTTACAGAGATATTCCCTGTTTATGCTATGCACAGAAGACAGAAGCTGCTCTGCAGTAATGGTAATGGACAAGAGACAGCTCTCTGACAGGGATTTTTCTGGATAAAGGGACAATTCACCAAAAAAAAAAAAAAAAAGATTTATGCAAGCAAGTCATTGCACATGAACATGAACAATTCAAGTATGGGAACGAACAGGGTAAAATATTCTGAAGCACCTACATGACTTGGCAACCTTCATTTTGGAAACAGACCAGTTTTTGTGGGAGTCTAAAATTCCTGCCTGCATCTGATGGTATGTAAAAATCTCACTTAAGTCCTGTGAAAATTCTACCTTGTGTAAGGCATCAGGTCTGAACCAGAAGGTGGGTTTGATTACATCTTCTGCTACAGTATATTTAAATATATTTTTAGCTTACTATGAAAACAACAAAAAGAATGCAACTGGATTTCCTAATCCTTGAATTAAAAACTGTAGCATCATTAAGACACTCTAGTCACTGATAGTCTTTTCTATATATTATTTGTATTTTAGATGGAAAAAAATAAAAAAAAAGAAAAGTAAAACTAAACCAAACCTTCATCTAGCAACAATAAACACCATGAACCTAGCCCTGCCCGTCAGACCTGTGCCTGCAGGTATAAATTGGTATGTTGCAGGAACTTTAAAATCGTGCATAAAAAGAAGTATTTTTCCATCTGGATGTAAATTTAAATATGATTAAGAGTCTAAACTTGGTGATTTTATATATATATATATAAAGCTTCTAATTTCCTTTTGTGCCTTTTCACCCATTCAATCTTTGTGGTATTTACAACTGGTCAAATGTTTAGATTTGTTTGAATTAACTAATGGCTTAGGGTTTTGTGAAGGTCATCACCCTGGTTTATACACATGGCTGAATTACTCATCTCCAGAGCTAAAAGCATCAGATATTAAATTCTGAGTTAAGCATCCGTTCTAGCAGAGACTGCAAATCACCATCTGCGACAACACCTTCCTTCAACCTTGGCATTGCCCTACATGTCAGACACCACCACCCAGCCATCAAACCCCTGCACCCTTCTGAAGGTCATTGCTCTCACATCGTCTAGTCTGAGCTCAGACATTCAGCACAGCTTTCTGGCAGAGGAAACCCCTGTTCCCATCAGCATCTTTTGGTAACCTGGGCTGTACAGCCACACTTACACTTGACTGCCTTTCTATGGAATGAGGAACTCAGTGAAGAAAGGAGCCTGCAAAACATACTAATCTGACAGGTCCTATATTTTGTATCCACTATGGAGCATCTAGCCCTACCCACAGAGCATACAAAGAAGACCCTGAGCATCAATGCAAACCCGCAAGTATTTCTAGAACTGCAGGACAGATGTGACACCTGAAATGCTCACTTACTGTAAAAAATGAGCATGTAAGCCTTAACTACGTAATACTCAGTAATGGTAGCTTCTGCCTTTCCCCCTATTTTCCCTCTTTGCTACAGCTATTGCTCCCACAGCACACTGCCAAAAAGACAAGAGATGAAAAAGAAGGAAAGAGAAAGAGCAGCAAAAGCTTAAACTTAGCCAAACTTGCTTGGCTTACACACTTACAAGAGGAAGCAGCTTTCTCCCATAACTACACTTGACGGCAACCCAACACAGAAGGAAAACACAACAGGCAAAGAAGCTGCAGCTGTTACTGGAAAAGACGTATGAAGAAATGCTGCCAAGTTTATTTCCAAAAGTATCACAAACCTGAAGATCCCAGGAACAGTGAGCATCTGCAGTATGGCTGTGTGTAAAGGGGATAAGAAATGCCATCAGAAATGTTTATCTGCCTGCATGAAATAAAAGGAAGTGTAGATATTCCCTCATTCACAAAAACTAAACTAAGAACTAAACACAGCTTTCTAGGAACCACTATGAGGTCAAAGGAAGAAGCAGATACAGACCTTGCCTGGGAACATACAGAGTGTTGGAAGTTACGCTAACCTTTTATTCGAGGACTCTTCCCAATGCATTATTTAGGTGTAATGGATTAAATGTATAAAGGAAATGCAGACACATATAAATGTAGGCAAAAGCAACAGACAATGCATATATACATATATATAGACTGTAGAAGGTAATGCTATTTGAGTTGGTAATATTTCAATTATATGTAATAAAAACTAAACAGAAGTTTCTCACAGCAAGAGGTCGCCAATGTACTGTGGGCAGAAGCAAACTTATTAGAACAGAGCTGAAAATTTTGAACAATTTCCTGCACAAGTGTACCACAACATTTAAGCTTAAAAACTTTGTGCTAACAGCCAGAAGTTCCCTTATTTCACATCTTATCCAGATGCAAGAACATTTTGTTGAATACAGTCACCCAGAATGACAGTTCTGAAAGATGTAAAACACAGATGTTCACCATTGCCCGGCACTGAATCTGAATCTTTCAATCATGACTATTTGGTTCACAACTTTGTTAGCTGCCTTATATAGCTTCTTAGCAAGTTCAACGAGCTAATGTTGGTAGCAATAACCCATCTACCTGTGCACAGCCACCTCCTGAGGTGAGTGCAGCTCTGAGGCAGGATGATAGGTTCAATCACTTAAGGACAAAAAAGAACAAATTTTAAGTCATGTTGCTCTCCTTGCTGTCTCCTAAAATAAGGAAGTTGATGAATTATTTTACCTTCACCAGAAGCCCTCTAAACACCCACTGACAATAAAAGTGTGTCCCAGAGTCTGAGCAGCTGCAGAAAAAAATTATGTTCACATTATGCTGAATTCTCAAGGAACAAACAACATTCATTTTGTGTCATTATTAACCTAACAGACCATCAAATGCAAATACTCTGAAGTACAAATCAATTAATGTTTTAACAATTACAGCTTTCCTTAATAAACACAGGGGAAAATATATAAAAAGAGAAGAAAAAGAAGCTCAGATCCATTTTGACACACATTTCTTTTTAGTACAGTAGAAGAATAGAACGGTTTGGGTTGGAAGGGACCTCCAAAGCTCATCTAGTCCAATCCCCCTGCTGTAAGCAGGGCCATCCTCCACTAGATCAACTTGCTCAGAGGCTTATTGAGCCTGACCTTCAGTATCTCCAGGGATGAGGCCTCAACAACATCCCTGAGTTAACCTGTGCCAGTGTTCCATCACCCTCATGCTAAAGAACTTAGTTCCTAACGCCCAACCTAAATCTCCTCTTCTCTAATTTCAAATCATTGCCCCTTGTCCTACCACTACAGGCATTTGGAAACAGTCTGCTCACAGCCTTCTTGTAAGTTTGTGAAGAGTTTGAAATGAGAATGCTTTTACACAAGGAAAGCTTGAAGAAGTAAAAAGTCTTACTGTAAGTAGACAGGATCATTAACCGGCCTTACCAAAGCTGTAGAATTTCACCTCAATCTAGTTTATCATACTTCTTGTTAAGCTCAATCCCCATGAATATTGGGATGCATTACGCTGTTGCTGCTCAGTTTAAAAGAAGGTTTCCAGTTTCTGGATTACCACTTGTGTGGTCTGGCCATGGAGCATGGAGACTAATTCTCACCTTTTTGACACTGTAGGATTTATTGCTTTGGAAGGTATGATGGCTTAGTTTCAACTTTGCTAAATGATACAACTGGCCTGAAGATGGCAAGTACGCATTGGTGGGGATGTGTAACCTACAGACAGGCTAATGTAGATCTCCAGAAATCCAGATTGCTTTCCTGATCCAGAAATTACAAAAACAATTGATGTTCCTTAAAATCCAGATACAACTGATGTTACCCACAGCAAAACACAACATTTCATGCAACCACTGATCAGTATTGTCTGCGTAATTACTGCTAAAACCTTGGGAGCCACACAAAATTCTGTATTCAGCATAAGCACTTTATCCTGTTCCTCTGCATTTTTGTTATGATAATTTTAAATTGACAACATTATTCTTCATGACAGAAATAGCACATATTACATGAATATTAACACAACAGTAACATATCTGCAATTTCAACAAGATAAACTCCAAATTTTTAAAAGTTATTAAAATAAACGGAAGGTTTTTTTTCCTTAAACTGCATACTACAAAGTTGCCAATAAATTGTTCCTTTTCCCACATCCTAAATATTATGACCTTGCATGTTGAGTTTGGCTCTGTGTGAACATCTTTGTAAGACTTAAAAGAATCAGAGAGAGAAGAACATTTGTCACATATGAAAAGCAGCACCAATAATTATTCAATGAATTTAGAAATCAACTCCAGCAGTGAAGTATATGAGATTCCTGCTGATATTGGTCATCTGAGAAATGATGATTTATTTCTGTTCAGTGCATGCTTACTTATGTGGATACAATTTTCCACTAAGAAATCAAAACAAAATAAGAAGCCCAAACATTTGCATGATTTCTTTAAAGAGACTGAGAAATAAATGGCATAATAATAAGTATGCTTAGCACAGCTGATTTAGTCCATGGCCATGAGGTGCAAAACACATGCAAACTCCCCAGTGTAGTCAAATTAACTCTACATATATATATTTTTTTTCTTTATTTGGGTTAATCAGTAAGTGGACTTTGGCACAAAATTAGAGGCAGAGCCTGTAGCACTCATTTCTTAAGAATATTCTTAATGACTGCTATTACTTGCTGTAAATCCCATTCACAATCTCCTTCACGTGAATGCAGCTACTTTTGATTTATAGCAAGGAAAAGCCTTTTGGTTTGTCCCTTCAACTATATATATACTTGACAACCAGGTAGCACAGTAATACAGGATATAAGAATATGCAGCACTCATAAGCAAGTCTGGGAGACTGGATTACTCAAAAGAGAAACTGAATGTCCCCAAAAGGTATCATCTTTGCACCAATAAAAACAAAGTAAGCTTTCAAGACAAATTAGAAGCTATGAGAAACTGTATTAGTTTTAGTCTGTAATGCTATTCCTATCATTTGATGTGATAAACCTATATGGTATTAAAATAACCTTCTTTACCTTTGAAGCAAATCTGCCTGCTTTATGGACAAAGGAATCCAAAAGCACTGTCCTAATGGCAATGGTTGGAGGTTCTTAAAAATAAAACAGTATCTTGTTTGTAAATGTGACTCACTCTTCCCCAAGTCGGTAGAATTACCATTTCTAAAAATGTACAGTAATGCCAGATGCTGCAGCCAGTTGTTGTTGACTATTAAAAACAACAAAAAAAAAAAGTAAATTTGAGCACAACCTGACAATATGATGCTCTATTACAACTCTCATGTTTCTTGTGGAATTCCAGCTGGGAAATTATAACTGGAAGACATCTGTCCTTATATCTTATGTTCCAAAAAATCTGGAAATGACAAGCTTTTTATCAAACTAGTGAAAGCTTTTTGTTGAAAATATAATTTCTCAGATAATCAATTATCTATCCAATTAGATAGCTTTTTGAATAAATCCATCTTTTCAGAAAAAGGAGTGACAAGTCCTCAGCCTCCCACTAATATCCTACGAATATCCTAATCAGCTTCCTACAGTCACACAAGCTCTGTGAAGCAAAAGCGTGATTTGGTCTCCTTGTAATTGTGAGACTAACTTCATCTAATAGCTCTTGCTAAGTAATAAGCTTACCAGATATCACAAGAAAATTATGGCACCAAGTTGAATACATACTTTGTACTGCTCCTGAATGAATATGAATGCATGTTTAACTTTACTCAGCACTTGATCCTGATTCCATTCAGCTCACAGAAGAAAAACAGTCCTTGATATTAATGCAGCAGAATCAAGTCAGTAGGCACGTAACCCACTCAATTTCTGCAGAATATTCAGTTAATATTTAACTCTGGTTAAATAGATGCCTATGCTCTTGTAAAAATGGGTCTAAATATTTGAAATTCAAGAGCCAAATGCTACATGGTGAAAGATCACTTCCTCTGGCTCCAGCTATCCTACAACTGTTGACAGGCTTGAGTCAAGGATAACAGACCATTCTACTTACTGAAGTGTCTAGGACCTTTTCCCCCAGCCACCCCACTGCAGAGCGTGGACAGTCTGTACAATGCTAGGGAACACAAGACAGGATGAATAAAGCACTTTAAGAGAGCCAGTGACCTCTAGATGATCTCCAGCCATTCCTTCCTCCCTAAAACGTTCAGTGATTTACTAACACAGGTTTGAGCACAGGACACCATTTTCGTCTTTTCAAAGATAAATATGGATGTGAATGATCAGGAATGGACTAGTCCTGCTCACAACTGAATCACAGGTTGCCTGCCTTTCCTCCATCTCAGTTAAAATTGCATACATGCTCAAGAGAAACTCACGAGTTAAAAGGCTTTTGATCATCATTTTAGCTTTAAGCAGAAAGTAGCTTTTCTTCTATATGACTCCCTTGGAAACTTCCCAGACATTTTAACTGAATAGAAATCTTGCTAAACACATCAGTCAAGTGTTAGTTACTTGTATTCCATCAGTAATTCCACTTCCAATGGTCAAAAGTGAACCAACTGCTACTTTGTTTCACTTCCTCAAAACAGATGAGAAAAAATATTGCAGTGGTAAGCACAAAGAAGCAGCATTTGAATTTTAGCTGGAACTAGTAAGGTCAAAATGATCTGTGCTTACACAGCCAAGTCTAGTAACACGGGGTATGAAATGACATTGGGTGAGCATTCCAAGAGTTAATGAATACCAAGGGGGACACAAATAAATTTATGTTGATATTTTGATGGAGAATTTGAAAGAGATTAGGTTCGTGGAATGCTCCTGAGGGAACCATGACGAAGATAAGAAGTATGAGCTATGAGACTTCATTTCTGAGAATTACTTTGAAAATAAATAAATAAGCAGTCATGAAAGTTTTGATGACTGGTGTATGGAGACTTATACCTGCCTTGCAACCCTTGGGGAACAGTTAAGAAAGACAGTCCGAGAAATAATGGATTTCCAAGTAAAAACAAGGTATATTGAAAACAAATGAAGAGAAAATGCAAAAAGGGGTGGTAGAAATGAATTATTCCAGTAAACTACAGAAAACCAGAAAATTGTAAATAACACATTTAATCCATCACGGAGGGAGACTCATTGAGGTCCTTTTCCTATTTAAATGTCATTGCTCTATTTTTACGCACCTGGTATTTAGCATAAAATATGACCTGTACTAATTGATATTTCACTACTCTATTCAATCTGTAAACACTATATAAAGGAAAAGACAAGATGAATGCTTTATAGACATTAAGACAACAGCATCAGCAAGGAGAGTGATGAAAACTGGAAGAGTTTAGTTTACGTCCTCTCAGCTAGCACACTGTACACATCAGTACCTCCCTGTCTGTTTCACTAATTTGCATGAGCACCATAATTGACAGCTCGTTAACAGTTTAATAGGAACTCTGAAACCCTCCAGCAAAAATCGCACACAAAACAACAGAGTGGACAGGGTGTCCAGTCAGAAATGCTATTATAAAAGTCCCAGTTGAAACCTGCAAGTCAAAAACTGCATCTTGATTGCATAAGAACTAATAATAATTGGGGTGGGGCTAGAAAATCAGCAGATATAGGAGTAAGAATGTGAGAGCAGCCACACCAGGCTAGACAAGTTCCCTGGTTAGTTTTCTGTTTCCCAGGATGTCTGGGACTGTCTCCAACAGCAGGAAGCACAGTGATAGCTTCCTCACAGTCTCTCAACCATAAGCAGTATGCAGCTCTGGGACTGTCTAAACCAGGAGTGGTGTTTCATGTTTCATAGCCAGGGATGGATTTTCTTCTAGTATGAATCTCTCTAAATGTGTTTGAGCACAATTAAATGGTTTAAGATACCTCGTTGTTGCAAATTTTTCTGTAGATACTACCCTAATGCTTATTCTTTGGGGCTAAAATACATTACTACGGAATCTGAACCTCTAATTTTTTCCTGCATCTCTAAATATCCTGTAGTTACAACATGGCCTCATCGCAGCCTACAAAGGAAAATGTCTATTAGCATGACTTGCAACATATCACATGAAAGACAATAACAGCATCATAGCACATGGAGAGAGCTATTTGTATTTCCTGGTGCGGGAGTACAGAACTACTGAATGTTGTCCTTACTTATCTTAGGATGAAAGCCTTATTATAAGCTCATTTCAGTTGAACAAATCTCTCTGGGCTCCCTGCTGAGCAAGGCATTTAAACTTTAAAGCTAAAGGCATTCATTTTCCTTTGCTGACAGTGAAAACCTTACTGCACAAGCTCCACGATGCACATGGAAGCTTTTAGATCGCTCAGTGGCAGAATGCATTAAGGCATTTAGCTGCTTACTGTGCTGCTCTGCAGTGAACGGACATCAAAGGCATTCATTTCCACGGGTAGCAAGAGTGGACTCTTCAGTGCAACCATCGTTATCCTGCTCAGGTTTAAGTGCTCTTTAGATTCCAAATACAGAATACGGTGACAAAATATTCTGGCCAATATTTTTCAGATCATTCTGACTTGCTGCTGTTACTGAGGGGATTTTAGCATAGTGGTCCGGGCACTGCACAGCTGAGAAGCTATTCCCTAGGCCAAGGCACATAATATCCCTCAATATGGAAAAGATGCTTGTTACAGAACCACAGCTTCCTGTCTTCCACTGTCCATGTTCCTAGCAGCTGAGACCAACAAATTTTCTTTTCAGCTGGTGATCTCTGGCTATGAAAAGTTGCTGCCAAACCAAATATATTCACAAGTCTGACTGCACACTACAAAAAAGCATCACGTACTTTTGTATACAAACTTACAAGTAAGATCTTAAATGCTTATCTTCTTATGTACTGGGTGACTCAGAGATTGGAACCAAAGTTTAATCATTCCAGTTCACCCAAGTGTAACATCTCTCCAGATCAAACAACCCAATCATAGAAGCTCCCTGCCACATACAGCATGGCAAATAAAAAAGAAAATTATTTTCTCTTGTATATCTCTTCAGTTTTTTGTAGCTGAAATGTTAGATCCAGTACTACACTTAGTAAAGAAGTTTGCTTTATTTCACAAATGCAGCCTCTGATCATCTATTTTCAGAAGAAACTTCTTCTACTGTAATACTAAAATTATTTTTTTTAGAAGTGATGCTGCAAATATGGCAGAAAGATTAAGTCCAATGAAACATTATGTTGTTGGTTATACGTTATGTGTGAAGGTTTTTTTGTTGTTTGTTTGGTTAGGCTTTTAAAAAACATACATATTCACATTTTACTGTTGCAAATAAGCATGAGTGTAATTTAATACTAATTGTTATCAGTACATAGATCAGGGAGATTAGGAAATTGCTGTGTGACTGTAGCATTCATTACCTAGACTGCACGCAGGTAGCAATACAGAGTTCACAATGCTGCAGGAATAAAGCATAAAAGCTAGCCAAAATCTCACTGAAACACAGACTGATTGGCATCTGAAGAGCTAAATAGATGCAATAATTACAGAAACACTGGCTTACCAGACTCTGTTTTTTTAATATATCTGTGACAAAGGCAAAACACAAAACAGTAACAAAACACCAGCAACAACCATTATTATTATTATTGGCTCACCACATCAAGGAGGATTTCATCCAAGTCAGTCCTCACTTTTTTCCTTTACAAAATACTTTCTCTTACGCTACAGAAAGATGCATGTATGTTGCTAAACTTTAAATGTATGAGTACTTGAGCTATTTTAGCAGTCAAATCCGCTGTATGATGAGCTACTAAAAATGTGAGTATTTCATGCTTTTCTTTTTCTTTACAACTGCTTTAAGTGGCATGACCAACATAAAAATGACTTAACATTCCAATTTATATAGCTCAATAAGACTTTTTGTCTGATATTCAGTAAAGACTATATATCCATGGTACAACTGATACACCATTTATTAGGCTTACAGAGAGAATGAGTCAACTCTGGAATCTGTTGTCTTTCTGTGTAGTCTGCTTGCTTTTATATTCAGGCTCTGTCTGTTTCTACTTTGAAAATATATGTAGAATTGCCTTCAATGATTAGGAATATTACAGAAAGAGCCAATCCACAATATGGTAAATGTTAAAGTGGCAAGATTTTAAATTTAAATTCCAAGTGTCCAGCAGCTAAGAACTGCAAGCTGAAAAGAGTGGGAATTGTTACAACGTTGGCTGGGAGTCAGTTCATACATGCTGATTGCCTGCTGTAACTACCAGCGATTCTAATGGTGTTTGGCAATCTTTAGTTTACTTTTACTTCAATAAAGAAAAAATAAGGCATTTTAAACAGCCTCACATCAGTTGTAAGAATAAAAACCAGCTGTATTTACCATCCCACTAAAAAGGCCAGGCTGCTGTACCAACATTTGTGGTCCTCTCTAAGTACTGAAATTGTGATACAAGATTGCATTCACTTTTATCTTACCCTAAGTCATACTATTTTCCACAACTGTAAAGGAGCTGCACTATCACATACTACGCACTATCACATCATAATCTATTTAAAAGAACTGGCACAGCTACAATAGAAGCCATCCTTTTCTGTATCTTGTTCTTTGCAAATCACCCAAATGCTAGCAATTGAAGAGAGCCTTTGATTTCTTTTCATGTTGGCACTGTAAACCCCCTCTTGTTCGATACATACATATCCCTCAACTTCTGTCAAAAGCAGGAACAAATTTCCTAACCAAAACTGAAAAGTCCTTGGCTTTTCAAATGACTATAAATTGCATGGTTAAGTGCATATGGCCACAGGGCTGTCACAGTTACTTTTCTTGACAATTCATCATAGCATACTAATTCTGTAATATCATTACTGTGTCTCTTCTCACTGTACTGATCCAGCCAGTTAATTTAATCAACTAATAATAGATTCAGAAATGGATGCAAAGGGCCCTAGCACTTCAAATTATATTACTAGAGATGCACAGCAGTGAAAGCAGCATATTCTTGTATTTGTCATTAAATATAGCCCCAGTGAGTTATATTCTTCTAGTAAATTGGACATTTTCCTTTAAAAGGGAAAGAAAAAATATTTGTAGATGTTTAGAAAAGGTCTTTTTCAATAAGATTAAAAAATCATTATATTTCATACTAAGCATGAGTTAGTTACACTGTATTAATTTGCAGGAAAATAGTTATAACCATCTATTTAATAAGTGATCATAATTACTGCAAGTGAGGTTCAAAGCAAAAACAAAACCAGTGCAGGTAAGAAATACACATCTGTAGTGGAAGTTAAGGTGTGTGATTATAGTGGAAGTTAAGGTGTGTGATTAAGTGCAAAGTGAACCATTCAAAAACGGACAATTAATTTGATTAAATTTTAATCTTCTCTGAAAATGTCAATGATGATTAAAAACATTAGTCTCTAACATTTCAGCCCATTTTGCTTGTCATGAAGACTAATACTTAAACTTTGCATGATAAAAAAAAAAAGTAACTCAAAATGTAGGCAAAACTGAAGTGCAGACTGCATCCAATTCTCACTGCTGAAACTGACAATCCAAGTAGCACCCTGTGAAATTTTTGAGTATACAACACCAACTCTGATCTGATATTTGCTTATTCCAGCTGCAAAATCTACACAATCCAAGAGGCACATCCTGCAAGATGTCACAGAGCTAACAGAAGGGCAGGCATGCTTCACATTCCATAGGGCAATTTGGAAACATAGATATCTGCGGGTGCGGGTGTATCGTAACACACAGCTGTGTCTTTCACCACTTGCCTGGTTTTGCTTTGCTATCCTCAAAAGGTGAGGAACGCAGTTCTCAGGACCACATGGAGAACAGCATTACCTGCAGGAGTGGCCATTCCCCAGTCCTGGCAGTGACCAAGGACCGCAGTCACCTGAAGCCATGGACTGAGCTGCTTCAAGTCCTGTTTGCACTGTTGGAGCGTTGAAACGGTCAAGGATGCTACTCTGGATATGGTGTACTGTGAGGAAATCATGCTCAACAGACTCGATTTAAACCCCCACATAGAATTTTCTACTTAAGATTAAATCTAGATGAATTGCCAATGTCAATCCAATTAATCTTTTGGGGAGCTTAGAGTGAAGTCAATGAATCTCTTCACTTGCTGAGGCATTTTGTGTATTGGGGCCTAAAACAAGGCAAAAGTGTGTTTCCTGATGTAAACAGAGTTAATTTTGGCAAAACTCAGTGAGCAAGGGTGATAGAGATTTATAGACTTACTCTCTGGCCGTGATTCAGGAAAGCAAATGTTTAACATTTTAAAAGCGATTAGAGGCCTCCAAAACGCAATGAATCTTCTGTACCTGCCAAAGCACTCTCCCTGAAACGAGGGTGCCTGAATTCAGACTTACAATAAGGCCAGACTAAATACATATTTCTTAACACACGTCATGCAGAGATCACCCTGTACTCTCTTTAAGGTGCCCAACATCACTTGTTACTAAGCACGATTCAAATTGTGCCTACCTAGTCTAAAAGGAAGGCATCTGCTTGAGTACCATAATCTAACAAAACAAATAATTTTCCTTTCATCAATATACAACAGCTTTGTTCATTACTGGGAAACGTTAGGTGGTGAAGTATTGAGTGCTATGCATTTTACACTTAAATCAATGCACTGTCTTGCAGTTATGCCACCTAATGTGTTTTTAAGGCATGCGCTACAAAAATCAATGTGGTTCTTATTTGATATTCAGTGTTAAGTTCAGCCTCATAAATTTAGAATTGCACTCTGTTATTTTGATGGTTATGTATTAACCATGTCCTGTAAGTTTTATGATTTTATATTCAGGCATGCAGTAAATCATGCCAGTTATACACAAATGGCATGGGGTGGCTTTATTTTTACTGTCCATTCTGTAAGAGAAAGCAAAAGATGATTCATGTGACCTATCGGGAAGAAAAAATCCAGTATATCAGATAAATTTCAGAAGGTGTATCAGTAACAGAATTTGGCCCCATAAAATTTAACTGAGTCTTTTCTGAGACAAACTGATTTGCAGCAGATAAATGTGTTTGATATACTTCATCTTACCAATATTTCACACTGGAACAGGCACACAACAGTTGATCGTTCTTTGCAGCACATCCACCAGGTGCTCTGCTATTGTCTAGAAATCAAACGCTTCACTATATTTTTTCTTAAAAATTGAAATTGGCATACAGCCCTTTCCTGGCAACTTCTAAGATGTTTTAATAATGGAAAAACTTCTCCATTTTGTTAATTTTTTCACATACCTAAATAAACTTTCTCCTATACAAGAAGCCAGACATTGCAAGTTTTTGTTTGGTTTTGTTTGTTTGTTTGTTTCTGTAAGAGGATATTTTCTTTTTCTTGCCATTTGCAGTTTAATTCCTTGCCATGAAACAAACCACAGGTTCCCAGGCCACGTAGCAACATAAGTTTTTTTTGCTACCTTCATTAAGTAGGGGTTTTCCTCAGCGTTTTAGACAGTATTTTTTTCATACAATAGTAATGTCACTTCTTATTCAATGTATTTCAAAAGAGTTGCCACCTGTAGTTAAGTTAAAAATTGGGTTTCCTCTCATTGGTGTGCTGGTTTTGACTAGGATGGAGTTAATTTTCCTTATAACACAGCATATGATGCTGTGTTCCAAATCTGTGGCCAAATCAACATTGATAACCCAGGGATGTTTTAGAGGTGGCTGAGCAGCACTTAGAAAGTCAAGGCCTTTTCTGCTCCTCACATCACCCCACCAGTAAGAAGTAGGCTGAGGGTGCACAAGAGGTTGGGAGGGACCACAGCTGGGACAGCTGACCCCAACTAATCAAAAGGATATTCCATACCATAAGACGTCATGCTCAGCTGGGGGAAGAAGGAGAAAGGGTGAGATGTTCAGAGCTATGGCATTTGTCTTCCAAAGTGACAGGTGTGATGGAACCCTGCATTCCTGGAGATGAACAGCCACTTACCTACCAGTGGGAAATGGGGAAAAAAATCCTTCTTTTGATTTGCTTCTGCATGCAGCTTTTGCTTTAACTATTACACTGTTTTCATGTCAGTCGGAACGAGTGGCTCATTCCCCAGACACATACAGAAGAGCAGGGGTCCTCAAACTACAGCCCACGGGCTGGATACTGCCCCCCAGGGTCCTCATTCCACCGGGGGTTGAGGGGGGGAAACCAAAGCGACTTCCTGCCACTTCATCCACTTGCTGGCCTCCGCAGCCCACAAGCACCCGCCGAGACTGGGCTGGAACCGAACAATACTCCAGCCCCTGACAGTGTCTGAGGGACAGTGAACTGGGCCCCTGTTTAAAAAGTTTGAGGACCCCTGCAGAGGAGCCTCGCTGAACTGATGAGGACCATCAGATTTTCCTGGTTTGGTAAATTTCCAAAATGATGAGCAAGCAGTGAGACTGTGTAATGCTCTTAATAACAGAGGACACCAAGGTTACATCACACTTAGTCTATTGTCATCTGCTTCCTCAGGTCAAACCCTGAAACTAAAATCCTCTTTCATTTTCCAAGAGCTGTTAAAACTGAAAAGACTGTTTTAAATCAAGGTGCACAGAACTGCAATCTGTCTCATGTCACCATAGCTAAAAAACTAAACGGATAAAAGTAACAGGACAGACCGTGTGTTTCTCCTGATAGCCATTCAAATGACAGAAGATTATCTGACAGCACCTACAGTGAAGCCCAGCAGAAAAACAGGAAAGTTTTTCTTACAAAACTAGCAATGTACACAGTGAGCATTCATATGGATTCTTATCTAATAATATCGCAACAATTCACCGCTATAGCAGAATGAAAAAGGTGTTAATTTATGTCACCCTAATGGGCTGGAGTGTTCTGGGGAAGGAGGCATCGTGCTCCTCTGTCCACAGTTTATGGTGCCAGAGTTTCTTAGACTTTATATTCCAGGATTAGCCCCATCGCTACAGTAACAAGCCCAAAACCTGAATGAACCACAAAACATGTTAAATGGGGCACTGTCAAACAACTGCATCTGGTTTTCACCAGGTAAAACAAGCAAGCAAGCCTGGGTGAGCAGGCCTCATGTTTTTACACTGACATGGCTTCATTTTTATTTTTTCCCTTTCTTTTACATTAGTTGCTTTTGTTAATAAATACACAATGAGTACACAGGTCTAGCCTGGGTGAGTTAATAATCACAAATGAAAGTCACTTTTATGTGGCTTTGTTAGAGCAAGGCAATGGAAATTTATTCCAGTTCTGCCTATGTAACCTTTGCCTATGCACTGGGATAAGTACAGCGTAAGAGTCCTGATGCATTGAATTCAGTACACCTTGTAACAAGTAGAACTACAAACACTCTATGGCATGAGATGTACTATTGAGGCCATTCTGAATTTACTGTGAAGCTAAAATGCAGTTCCTGGATGCATTGCTAAAATGTGCTATCTGATTTTTTTGTGCTCCTGCTAGTAAGCTGTTACTTGATGCTAAGAATTGCAGGTGGATTCTTCTGGTGGCAGGATCTATCTATTCTAGAAGATGATAGAACAGCTTAAGCTGGAAGAGACCTTTGAAATCAACTATTCCAACCTCTCTGCCATGATCAGGGACTCCTCTCAACTAGACTTGGTTGCCCAAGGCCTCGTCCAACCCGACCTTGAATGGGAGGAGGCATCTACAATCTCCCTGGGCAACCTACTGCAGTGTCCCACCACCCTTGTACCGAAAACTTCTTCCTAAGATCCAGTCTAAACCTAATTTCCCTCAGCTTAAAAACATTCCTCCTTGTACTATCACTAGACAACCTTACAAAAAGTCCTTCTCCAGCCTTCCTGTAGGATTCCTGCAGATACTGGAAGGCATCTATAAGGTCCTCTCTGAGTCTTCTCTAGGCTGAACAACCCCAGCTCCCTCAGCCTATCCTCACAGCAGCGGTGCTCCAGCCTTTGGATCATCTTTGTGGCCCTCCACTGGAGTTACTTCAACAGCTCTGTACCCTTATGATGGGAACAGCAGAAACAGACACAGTATTCAAGGGAGGGTCTCACAAAAGCAGAGCGACCAGAGTGCCCCGCTGGCCATGCTCCTCTTGATGTAGACTAGGATACAATTTGCCTTCTAGGCTGCATATTTTGGAGGACCATAGGCCCTTTTCCTTTAGAACAATCAAGAGCTATAAAGAGAACTGCACACAAAAAGAACAATTGATTCCAAATGAGTAGTAAAAAAATATCATGCTCAAATTAGCTGCTGTACAGTGGTACTTCTACTCTTCCACAGCATTTGTTTCCAAATCACAACATCGTTCTGGCAAGCGAAAATCGTGCTCTTATCCTTCCAATTTTTACTATAATCCTGAGTCCTGATTTTCTTTGCACAAACCATGTATTGATCTATATTTTCACAGTGGCAAATGGGAAATATTTGTAGTTAAAAAGAAGGAAAAATGAGAGAGTGTTGCAAAGTATATTACATCATAATTATCTCTAAATGAGAAGTTATTGTTTAATGTATCTGATACGTATAACAAGTTTACTGTCACAGTAATTTACAGAAACGTTTCCCAAGAACAGAAACAACTTGTTGGATGACTAAAGACCACAAAACAGGACTGTAACAACTTTCCATTGAAGAAACACTTTGCATATTAACAGCTCAGGTCAGTGTCCAGCTGAAAGTTGTATCATAGAGACACATAAAGGAGACAGAGGTCAAGAGGCGGAAAAGAGAGACAATAAGACGGAGACACAACTTTACCAAAAACATTAACCTACAAGATGCATTTTTCTCAGATGCTTTCAGAAAAGAAAAGTTTTCCAGATAGGTTTCACTGACACAACAATGGCCAGTGTTTTAATGACCCAAACAGAGATTATAAGGCAGCAAACTCTTAAAGGATTAAAGAAAACCCAAAACATAACTGTGCAGTGTGTTTCAAATTTTGTTATACTGGCAGGGAAAATATAAAAAATGACCAAAACAAAACAGCAGCAACAATAACAAAAATTGCCTCTCTGAACAACAAAGTTCACTGAGTAACTTTGCCCCTGGAAAACCAAGAAAACAAGCTCTCTAAGAAAGGGTAGGGACAGAAAAGATCAACACAGTGACTTCCATGGAGCAAAGGAATAGAGGTCAGACTGCCTTGAAAAGTCAAGAGGAATCACCCCTCCACACTCTAGAATAGACCTGCCCAGCAGCTGGCAGCAAGGGCCAGCTTTTAAAGAAACATCTGGTGACAGAGATTTTCCATCCAGTAAGGAGGGGTAGGAAAAATGCAATCAAAAAACATAGTCTGTTCGGTAGAATGAGAGAGCTGGAAGATGCTCATAAACCTCATTCCAGGTATTGTTTTATCACCTTCTCTGACAGAGGAAAGGAAAAACTCACTCTGCTACCAACAGACTCTTCACACCACATCTATGCCTCAGTATTAGCACCACTGTGCAAAGGAGCCCTGGTTTAAACAAGTATCCTTGCACTTACCATAGAACATTTTTTCAGCACTTCATTTATACACCCAAGGTCATTAAAACTTGCTTCTACTACACATACCAGTGCATTACATCCATCTTTCTAATCTCTGCTTCTCACTGGGAGAGCACTGTGCTTTAAAATCTGCAGTGTATTTTTTCTGAAATGTTCTTCCTGCCTACCATGGGAAAAGATTTTCCAGCAGCCATTAGCTACAGCCATTTTCACATCTCATTTTAACAAGCTATAAAAGTGGAACAACATGCCAATTACATGAAATAAATAAAATGAGTGGGTACAGGATGGCTAAGAAAGCCTCTTGCACTGCATATATTTGTCGGAGAGTGTATTAGGGTTTCACTAATGCATTTATAATCCTGCAGAACAGTCTGGCACATCTGCATCTTCAGTACAACAGAATGGCAAAGATGATACAATCCTCAGAGAATTTCTATTTGAAATAATTTTAGATCTGTTTTATGTATACCAAGGAAGCTGTCAGTCAATCTGATCTTCAAACATGCTGAACTCCACAGAGGGAGCTCTGGTAAACTGCAAACTGCTCACCTAAACGCCTTTATATTAGCAATGTGAAAACTAGTTGTTGCATTTGGCTAATAATACGCTGCATGTTGAGAACGTTGTTAAATACCTTAATTGTGTAGCAGAAAATAAGGCAGTTAATTTACACAAAAGGACACAGAGGTGAATCTTATATCTACATCTCAGAGCAAAATAAGTAAATTCACTGAACATATGGCTTATTAAATTTAATAGTTCCTTTCCAAGATGATTCTGATTGCCATGTTTTGAAAGATAGGATTTGAAAAAAAATCTTTTGGATATTTGCCGTTAAGCAGAGATGCCATCTGTCTCCTCCAACAGAAAGAAACTCAAGACTTTGATTACTATTTTCCTAACCACAGTTTGGGATAATGTATTCTAGTACACTGATTAACTAGAACTGACATCACATTGTGGACCTGTTTGTTATTCTTTTTCAAAGAACTACTCACATACATGCACAAATGTACTACATGACATACAGCGAGAGAACCTAAAGCAAGCACCGTCGCCTCTTGCATCACTTCTAAGCACTGCTGGTGACATCATGTTATTCCAATAGGCATCTTGTATTTTCACTCAAGTTTTAAGGAGACAGATGTCTAAGACATAACACTCCAACCCGGACCTAGAATTTCTGTCATAAAAGACTCGCATTAAAAAAAGAAATTCAAAAAGGAAGTCACTTAAAAATACCATTGTAGAAATAAATCACAAATTAGATTCTGGACTCAGCTTAGTGATTCAAAATCTGTGTATCAAGGGAAAAAGTGTAAGACTGACAGTATGCCAAATTCTTGTAATTTGCATATTTTTTACTTCAAATCCTCACAAGTCCAACTAATTTCTCCTGTCTAGTTATTTTCTAAGAAAATCTTTTTCTCTAGTAGCCTTGGAACCAACACAAGCAGTAGCTCACCTGTGTCTGGATCAAACCGATCCTTTCACTCCCCCTGACAAGTGTATAGATTATGTGTCTAGTTCTTAAGCCACCAAGTGCCTCTTTCAAATCCAGCATCAACTGGGAGAGAAGCCCAGGAGCAGCAATCAATGGGCAATTGGCCCCTGATCAGTCATCAGGGCCAATAAGGTAAGGCAGCCATCACTACAGCAGAAGAACGGGATGGTTTGGCCCTGGCTCTGACGGTTAGTATCACTGTTCATTTACATCACATGAAGCTTCAGCTGGGGCTCTGGGGCATGTTCAACGCTCTACAACAGCACTGAACAAAAATAAATCCTGTGTATAGTCAAAGGCATGGTGGAGAAGTATAAGCGTCAAAACCTCAAAAATAAACCTCAGGTTTCAGGATGGATCTTAAAAATAGAAACACTTGTACAAATTTATCTGAATTTACTTACTGAACTTTGCTTTAACAGCACACACACACAAAGAAAAGAAAAAAAAAAAAAAACAAGAAAAAGAAAAAAGTGTGAAAACCGTTGTCACTGTCATTGCAATCCACCAGAATTCAGAAACTCTTCACAAGATGCATCCAGTATTTGGAAACCATCAGTACAGCCAAGTAATTCTGTCAGATTTGCATCCAGTTCCCAAGGTGATTAATGCTTTTGTCTGAGCACAAATGAGCAGAGCACTGACTAAACATTAGTACCCTAAAACTGTGTGTTTATTCTAGGTTCCATATATATCATTATCACATTTTTGAAGCATTGCCAAAAATTTCCATGCATGCAGCACAGAACCTTCGTTCATTAGTATTGATAAACCATGATAATAAATTTACTCTCTGATTATTTATCAAAATCCTTCTTAAAATATCATTACCATTATTTATATAAACTTAAATGAACTTACAGAACTAAGCCTTTTCTTTTTAATTATAGTGAATTTCCTTGGAATGTTATGATTTACCAAACCTTAATGCAACATACTGTACTTACCTAAGCATTATAACAGCTCACAGAGTTGTGGAATTGCCTTCCGTAAATAAAACAGATCTTAAAGAAATGAGATAAATTGCAATGAAGACTATAAATTTAATTACAGTGTGTCATTCTTTTGAGCAAGATCTATCTATGAAAGGTACAACAGTAGCTCTCTTGCTCCTGGCTTGCGTTGCAACTGAACTGTTAGAACAGGTTTCTCTACATTTGTATTCTGATGCAAACATTTTTATATAGCCAAATGATAAATTCCATTCACAAATGCATTTTAAGCATGAATGAGTAATATATGTGCTCCCATAAGAAATATGAAACAGAAATTATTAGTTGTATTAGGAGTTTTGGTCCAGCATCTGCCTTTGGATATGTATGTCTTACTGCTGTGAAAGTCAATTGGGCCTTTATCACATAGGAATTACAGCCAACAGACTGGACTTTATAATTATGAAGAAAATTCTGCTGTCAGACATATACAGTTTATATCCACACTAATATATGTTAGCTAATGACTTTTGGTTCCAGGATTTCCCCTCCCCTTTAAATATTTTATTCATGCTGCTTGATATACAGCTCATACTGCACAGGGAGGCTTGAGTGACACCAAAAGCTAATGCTGGGCTTGAACAGTCATTGCATTACGCCTGATTATTCCATGTCAAAGCACTTCGGCATCTTTGTACATGCAATAAAACACCTGATAAAATAAAGTATTTGCGCCCATATCAATGATTTATCTCCTCACACTCACCTTGACACAGTTCAGATTTCTGACAAGAGCGTACACTGCAGTACTTGGCTGGTGGTTTATAACAAACTTCTGAAAGTATCTCTTTAGGTCTATGTCTAAACTAATTTCAAAGTCACTGTCTACATTCTCTTCTCCTTGTACAAGTTTGTGCATCTTTATAATGCCTTCTGATTAATTTATCACATAGTAAAGATTTAAAAAATCATTATCCTTTTGATCTAAAAATCCTTATATTTCATCTTTAATATGTTCTTTTGAGAGGATCTGTCTGTAGAAGTTGCCACGTATGTTCTACTCCTCTGAGATATAACAGCAGAGCTCAGGTAAGACTTTTGGAGTTTCAATTCACGTGGAAATTTGTTTGAAAAGTTTTAGTTTGTTTAAAAACCTAATTTCTTTCATGTTTAGAAAAATGAGAGTACTACTGCAGTACATATGGCACAAGAAGGCTAACAAAAAGGAAATACGGAACACCAATATTTGAAACAGTGTCAAAATTTATCACTGCAGAAGCACTTTAAAGCATTTCTAATGCACAGTTATTTTGTGAACAAGACTCAAATAAGGAGGGACAAAAGTAAAGAAAAGAAAAATATTGATTTCTTCAGATTGTTTTTCTAAGATGATCATTATTTCTGTAAGATGATCTGTTCCTCCATTTCTTTTAAGCCTTGCAGAGAATTCATCATGTGTAGGGGAAAAAACCCACAAAGCCTCACTTTGCACATTTCCTCTGTAATATTCTGCTTTATAAAGAGTGCTTTTAAGCCATCACGTGTCAAACAGAACTAGGAGATTATCTGGAACCACATTAAAGTCTTAAGCTCAAGGCACTATGTTATATTAAAAAGAGAATGCAGAAAGGAGGAATAAATGGTCTTGCAGGCAAAGACTAACAAATGCCATAATAATTTTACCTAGACTGAAAATGACCCAAGAAAAATACAGTGGAGAAAAAAAGAAAACAAAAGGCAGAAACAAAGAGCAGTAAGAAAAATTAAATACCTTTTTTTTTTTTTTTTTAAATATAATTAGTAGAGGATTGATCACAGCCCCAGATCGTGTACAGATACATGGTAAATCCCCTTACACTTCACCAGCTACTATTTCTCTTAATGATGCTGTGGAGTCTCCAGAATCCAATCCGCCCCCCACAACTACAGCCTTGACGTTAAAGTGCTGCAGCACTGATTGCTCCTGGAATGTTTTCTCAGGACCTCTAGCAAAACAGCTGGACTGAGAATGAGAAAGAAAACACTGATTATTTATGTTTGCCTCCTGCAGTTATAGGTCAGGCTTCTAACATTTATCATAGGTCTCTGATTTATCTTTTTCTCAGAACAACAAATAAAAAGAGGTGCCACACAAAATATCATAATTGTAATCACACCAGGCTGCCTTCATCTGTCCTATGGCAGCAAAATGTCATTAATTAGCTGAAACCATCCAAAAATATGAAAATGCAAGAAAAATTCTGCTTCTAAATTAACAGAAATGTTCATGTGAAACGATCAGATGGCATTCTCTCACCTAAGAGAGACAATAAGGTGCTCCACTGCATACAGCGTGTCCTTCCTTGTGGGTAAGGACATCAAATCCACAGAGTCCACATGGGAGAGGAGAATGAGCCCTAACTGAGACAGAGCATAGGCTTGGAGTATGATCCAATTAAACTGAATATAGAGACCCATCTTTGATATTCTCTGGGAAGACAAATTAGAAATCAAAAAAAGAAAATATCTCCAAGAAGAAAAGGTAGCTAATTATCACAACAGAAGTGGTCTTGAAGTATGTAGCAATTATCCAGGAAATTATTGCTGACAAATACATCTCGATGATCAAGACTCAAGGAGACTGAGCAGCTACTCAGGGATATACTGACAGGTCTGGGCAGATAAGATTGATCTTTTCACTATTTATTACTGAAAACAAAGAACTCAACAAAGAAATGAAAATAACTGAATTATTTTCATATATATCTTTGGAAATATCTATGAAATATATAAAGTGAGAAATAGAATAAAACTCCAAATATTTGTATCTCATTCACAAACTTCTAACAAAAATACGAGCATGGAATTCCTTGCAGGCCTGTGCCATTCACTGCCACATTAACACTTCAAGGCCAACAGCTTAGAAGGTTTGCTGTAGTAAGAGGTTACGGAAGTGAACATCAGTATTTACATACAGATGAAACCCATTTTTTCTGCATCACTGTAGCATGCTTTGTAAAACAGCATCCACCCATCGTTAGTAAAAAGCTTTCGGATGGCAGATTACTGTTTCCTTGCAGAGGTGTGTTGTGTCATTGCCTTTCCTAAAACCAAGCATTTGATGAATTCTCTGCACCTCATTCCTTTATGCTTCATGTTCCACTACTTCTCCTCACATATTCATCTTTTCATATTGCAGGTGACAGTCTCAGCCTTTACTTGATCCTTCCTACCCCATACCTTTTTTCCTAAGCATTGTACAAATCAGTTGAGCACAAATGTTAGAGATGGTGTGTTTTATTTAGCAAAAAGAAGTTTGAAAAAAAGGAAAACGAAATATAAAGCTACAAAAGAGAAACTCCACTCTGTTATGCAGTTATATCCCTTCTCTTGTTTTGCACACTGTAATATAGCTTAAAGCCACAGCATTATGTGGGAGGTACAAAACCAGCATATGACTCTTAAAAAATAATTTCTCTCTTTCGAAAGAAAACTGAAAAAAGGAGCAACTTCACTGCAATTCATCTCATTTCAAGTTTACTACACAGAAGTGTTCTATGGAAAACTGATAAACTAATTTCTTTTTTAGTACCACTCCAGGATTTTAAAAAAACAAAAACAACAATGAAACAAAACATTCCCTCCCTCCCCCAGAATCATGGTTACTCATTCTTACAGCTCAGCATCTGAGGAAACAGAAGCTATATTTTCACTCTTGAACGCTAACTTGATGTCGAGAAAAGTCCCTTAACTGTTTGTGTGAAAAAAATCCAACTGCTACCTTTCAATATTTCTGAATGACAGTCATGGCTCTAAGCAAATAAATGATGCTCACATATTGTGCCTTGCCTACAGGCATGTTGTTATAATTCAATGATATTATGCCTTCCTACAAGATGGTATCTCAGTTTCAATAGGGCAAACATGGCAAGGAAGTATCAGCTTCCATAGGTGTCTTGAACTTCCTGACAAATATAATTTCATCAACTGAATGGTCTTCCTCTCCAGATCAGCCACACACTACCGGAAACCCTCAGAATGGCTTAACAACTCAGCAGCTTCTAAGATACTTAGAACAACTTCAGAAATCACAAAAGCCATCCTTTCCACTGAATTGCTGTTCAGCTGTAAAACCTGTCACAGAGAGGTGTTATTTGAAGGTCCTCAACAACACCAGTATGGTTATCAATTCAAAACTAAAAAGCATACCAAAACTTCTTCTTCCATCTTAGTCTCTAGGAAAAGCAACTCAATAATTTTATTTCATTTAACTAGATAGCTGCATTGTGTACTTGAGAGAACAGAGAAACTATCAGAGGATGGAAGGTATAAATAGGAGCTCATATTGCATCTAAATACAGTCTGATATGCTCTCAGTAAGTTGTACCTGTGAAACACTGCATGAATAAGTTTCTTAAGCGTCCAGTTTGTGTAAATCTCTCTCTAGGAGCCCATCATCTGTCCACAGTAAGTGGGGTTAGTTAAATGTATTTACATAACAAACCCAAGGGGTTTATTATTTTCAGTATTTGGTTGTTCCAATTACTGCTTGATTTCCTGGAAGCAACATCACCTAAAGAATTGGATTTACACACAGCTCTGCTGCCAGCGTGCAAATTATTCTCTAGAAGGACACGTTTTCTTGCCATGGTTTCACAGAACTAAAAGAAGATGTACCCTTTAGAAAGAACACCTCGTCCAAAATTCAGAGGGTTTTAGCACAAGAACGTGGAAGATCACAGCAATGGCACCCTCTGGTGACAAACAGTAACACACTATAATGAGATACATTATTCAGACTGAAAAAAGGCATTTAAAGTTACCACTTCATATAACCTATTATATGGAAGGAATTCCTATGGTAAGCTGCAGAATGTAGGAGGTTACTTTTAAGAACAATAGTAACTAGTCCTCAATAACAAGGAAGTTCTTCAAAATAACTTCCTCCTCTCAACTATCATTCTATCTTCTTTTTACAGCTTCTAGCTTACTCTGATACTCTTTAACCATATGAAAATAAATGGTCTTCATTTTATCATAGTATTTCACGTTCACATATGGTTAAGGTTTCAGCATGGCCTCTCTAATGCTACCAACAACTTTTGAGATGTCAAAGAATATTGATGAGTGGTGCACAAGCCAAAGACCAAACAGGTGAGTGTTTTCTCAGAAGAAATCTCTCACTTGATCTGAGAGGTAGAACTTGAGCCTTTTCGCAGCCTTGTCAGTCATTCCCTTAGCTTCTCAAAGCAATAACATTAGATGGTCAGCAATTTCAAAGGAAAGACTGAAAAATACATAAAATTATTTCCTTTAAAAAGAACAGAATGCAAAGTGTATGAAAGAAAATATTTAGAAAGAGTAATATATTGAAACAACCACACACGTGCAGTTCTGTGTGTACGTGGCAGCTACACCTTCACTATGCTAACCAAACAGAGGTCATTGGTTAGATTGAGGCCATGCATCATAAGTGCAGGGTTAACTAGGAAAAGCACTATGTATCTTGATCTAATTACGGAATCATAGAATCACCAAGGCCAAAAAATCCTTTAAGATCATCAAGTACAACCATAATTCAACTCTCACGATCACTAAACCATATCCTGAAAGCACCACATCTACAGCTTCTTGAACTCCTCCTGAGTTGGCAACTCCACCACCTCCCTTGGCAGTCTGTTTCAACATCTCACTGCTCTCTCAGTAAAGAAGTTTTTTCTAATGTCCAATCTAAACCTCTATCGACAACTAAAACCTACTTCCTCTCATTCTATCACTGATTACTTAGGAGAAGAGATCAAAAACAGCCTCACTGCAGCCTCCTTTCAGGTAGCTGTAAAGAGTGGAAAGATCTCCCCTCAGCCTTCTCTTCTCCAGACTGAAGACCTACCCCCCAAGCTCCCTCAGGCACTCATTTTAAGACACCCTCCAAAACCTCCACCAGCCTTGTTGCTCTTCTCTTGATACATTCCAGGACCAAAATGTCTTTCGTATACTGTGGCACCCAGTACTCAACTGTGGTCTCGCCGTGGCTCAATACAGGGTCACAATCGCTTTCGCACTCCTGCTGAACACACTGGTTTTGATCCAGGCCAGCATGCCATTCAAGTCATTGTATTTAGTAAGATTCTTAATAGTGGGATATGCTACATGAACAAATGTGCCTTGACAAATTTAGAGGAGGTTTTTGATAAAATTTCCCAGTCTTTTGAAGTGGAAGACAGAACATAAATGCAGTGTATGTTTTTCTGTGATGCGTGCTCCAGTTTACAAGAACAATGTGAAATATGTTTGAGTTGTATTTATTTTACCATGATACATTTTGCTACACACCATGTACAGACAAACCTTCCTGCAAAGGTTTTATCGCTCATCAGCCACTCACAATACAGTTATTACCAAGCAGGATTAACTTTATCAGGTACACATCTCTGCTATAGAAAAAGTATGAAAAGGCATTATTCTAACTCATCTCTACTTTGAACAAAAGGGCTGCTGCTTGCTTACCTAAGTGACCCAGATCATCTGGGTTTGCTTTACTAAAACTAATAATTGACAAACTGAACGATGTACCATAAGGGAGTTCTTGTTAAACATAGTTTCATCATTTCCTTTTAGTAGATGGAAAGGCTCATAATTAAAATACTAATTGAAAAATCTCATGGCTATTTTGAGAATTTTTTTTAAAAAGCTCTCCCTGTTATGACCTTCACACAATGATGTAGATATATACAGCTGCATGCAAAAGCTCCTTCCCAGTGAACTCAGGAGAGAAGATCACAGCAAGCCTCAACAGTTTATGAACCCAGTCACTACAGTGTTTTCCAAGTAGCCCTTACTTACCAGCCTGTGTTTCTGTTTTCCTCAGTTTCCTGGCTAAAGACTGGATTCCATTCCAGAGGTCACACTTCCTGGTTGCCTTGGTTCCTGGTGTTACATAGGGGGCATTCACATAACGCAAGAAAGTCACTTTGAATGAGATTGCAAAACAGGGTATAGCTTCAGCCAGCTCCTCAGATGCTATATGAGCCAAAAGCAGAGTTGTCAAGGCTCAGTAACTTAAAAAGAGCTGTCACTCTTGCCACATCTGCATTCTCTCTCCAGAATCTTGCCAAAACCTATGTTCCATATACATTTATTTAGCTCTTTCACTGTACCTGTGTTTTAGCACTAATTTCACTGCATCAGCCTGCTGATCTACAGTAGAATGTTACATGGTTGTCTTAACTTTGCAATAAATGTTTCAGATATTATATACTGTCACTTCAGATTCTTGTCTTCCACAAGGTTTTCAAGTGTACTAGTACTACACACTCTTTTTTCGTCCTTAACCTCATCCTCTACCCTCTCTCTGCACTGAATGCCTAAGCCATTTACCTGGACAAAATCCTAGTTGATGTGTAGTTAAGTCTTCAAAAGTCATTCCTGCTAGTCAATTCCTTCATTAGGAAACCACTTCCTATCAGAAGTGCCCTCAGGTTTTGAAAGCACATCAAAATTGGATCCACTTAAGCAACTGAGCTTTGATAGAGTGCTTAATGACTTTCTAAATTTGTCATTTACAAAGTGCTTTACAAGCCTTCCTAAAGAAGAGAAGTAGTATGCCCGTGCACGAGCTAACCTCCCTAGCACTCCTTCTTAACAAGTCTAGTTGATGTATGACGTCTGCAATTCCATTTGCTGAGTATATGACATTTCATTTAAATCTCTTCATTTCCTTAGGACCATCTGGACACTTTTCTCAGCTATGAACAGATTGTACAACTGTGGCAGCTCTTGCTATCTCTTCGTATCTGTCCCTCCTGCTGTTTCCAACGTACCTGGGTGGATCTGGAGGAAAATGGGTGCAGTGTTCCCAGAGAACACCAACAGCATTAGTAACACTCCACTATGCACTATACGGCAGTCTGCAGCCTCACAGCTTCTTATTCACAACACAGACACTGTATCAAAATGGTAAGGCTGTATTATCTTTCTTTCCCCCCAGTTAAACATTAAATAGCCTCTGCCCCACCTGTATCAGCACTATTGAAAAACCCCATTTAAAAATGTGGGGTTTTCCACAGGCAGAAGTGAACATTTCTTGCTCTGAATATTTAAGGAGAAAGCCTAACCACCCAGTCTTATAACCTGAACAGAATTCTCTCACCAGAAATGTTAAAACCTACTTCATATTGTCTTACCACTCAGAGACATTAGCATGCATATAACAAAACCAAAGTCTTGTCATGAGTAGAATCACAGCTTCACCATAACCTTTTCTGCAATTATGAAGTGTGAAATAGAAAGCTGAATAAAAATTAAAGTAATAAAATATTGAGAACGACATGTCAAAACTAAAACAGTGAAAATAAGAACATAAACTCCTCAGCTGTCATCTGTCTGGTGCCTCTTTGTAAACTCTTCTGATGCAGTAATACCTTTCCTTTAAGTCTAAGTCTGTTATTCAACAACTTCTCAGGAAAAGCCCAGATTATATTGCTTACAAAATTAACTGTGCATTTGAGAAATTATTATATGAAATCAACACTTAAAACTTCATCACAGAGAAAAAAGAAAACAAAAAGTATTTCCCTTATTATTTTCAAGACATTCAATCCCATTAAAACACAAATACAGTTTTTCATATTTTATCTTACAATTTTCCTGACTTCATTTTACTTTATTCATGCCAATCTAAGTTTTTTCATAGTAAGGGATATGCACATACGGCATTGTCTGGTATTCAAACGTTTAATTGCTACAATAACTGCCATCAAAGCAGGAAAAATAATAGAATTTATTGTGACCAATGTGTCTAGCACAACAAACATTGAGTTATTGAATCTTTGAAGCATCCTGCAACAACACCTTTCCATGTGATCTGAATCCTCAAACATGATGCTGCAGATAGCCTGGCTCCAGTGCAGTAAAAAACACTACTTCAGAAGGACGAGATAAAGTGAGGAAAGGACACACATGGATTACTACAATACAATCTTGAACTATTTCCATTGTTTGTTGAAGTTTGAGATTGCTGTATTTTTTCCCACTTATTATTGTCTTGATGTTCAATCCAGAATCACTACTAGTAAGATAAAAGCATTCCTTGATCATCTTTTTTGGTCTGATATCACTTTAGCAGTTTGGTTTCAGCCCTGAAGTTCTTCTCCTTCCCAAGACATAGTGTTTTTTTCTTTTCTGACAGGCAAATGTAAAACAGAAACATCTCAATGTAATAGTAGAAATCTCATTATAAACATTTTATGCTATGTCCCATTCTACCGGTGATGTTATCCATTATACACAACAATGGTACTAATATAAGAAGCGTCAATGTGAAAACCTTCCACAGAAAAATCAAGTCACCATCACTATGCCAGATTTTTCTCTCTTACAACAGCAGAATTAACACCATCTAGATTTACATCAAACTGGAAGTCCTCCTTCTGCGCTCTCTTCGGGTCTAGTAGTTCATTAGTTCTGTTCTGTAAACCCAAAGCAGATCTCAGTAATATTTCAGAGTGAATATTCATAGAAATAGTTCTATGACTTCAGCACTCTGAAATACTACTGAGATATGCTTTGAGTTTACATGCTATTTTTGCCTTCTCTCTTCTACCTTGGATTATGTTTTCTCTTTATCACTGGTCTATTCAGCTTTTCACTTTCAACTGCCTAACACTGGTTGAATTTAATCACCTCCCAAACAGCCCCTAACTGGTCATTCAATAACAGTGAAGCCAGGAAAAGACAAGATTGAAGAACTATTGGAATTGCATTCTCTGTATCAATTCTCCTTAATTATGACTTTCCTGTTTTCATATGGAGTGAAAGTTACTTTGTTTTAAAACAGGTTTTATCGTTTTGAGAAGAGCATCATTTTAATCTCAATTCAAAAAACCAAAACAACTCCAAACAACCAGTTTCCTTTAAAAAAAAAAAAAATTAAGAAGTGCTTCAAGGTCACTACCTAAACAAAATCAGCTCCTAAGCTTTACTATGAAAATAGGAATATTGCAGGCTTAGGAAAGAATACATGACAACTAAAGGCAAACACTACCTTTTAAAAGCCTTCCATGATGTTTTGGAATAGATACAGGATTCAATAAGAGGAAAGGGGGGAAAAAAAGCACTCGGGAAATCTGGTATATACGCTATAGTTTGTACCTACAGGGCCCTGCAAATAATTCTCTCCACAAAGCTGGCACACAACATCAGAGGTGCAACATACTTCGTATGTGTGTCACAACAAAAGCCATTTACTTAAATCTTACAACTCAATACATTATGATGAATAATGAGGTGGATACAGACACTGACACGTCTAAAGATGAGATGCTCAGACCCAGACAGAAACAAAACCCGTGAGTTATAAGTATTTAGAGCCTTATCAATCATGTGAAAATCAAAGTGTTGCTTTTCAAAAAGGTGTTTAGTTAGGAAGAATATTAGGTTACCAAGTAAAATATTGAATGTAATTGAGTTTGCATTACTTCACCTAGAAGCATTTCAAACTTAGCAATATTTCAAGGCTTGCAGAATTCCAATTCATGGTAAAATTAGAAGTGCAAAAAACGGTCACAGGCTTTATGAATGAACAAAATCATATTGTTAGTGCAGTTTTTAGAAATTAAATCTTTTCCATACTAGAGATGTAGCAAAATCAAGAAAAGATTTAATGCTATAAAAAAAGGGAGTTCGGTTTGGTTTTGGGCTTTTATCAAGTGTGATGATATAAACTGAGATAGCATCTCAATATTAAAAAAAACAACAAACACCATCTTTTGGATTTGAACTACTGTTTTGTAACACAACAGCTGAACCGTATCAGAGGAAAAAAGCTTCACTGGTACTTTAAATAAATTCTGTAGTCTGCATCATGAGTTCTTTCTAACACTGCTAGGCATAAATGGATTAAAACCACATACCAAGAAATGTCTAGTGTTATGTTGGTATCCTGCAAATCTGAAACCATATCAGAGAGCAAATTTCTCTTGAAGTATAGATCCTTGTTACTTCCTCTTCAGGATGAATACCTAGCAGGCTATTGATCTGCTTCTGAAGGACAGTGTTTATTATGTAGGAAACCACTGCTGGGCACAAGCGTGAGAAATTAATGATGGTTTTGTAAGTGTCCACACTGTGGTGCTGAACCAGTGGGGCAACTGTCAATCTATATGATAATGCATCCCAAAACTTCATAAAATCAGTGATGTGAAGCAGCATTGATTTTTCAGCTAACCAGGATTTGTGAGAGAGTAAGACTAAAAAGTTTCCTGAAGTTAGCACCTCTGTGTATATAGCAGTTGCTTCGTACTTGCCTGATTTTTTTTTTCCCTTTCTATTTGAAACAGCCAAACACACAGAAACTCTAATCACAAAAACCTTTCTGAGTTAAAATGAATTCTCTGTACTGGTTTGTATCTTGCATACTCTCTGGTCCTGTCCTTCTTTCTCTTATTAACATCACCGTTAGAAAAATTACCTATTCAAAATGGATTTGCTGCACTGTATTTCCAATTACTTCAGGTAGTATAAGGAGGAAAATGTAAACAATGCAAGCAAACAAACTCATTCTTTTATCAATGTCTGCAACAGTATGTAGGAAAGTAGGCGCTGAGATGAAATTTTCTCAGACAAAAAGGTGTGGTACAGTGCTTCCACTGAAACGGCGCAATCAACTTCAGAGAAGCGAATTCATGCTATACAAATGAATCCCCATTGTTCCCTAATACCAGAAATTCGTTAGTTGGGCTTTTATCTAAAATTATGCACAGTAGTCTCATCAGAACTGAAGTCAATAGAAGTTGTCATATTTTCTCTGAAGAGTATTAGAAAAAAAAAATAAAAGGAAAAATCAATTAATCAATCACTGATTCTTTTTATAATGCTGGCTTCCTTGTATACACCGTTATTAGTAAATATACATTTCCTCTTTGGAAATGTATCCTGCTGTGCCTACAGAGAGGAGATATTACTTAAAGATTCAATTTTAACCAACAAAAAAAGACTGCTGTTACCAAGAAAATCGCTGCGCTTTTCTGGGCTTTTTTCTATCAGTATAAAAACTATAATTCAGTTTTGCTTTCTTTGCTTTGACAAACAGTTGCTTGTGTTTCCACTGCCTGGTACACAGGTTTTGTTCAAACAACGATGGCTTTCGGTAAGTATAAGGAAGAATCTAAATTAAAACATCTATAAAATATCCTCTTCTGAGAGGCACCTAACATGTACCAAATTAAATTTTGTTACAAGTACTATGCCTAGCAGAGAACTGGATTCATTAGCTGATATTAGCTGACAGAAATAGTCGCTCTGTGTGTCTAATGTCAGGGAGATTCCCCTTTACCTTCTCAGAACGGCAAGTACCAAAATCCCTAGTTCATATTTGAACTAAGCTGAATTTGCAGCTTCAGGTCCCCACAGGATGAAAGGCAAACTCTTGCAAAGCCATTTTTACTACTGTTCCTTTTTAGTTTAATTTAAAAGTACGTGAGTATTGAAAATTCCCCAAGTAAAAGTTTGTACTGATAGATATGAAGAGCATGAACTGGGATTACCCACATATGCAAGGACAGCTGGCTTCATGCAAAAGATCAGCCAACAACTCTGTGTCTGTTGCAAATGATTGTTGTGCACTCTAAAGTCTCATTTCTATGAACATAACACACTACAGTAAAGAGAAGTGCTCTGTTTCAATCTGATGCCCCACCCATACATACCATAAACCAAATAGCAAATTAATTGCATTTTTTTAACTACTTCAAAAGCACAAAAAAAGCACTCAAAATTAAATCTGATTGTTACAAATTAGCACCATTGTCACAGCTACAAGCATACTGCAGATTATTAATATTATGTCAAGCTGTGTATAAAAATCACAGATGAGAAAGCAGTTCTCTTACAAAATTCCTTTCTGGCTCTCCTTATTAAGTTTAATTCAATGTACTTAGAGCATGAACTTCTGTGGAAGATTATGGTGTGGCAAGTAAATGGTAAAATAACCCCCCAATATATCTCAGATTCTATAGTACACGTGTAATCTAGTTTCTCAGTAACGATGCTAAAATTAAACCAACATTCAAAAGCAGCTTTAGTCAAACGGAGAAAGAGAAGTGCAAAATTCACCCTGCAAAGAGTACTCATGTGTCTTTAAGTATGATCAGACATGTGCTTTAAGAATAAACTGAAGAAAAAGGCCTACCATTTTCCTCATCTGACTTATTTTCGTTGTCGGAGTCGGTAAGCGTGAGAGCCGAGTTTTCACGACTTGACAGACCGGAACTACGCCTGGATTTCATCCCTCTTCCCCAGAGCCTGATGGCATGCTCCGGAGACATTCCTCCCTCCGTGTCTGAGTCAGCATCAGAGCCGGTGCTCAAGGAATAGCCTTGATGCAGTATTCCTATATCTGAGCAGTAGCCACTTCGATGGGGAGAGGGCTCACAGATTCCTAGTTCTGCAAGGGTGAAGTTCGTTCCTAGAAGGGTAATTGAAAAAAAATACAAAGTTAAATCATACAAAAGGTAGGGGATTTATTTTAAGTTTGAAAATAACACACCTTTCAAACTGCTTTTTACTATGCCATATACCTAGCACTGTAATGAATTCTATGCAGAGATTTCTGTTGCACAGATGCAGCAAGACTTAACTAAAACACATCAAATGTAGTTAAAACACATTAAATATACAAAACAAAAGGTAGTAAAGGTCTCTAAATGTTATGTTACTATTTGAGACACGATAAATTAATCATGTTGGTATATTACTAACATAAACCTTATGACAAATGCTAATGACACAAGCTGCCTTATTATCAAAGCTTATATTTGTAGGACCAGAGTACAAGCTTTGAAACAGAGCATTTGATTAGTCAAAAAGAGGATTTTTTGCATATGAAGAAGTTTTTCTTAAACGAAGTATTTCACAGAGGTAAGGTTGCTAATATAGTTTCTTATTTTGCAGAAAATAAAAAAAATATTTGGGAAAACAGATTTTAAAGGTCAGGATCACTTGAAAGAATGCAAACTTATCAGTGATGTAACAGGAAATCTTGTCATCAGTTTTGCACTTTCACACTTGGTGGGACTGGTAGTTCAATATCTACTATAGAAATCCAGACAGGTTTCAGCACCACTGTAATTGTTTTCTATCTTTTTTTCACAGTATTGAAGAAGAAAGTGCATCAACACCAAAATCAGGAGGTCATTTGGTTTAAAGGCGATACTTTCAGGAACAATGTCAAAACATGTGACCTTTAGCAGCTAATAACAACTCCATGGACAAAGTCTCATACATTTTTAAAGCACATGGAGTCCCCTAGGGGTATCAGAAAGTATAGACTTGCTTGCTGATTTCTGCTCATGTATTTCTTTCCTACAGTAATGAACACAGGTAAAAAATCTAGGGAAATATTCACAGGTCACTAAAGCTTTCAGAGGTTTTGAAAAGCAAAGTTCGCCTTGACTACACTGGGCTAAAAATGAAGAACAAAGACAGACTGAAGCCACTGGCAGTGTAACTGTGAATTATTTAATTGATTTCTTACATCATAGGGAAGCTATATCTGTGGTCTGTGCTTCTAACATAGTTGTTCTATTTTGTCCAAAAGCAACTTTTCTTTTCTCCCCCTCCTCTATGCCTTTGTCGGAACAAACCTATACAGTGTAAGTTCATGCACTAAATAAAAACCACACTTAAGTGTCTCATATTAAGCAAGACATTATCTGGATGTTGGTTTTTTTAAGCTATTACTTTCACAGGTCAGCCAGGAAGAGATCTCACAGTACAAAATTTACCCAATTCACCTGTCTGCGTCAGGCTTCTCCAGCTGTTAAAATGGTTTCTGGACATTGGATATGTACATACATCTACAGAAAGGAAAACTAGGCCTCACTTAACATTTATTCTCAGAGCTTATCAATTAAAGGTTGGTGATCAATTTCTCCTCGAAGGCTGAGCTATGCCTTCATCCAGCAATGGCTAGACAGCAGCATTAAGGACAAGAGGGAAGAGACATGCTCTCTTTCACCCCTCGGTTACCCAGTAGACCAGCTGGCAGCAATGGGATGACCAATAACATCAGACACCAAAGTATCCTTGACTGCATGCTTAAAAGAAATGAAGCACTAAGGGGCAATGTTTAAGAAGCCTGACATTATTAGTCAGCTTTCATCAGCACCAAATAAACTGAAACCCTCTGAGTCAACTTGTCTTCTAATATTTATTCTAAAATGTAATCAGAAATTTTCTGATTCAGTCAAAAGCAGTGAACAGTCCTAAAAAATAGCTGAAGTACACTTCAGTCCAGAGACTGTTAGCCTTTTTTTTAAAATAAGAACTCTACAGCTACAGATAAAACAAAGTTAACTTTTTTTTAAATAAAGGATAAATCTAATTAATGCAAAATTTCAGTAGAAGGTATTTAACTAAACCAGTTTGATAGATTTGTTTTGGTTTAGCCATATTAACAAACCAACCTTAAAGTCATTGAAGAAAGGGGAAAAGCAGATCAAAATCAAGCCAAAATACATCTGTAAAAAACTGCAGAATCACAGAATGTTAGGGGTTGGAAGAGCTCAGTGCAGAGCCACAAAGGTGCTGAAGGAGTGGAAAGGCTGAGGTAGATGAGTCTCTTTAGCTTGGAGAAGAGGAGACTGAAGGGTGACCTTATTCATGTTTCTAATGATGTGAAGGGTGAGTGTTGGGAGGATGGAGCCAGGCTCTTCTCAGTGGTGTGCAATGAAAAGACCAGGGGCAACGGGTGCAAACTGGAGCACAGGAGATTCTATGCGAACATAAGGAAATACTTTTTCTCTGTGAGGGTGCCAAAGCCCCACTGGAACAGGCTGCCCAGAGAGGTTGTGGAGTCTCCTTCCCTAAGAGACAGCCAAAACCCACCTTCATGCATTCCTGTGCAACCTGCCCCGGCAGGGGGATTGGACTGGATGATCTTTCAAGGTCCCAAACTGAAGACTACTAGCCCCATACTTTGAGCTACACAGGCCGAGTGCATTCTGACTTGAGATACACATTAGAAATACCAAAGTCATCATAGAAGTAAGGTTTTTCAGGTTCTTTTTTGTTTGCTGGTGGCACAAATGCCTACAAATACACAGCAATTATGAATATATTAGCTTAATAAGGCTGGTTTACATACACACTAAAACATTTTAATGATATTCTGTGGATTTTAACAGCCATTACAAGCCCAGATGATTTCATTCTGATTAGCATCCTGTATTGACATCAAAATCTGACTAGAACATCTGATGAAAAAAAGCAATCTTCAGAGAAATTCTTGTTTGACTTGACTGAGGAAAACAGTAAAGGCACTGCTAATGGAAAGAAAATAGAGTATTCACAGAAATCATTCAATCATTTGAATTAAATTATCTGGGATCTTGGTATCTCCCATGAACATGGAGAAAAATATTTGAAAACTGAGCAAATTTCTTTAAAAAATGAGAAGTGGCTTAGATCAAGGCAAGGACACAAAGAGAATCAGCTTCTGAGCCTCTAGGAAAAGATTTTCTACGCTCCTTCTCATAAATCTTGCAGTCTAAAAACAGACAATCTCAAGCATATTGGTGATAGACATGAAATAGTCTACAGACTTTCGTCTCTAGAACAAACATGGTCTACTTTGGCAGATTCTACATTAGATTCTTCTATTAATTTTAAGTGTTTGCTTCTGCAAAGTGTAACTTGAGTGTTCTGTAAGAAACTGTATTTTACTAAACAATTCAGTTGCAAAGCAGGACTGAAATGTGTAAGCAGAATCCACTCTTGCACATTGCCTTCCAGATTCTCATAGAATCGCTGGTGATACCAGGTGAAAAGAGACAAGTAACATCAGACTCCTTTTGGTAGGAAAGAAAGAAACTGCTTTTTCCTGAAGAATACATCACAGAAGAAAAATGAAAAAAAAAGTCACAAGTGTGTGGGCTTTTTTGTTTTCTCTTAAGCAACAGAGTATACAAGCCTCAACCCCCAGTTCCTTCATCCACACCTGAGAAATCGTTATACCATTGTCACTGAAGAAAAGCAGTTACAAGCAGCTGCTTCCTTAAAGTGTTTGCAATCTCTCCTACAAAACTAGGCCAATAGTAGATTAAAGTGTAATAGAATGTTAAGTGCTTGATCATCATTGTCTGTAATCTACACACTGTGAATGGTCTCTCAGTGGAGTAGAAAAGTTCTCTTCCTTCTCATTGCCACATTACTTCTACTGTTTTTGAAGCACGTTTTCTTTAACGTAAATTTACTACTGCGGCTAGTATGTAAATACTTACTAAAAGTGTGTTTAATTCAGCAGAGTACAATTCTACTCATTATCTCAGCTCAGAGTAGAAAGCATTCTTACCTAAGCAAAGGTTATCCTGACCTAACCTCTAGGCAATGGCCTCATTTGGGTAATTGCACATCGCAGGAGTTGCCTGTCTGAAGATTAATCTAATCCAGCTGTGATCGCTACAAAATGCCTCAGAGGAAGATACCCGAGACCAGGAATGCACAGATATGATAAATTTGCCTTCAACACCGGATCAGCAGTTCAAAACTGGGCTAAGCCTAAAATCAAAAGGATAAATATCATTTACATTCTTTCCTACTATAATCAATTGCATGAAGTAAGGATAACAAGAGTGCATCTATTTAAGACATTCCATCCTTTCTCAAGTCTTTGTTATGTTCCTAGCTGTAATGATTTTTGCTGGCACAAGTACTGCTGTTTAGCTCCAATCTGTGGTATATGAAGAGGTCGTGCTTTTTCACAAATACCAAGGCACACTCAGTTTTCCTCAAGTCTTTATGCATTAATTTATTATAATGACAGGGAGAACAGAAGATTATAATCTTTTTTTTTAATGCACTTACCATACACATTTTTAACATTTAGCCTTTTTATTCACCTTCCTTATCTGATAAACAACTACCATCTTTTCAATCCTTCCCTGTATTTCACCCGTTTCAATACTACTCTTTTTCCATGGTTAAAGATATTGTTCTACAAAACCTTTGTATTTTGTTTCTAACTCTATACTATCAGCTACTCCAAATTGAGACTCCAAACCCATGCTAAGGGATACACTGCTGCTGCCCTGCATTTTTGAAGCTTTTCTATGATTCTATTTACTATATTTGATAAAAAGTATATTAATGTAAGCCTTTCCCTTTATCAATGTCTCACTCCCTCTCCTCTTCAATGCATCATTTTACAAAATACTGCCCCATTCTGCTGGTTTAAATATACCTAAATCAGACTATCTTTCTGGGCAATATGCAGGCATTTTAACCATGTAATTGCAATGAGCAGCCTCTGTGGCAAATTCAATATTAGCATGAAATATGCTTGGAAGATTCTCTCACTTAACATCATTAATACTACAATGACTGTAATATTCCATTTCTGAAGAAAGTACCAATTCAAAAAGAAAAACACAAAGAAAAGATAAGTCACCCTTTCACTGTGATCTCTTCAAGCAGAAGGAACATCCCATGGTTTGGCAGGTTGGGTAATAAAGAGAAGACAACAGCCACTCTAGGCATAAGACTCACCAACCTAAGACAGGTGCCTGGGATGGCTTTTTGTCCCATTTCTAATATTTGCAAATGTTCTTGCTTGAACTCCTAACTCTACCCATTTTTCCCTTTGGAAGCAGTTGTGTGTGCTCCAAAATAACAAACTTTCCTCTGATGAAACACTAAGAATACTGGATTCCTTAGAAATTAGAAAAGACCACCAATTAACAAGCTGTATCTTCTAGGCTTTAAAGTCTGTAGCTTTAGTTTAACAATGCCACTGCCACTTCTTTCTGCTGTTGCTTACTAAAAAGATCTGCAGGTGACAGTTACATTTAGGATCATTGAATTCCATGTATTAATATTAGTCAGGAAAGCTAAATATTTTATAAGTAAGCAAAAGTGAACCATTTAATGATGATAAATCTTATTTCACAGAGCACATTTGTGATGTGCTTTAGGGATCTAAGTGAGAAGCATGAGAACACCACCGAAGCCTTGACGGTCACCTCTGATGTGCTGTTGTCCAGCTAACATGTGGGTACATTCATACACATGCCATTCCAGTAATCCTTACTATGACTTACAATATCCATGTACTTCATGAGGTATCATTACAGATACTAACACAGCAGTATGCAGAGACCAATTTAAGAAAACACAACAAAAGCACAAACGCTTTTCTCCAAAGTGAAGCTCTAGCAGCCTGGGTCCTTTCTGAGCAAACGGACTAGAAGCAGTAAATGGAAATCCATACACACCTTACAACACATGCTTTGAATGTGTAATATAGTTGCTAGCTTCCCTCATCAGTGACAGCAAAATCCTTTAATTGTCTTTTTTGTAATCCTCTTTCTGCCTTGCTTCTTTCTGGCTCAGAGATCCTCAAGTCTAATACCAGGATACAGATGTTTCTGGTTTTGACATTAACTGTTTACAGTACTAATAAAGTAGATTCATCACTATTTGAAAAAAAAAAAAAAAAGGTTTCTAAAAGTAACATGTAAAGAGATTTCAGTCTAACTGACAACATTATGTCATCTTCACTTATGTGACCAGATCCTAATTTTTCACTAAAATGTCCTCCTTCAGTGAAGAGCCTGTGGAACTACTCTCTTTTGTTTTTTTTTTAACCTTCCTCATTCAGTTTTTACACACCAAATAAAGAATATAGTATTTTTAATTACTTCATACACATTTTCTATAGTTATGCTGAACGTAGTCTCTGAGAACATCTCAATCACTATTTATATTCACCTCCTCATGAAGCAAGCTTTGATCATCCCTATTTTATAGCTTTTAAACTGTGGAAGGAGAGAATAGGACGGCCTCTTTCCAGAGCACACTCTAATTTTGGCAGGACAAGTGCCATCTAAAAAATTATATTTCTAGCATCACCTTATGGTGATTAACTTCTTTTTAATGACATGCTGGCTTAGGGCAAAGTATGCATTTATCGTTTCCTCCTCAAATGATCATTTTGATTAAAGACAAAATCACATTGGGGAGGACAAGAGGATGAAGGTTAAGTGGCAAACATGGTTATTATTTATTATCTACCCAACACACCCTAGGTTAAAATGTAATTCTTCAGGCTAACATTTTACTTTCTTAAGCAGTCTTTCATTTATTGTAACCTTTCCAACTCTTCCAAGCTCCAGGGAATGGTAAAGGGAGAACAGTTTCATTTATTCCAACGGGATGCTCTAATCCTACTGACATGTCCATTCTGAAACCCGAAGGAGGCAGGAAATAAAGTATGCAGCTCTACTCTCCTCTGCTGCTTCACCCCTCTGGGTTCTGCCCAGGTGCATTTCTTCTCCTCCTCTCTGATTAAATGCCTACAGAAAGCAAATTTAGGGCTCAGTTCTCTGCCTAATACATCTGTCCAAATGCTCTAATATACCTCTGCAGTGACAGTGCATTTTTGGGATGAAATCTGTTATCAGTTTATAGCTGTGTACCCTCCAACTAAAATGTAACTATTAATGACAGTATTTCAGTTTTGTGGGTTTTTTGTTTTTTTTTTTTGAAAGGAGCAGAGAAAGAACAGAACAGCAGGTAATGAGATTCTTCCTGAAGATTTCCTCTCTCCAGTCCAAAGACTATCCAAGTATCAAAGGTTTGTGTTTTTTTTAGGATGGAATCTTATGAAAAGCACTTAAGAATGAATGTTTTCTATTTGCAGTCCAAAATGACTTGAACTGTGGAATAATACTTTTATATGCCTATTTATCTTTTAGAGATCATGAATTTCTAAATGAAATTCAACACAGAAGCACCAAAAAAAATTTAAATACACTGCATTGGCATAAACAAAGTAATAGCTACCATAAAAGAACACAGAAAAAATTACTTTTAAAATTGCCTTTTCATGTTAAACAACCTGCTCAACACCTGGTATTTCCTGCCACACTAGCACAGTATTTCCTGTAAAGTATATCCTGAAAGGATAACAAGTACAACTCCATGGAAAATGCAAACTCTGAAAAGGAGTCAGTTTTCAAGAACAGTATAAGGAGAGAATCCTAAAAGAGAAGAGCTACCATTTAGGCACAAATAATCAGACTACAATAGCCAGAGAATCCAAATCTGCATTTACGTCACTAAAAACTCATTTGCATTCTAGTCTAAGACAATCAAGCTGTTGGTCATCTGATCTAAAAACATTTTAGTTATGTCAGACAGGGACAGTGACTTCATCTGGATCTACAGGGGAAAAATCAAACATCTCATTTGACCTTAAATACATAGGTATGAATATAATTAGATAAAATCACTGTGGAGCTATTACTCTGCTGATACACAAACCTGAGTTCAACTATTAAGAAAGATGTCTAAGAAAATCTGTAAGAAATATATCTGTAGGAAATAAATCGGTGATAATTTGCTGAATTCATGGAAAGTCTTTTCTTAGTTTTGTACAATTAAATCAAGATTTAAAAAGCAGTAAAAAAATGAACCACTGTTCCTGACTCAATAAATAAACTGTGCTCTCAATATAGAGCAGAAGTCACAGGTAATAAGCTTCCATACTTTCATAACCGTTTAATTGGGAACTCTTGAAAAACCTGAATCAGCTGTCACCACAGACAAAACCTTAATTGTTTTCTTTCATACTTTGCTTCACAAGTTAGGAACATGGATATTCTATACTTTATGAAGGTCCCCAAGCACACATAAAGATTTCTTAGCACTAGAAGCTGTCAGTTGTTTAGTCACAAGGTGCTTCCTCACTGTAAACATCATGTCACCTAGAAATAATGGTAATGTAAATTGCACCCCGCACAGCAGAATAAAAGAAGTTTAAACCATTGTCTGGCTCAGAACTTCTTCGTTTACAATCTGAAAGATGTTGCTTATAACAGGTTTTAGAAATGCCAGAGTTGTCAGCCTTTAACTCTGCATTTCTAATCCTGGTAGGAGAACAATCAGTAGATCAATGTGAATGACACTGAGCATTGGAGAATGAATTAATATCAAATGGAAATAAGAGTTTCCCTCTAAACTCAACAATTTCAATGGAGCACCACATGAATTTTAAAAAGCCAAGTGAATGAGTCTGTGTAAACCTTATACCAAACTGAGAATAATGAAATTAAAATCACTTGAGAACAATAACTTATAAGAAAAAAGATATATATCATAATCAGGCTGCGCCGGGGGAAGTTTAGGCTTGAGGTGAGGAGAAAGTTCTTCACTGAGAGAGTCATTGGACACTGGAATGGGCTGCCCAGGGAGGTGGTGGAGTTGCAGTCCCTGGAGCTGTTCAAGGCAAGGTTGGACGTGGCACTTGGTGCCATGGTCTAGCCTTGAGCTCTGTGGTAAAGGGTTGGACTTGATGATCTGTGAGGTCTCTTCCAACCTTGGTGATACTGTGATTAGTTAGCAAGGCTGAGGAAGTATGGTCTGGATAATTTGGCAGTGAGAAGGATGTGAACTGAGTGAAGGAAAGAAGTCGTGGTTAATGGAACAGAGTCTAACTTGTAGTCTGTATCTAGTGGAGTCCCTCTGAGGTTGGCACTGGGATGAGTTCTATTCAATATATTCACCAACAACCTGGATGCAGGAAGAAAGGGCACTGTCAGCAGATTTGCTGATAACACCAAACTAGAAGGAGTGGCTGACACCCTCTCAGGCTGCCGCCATTCAGCCAGACCTGGACAGGCTGCAGAGTTGGGCAGGGAGAAACTGAATCAAATCTAACAAGGACAAGCATAGAGTCTTGCACCTGGAAAAGAACAACTCCACGGACCAGTATATGCTGGGGAATGACCTGTTGGAGAGCAGCATAAAGGAGAGGGACCTGTGGGGTCATGGTGGGCAGAAAGATGCCCTCAAGGCAGTAATGTGTCCTTGTGGCCAAGAAGGCCAATGGCATTCTGGACTGTATCAGGTGGGGTGTGGTTAGAAGGTCAAGAGAGGTTCTCCGTGCCCTGTACTCTGCCCTGGTCAGGCCACATCTGGAATATTGTGTTCAGGTCTGGGCCTCTCACTCAAGAAGGACCTCAGGGCACTTCTTTAGAGAGTCCACCACAGAACCTCAAAGATGCTGAAGCGAGTGGAACATCTTGAGGGAGTTGGGAACCTCACTGATAAAGGTCAAGTATACCCAGGTATCATCTATGGGTTTTCTGCTTTTGTTTTGTTGTTGCTTTTAAATTATGATCATTATTATTAGTGTTGTTATTTTTACTTTGCAGACTCTAATTACAGATTTTTTTTTTAAATTATTATTGAGAGAGTAACTGACTGGGCTGGTCATTAATCCTCACACTAGCTCACTCTTCTTTTAATCGACCATTTTAGGTTAGTTCAGGTATTTCCTTTTTGGTTAGATGAGAGTCAAGTGCAGTTTTCACGCTAAAATCAGATTTGTTTTGAAATGCAGTACAGAGCAGGTAAGGACAGCACTGAAGACCAGGAATGGAAATAAGGCCCCTGCTGGCAAGATAGATTGGATGAGAGAGCTTGTCCATTCTGCTCCCAATCTCTTTCCCATTAGGTAGCAGAACCACTGTGGCTGCGTGGTACAGCTCTTGCCTGTGGCCTTTCAGACACTGTCTTAGCTGAACAAACTCTTTTCTTAATTACTAACACGATAGAACACATGAACTAAGCCAGTAGCTATCATGACAGGCTTTGGATACTTAACAGATTTATCCATCACTTTCAGACTGATGAACCTCTGATTCAGCTAAATGTATTAAAACTTACAAGCATATCTACTTAAATTTCAAATTTGTGGTTCTCCAAGGCATTTGGTGGTTCTTTTTTCTTCTTAGTCATCTCTTCAATGGCTTCAGGAAGGGAAAAAAGCATAGATGTTGGAAAATAGGAAAGAGGAACACAACTTACTTTTGCCATAAAAACTGAATATAGTATGCTTTTGTGCCCTTGTTTGTTTGTTTTGTATTTTAAGCTGGGAATTTGGTAAACAATGTACACAAATATGTAATGAAGAAGAAAGCCATTCCACTCTCAATGGTAAAGCTAAAGGAATGAACCCTCAACACACAACAGTGAACAGCTCAAAAGTTCCCAAGGATTCCTGAACTGGAAAGTGAAGAAAGAAATCTACAGCTAGATAATCAGAAGCGTACAGTACTGATCAGCTGTGGTTCTTTAAGTCATTTTAGGGATAACTATAAGAAGTCCAAGATTAGGGACTCACGAATCAAGCTGTTCAGAGTCAATTATGTTCTCTGTAGCTGGGAGAGACAGATTACTTTTTTAAAAGCAGAAATGATCTGCACAAAATCATAAAATGTTATGAAACATGGACTGGTAAAAATCAAGCACTGAATGAATCACATTCTTGTTGAGTCTTTTAAAAACCACTGACTCTTTGGAATATCTTCGAAATTGAGCTCAGAAGTGGAGTTGCTTTTAAAATTCAATGTAGGATGAAGTGCATGGACACCATGCAGCACACACCCTTAGGAACTGCTGACCCAAGGAAATACTGTGCACCGACCACACAGCCAGCAAAACTTCCCAGGGTGGTTTTGTGGGCTGCAGCTGGAGCACGTTGTTAGCCCTGCAGTCTCGATGTTCTCCATCCTGTAGGGCTGTCTTGACCAGTCACATCTAGCCAGAAGTAGCAAAGCCTGACTTCAGAGGCATGGTAGCAGAAAATGTGTGACCAGGGAACCAAAACAATGATCATCAGGCACGTGCTCTCTTCTAGGTAACCCCTTACAGTTATATTTAAACGAGAAAGATGCTGTCATGTTGTTCCTACTTTACCTAACACTTTGGCTTTCTTTTTTTAACTTCGACCTATTTAACCACACTTACCTCTTCAGAGCTCCACTGCAGGAACAGCAGACAGCAAATGGGAAATAATGACAAAATGTGTTTCCATTGCAGGGTAATGCCATTGCTATTCTTTTATCAGCTTTTAACACTTCTGTTATCAGCAAGTTGCCCTTTTTGGTGAGGGAGAAAGAAACTTACAGAAGTCTGCTTTAAACAACGCCTCAAGCCTTCAAAATGAACAGTGAGAATCTTGTGGTCACTGTATACCCCTGTCTTAAGAACAGATGTGGCACTGTATAGTTTTAGTATTAAGTACTGTGAAACTTCTTTTCAAGGAAAGAACTATTTATCTACTTAGAACATAACCAACTTTTATAAGTTTCATATATTACATTTATTTCAAAATGCTTGGCATTATTAATCCTTTTTATATTGTTAATATAAAGATTCTGCTTCAAACCCTCAAAAACTCAGAAAGTTTATTTTTTTTCTCTCTTTTCTTGCATTGCATGCACTGATGAACTAGCCTGCTCAGCAAGCATTTAACAGATTAGACACTTGAACATGGTTTCAGGCAATGCTCTCTCATGTTTCTGCGTATTGCCTGATAAACACTTCAAAGTAAACCGCTCATAAATATGAAATGAAAAGCCGAGAAGTCGTTATGCACAGCTTTGAGATACAAATCTCTTTATTCCCCTCTGAAGTGGAGTTTGATTGACATAATGAGTCATAGATCCTGTCCAGGGACACACTGCCTTATCCCCTTTTCCTCAGGAGACAGAGAGTCTTTAAAGAAATCCACTTCAAAACTTTCTGATAGACAGCTACAGGAAAGTTGAACGTTACACAAATTCATTATTTCACATTAATCCCTATTTTAACAACTGGCATATGTCAAAGATTGATTCCAAAGCCACAAACAGACCTCAGCACCGAAACCCTTTCAAGAAGGCCAAAGTAAGGATGTACATTGCATCGAGCTATCACTGGGAAGACAATGCAGGCCTTGGGTCTGCAAACAAAGGAAGAGTCAGAGCCAGAAAGGGCACTTGCTGATCTGGGTACTGTGCCCTGCTGCTGCAGGTAGGGATCTGCATACCTACAGGACCCTTTGCCATTTGGAAACAGCTATGACCACTAGAGCTTTGTGAAGACACAGGTGATCCCTTTTGGCTTGGGCTAGTTCACTACCAAGCCTCCAATGTTCCTTCTGATGTTTGCACAAACAGCTCCTGACTGCAAAGCAGCATCTCACGTATTTGCTGCACAGAGCCTTCTACTGCCTGGCTCTACCTGCTACATGTCTCACCTTGGGGGGAAAGGAAAGTGAGTGTGGCCAGGTGATGCTATCATCCTGAGCAAGTCTACAATGCTACAACCCTAATTAGAAGGCATATTGCTCAGGTACAGAGGTCTCTGCTGTGAAGGAGATTAAGCCTTTCATGTGAGAAGGAGCAGTCAAAAATCATCTGGCCTATAATACCTCTGAAAACCTAATTTGGTATTGCTGCTAATAGAAGATACACATACGAAAATTACAAGAACTATGATGTGTAATTGTTGGCTACTGCTATTCCACAAAACAGAGCTTTAAGCCCACACAGTCAAACTGCTAATCAATAGCACCATTATGGTATAATAAATTGCTACCCTACAATGTTATATTCACAAACTGCATTTGAAGTATTTGTGGAGGTTTACAGGATGAATCCAGCAAATATCTGCCAGAGATGCAACTTGTAGCACTTGAACTGCTGGTCATGCAGTACGCTTCAAATTATACATTGCTACTGGCTCTTGTTAGTCTCTACTCCCCTGAAATAACTATACAAAGTATCCAAGATCTGTCACACATACTTTTGCTTTCTTTTATAGTGCTACTACTAAGGTTAGACGTGAGCTGTCCACAACATTTATGCAATCCTACATGGGTCATTAAGATTTACAAGGCAACAGGAAAACAAACAAAAGAAGCTTGATTTGTGGTATTCAAAATACACTCCAAAATATTTTTCTTTTGCTGCTAAAAGCAAAAGGTTATCTATAAAAAAAGCATTCAGTGAAACAGTGAAATGGTGAGAAGACTAATGAATTCATATTACCTGTAAATAATGAAACACTCAAGCCTAGTTTTGCAGTAAAAGGCTGAAAGGAAGATTTAGAAGCCCAAGATGATGAAAAAGCCACAAAGTGGTATCGTCATTCATCTGCAAAAAATACTGCCCCCTCTTCTCAGTCCTCAGTGACTGAGGTAACTCAGGTATTATTTTTCCCTCTGACACATTTATTGTCAAAAGCCTTTACTATTGTTATTTATTGTTTGTGAATTGCAAACACAATTTGACCCTGCTGTGAGTGCTCTTCCTTCTCTGTTGTATGTGATTGTTCACATCTTAGAAGAAAATGGTCTGTACTGGCTTTTCTAATCACTAATAAGCAACAGATATTTGCATTAAAATTCAGTACATCAACTGCCACAAACACTGAGCAAAATGGGGAAGTGCTGAAAAAGACAAAACCTAAATCAAAGCTTATGGCTATAAACAGACATTCTCTAATTCTACAATTTTTAATTATGGATTGCCATTTCATTGTAAATTAAAAATGTCTGGCCCAAACTGCAACCATTTGCAACTCCTTGTAACACGGGTGAGGAATTATTCTCATACACACAACTAAGGAATTGTGGGCACGCATCTCAGTACGGATCTGAAAGAAAATGTCACGCACAACTACTGATTTTAACATATATATTATTCTGGTGTACTGTTGGTACTTCACCACATTGGAAGGCAAATGAGGCATCTAAAACGTTCTGATTTACTAGAAGTCTCCACAAGATCTTCTCCAGCACTTACACTTCCTACACAATTTAACTGATACCAAATGCAAGCAAAATTAGATACTTCAAAAAAAAAAGAAAAAGAAAAAGAATTAGACCCTAAAATAAACAATCCTCTTTGATGATAACTGTTAGAATTAATGTGTGTCTCTATAAGCTAATGTTATTTCAAGAGATTACACCTCTGCATACCTCTGGTTTTCATTGCAAGATGTGAAATACTATGATACAGCTTGAAGCAGAATTAGGTATTCTGATGAGGTCCAAAAAGCACAGCTGTCAGTCATACCCTTGGCTCTGTCAGTCACTTCAGCACACTGAAACCAAGTTGTCTCCAGGATAAGTGCTCCTTGGAGATCTGCAGTTGCTGCTTGACCTACAGCTGAAAAGCAAGTGCTTCACTCACTAGATCCATTAGCCCTTTGACTTCATTCATTCACTAGCTAATATTAAATACATTGCTAAAGAGAGTGATTAATTTAATTTCTTTAGAGAGTGTTAAATTTCTGAAACCTCTCGTACACCTACCCACAAAGGCTCCAAAACATTCATATAATTAGCTCATATAATATATATATAGTTCAAAAAATTGATACATAGAGTTAAAAGTATTCAAACAGTTATGGAGTTGCAGCTAGAAATTTGGTGAAGGCCATCACATTTTTCTATTTCTTCCTTGTCCTTTCTAGAACATCCTTTCCTTTCCTTACTGCACCGTGGCATCACTTAACATAGACACTAAACTAACTACCATCTCTATCTATTCTTTTGTAGTTACTTCTGCACTGGAAGCCTGGTCAGCCACTCGTCATCTTTTTATTTCTTGTCTGTGCCTTCCAGGTTTGACATCAGCGCACCAGCTTAAAGAGTAGCTTGCTGTTGTTCTGAACGGAACAAAATGTCCATTAAAAACTGCAGGAGTTAGTTTAAAACAGGAAAAAAATCCAGATGACTTATGCAGATACTGCTAAATGCAAGCCTTTCCCTCTACTATGGGAGACAACCAACAAATATTTCACATAATCCAAGATATGAATATGTAACAAGGAGTCTGGAAAGCATTCTGGTATCAATGTCTGGGAACGTGACTGACAGTCCACTGCTTTGACGTTAAAAATGCCATCTCTTTTTTCTTCTATATTTAAGACAAAATGTAACTTGGCATCTACTGATCCAAGTATTGCCCTGTGATTAAAGTAGTAGACAATGCAAGCACCCAACTTAGAGGAGGAAATATCTTTCCCATCGCATGGATTTTCCTTTTTCTTTTTTCATTTGCAATCAGATGGTCAGCTCCGATTCCATTTACTAAGTTTTGTAAATTAAGCTTATGTTAATCAAACAAGTTCCAGACAGCTGGACATAATGTGGTAAACAAATCGACAACATATTGCGGAGGCATCTATAGGGACTTTCTTCCCTGCATAGATTTCATACTGTGGAAAGAAAAGCAGGAATACTGCTACATGTGTAATAGTCAGTGCTAGGCTGACATACTGGAACAGTAAGAAAGGCTGTGTCAGCTAGTTACTCATCTGATCTGCCTTAAGCTTCACCAGTTTTCAAAACACAAAACACAATTAAAACCATGCACAAGAATGACACAAAACCTCAAAGAAGCCTGTAAAATGTGCAAGGAGCATCACTTCACTTTCCAAGCTGTTGGTAATGCAGACGTTCATTTTCAGCACACACAGAATAGTTGCAGTTCAGTCCAGAGAAAGGAGCAAGAGTATTTTCAACACATGCATATGCTTATATTTATGAAGAATTCTTCCCATTTATGCAGAAATCATTCAATCAGTTACAAATTTCTGATAAATAGTCAAAAATTCAACAACGTTGTAAATCAGAGCTTATGTGAAAGCTGGCAACCATTTGGAAGAGTACATTTTTTCAGTTGAAGCAAACAATGTAAAATACACATAACTATATGCACTTCTCTGGTTGCCATTTTCAGCAGTGACATATATATATATTCTGGTAGCCTCGACTCGGGGAACAATTATTTTGGGATGAAAAAAGCTTCCTTGAATGACCTGCGGTGCACAGCTGTCTGTGCACTGGCCAGCAATAGCCTGAGCTCAGCATAACTGGAAGGATGCCTTCCAAAAGACTGCATTTCAAGTGATGGAAAGCATGATCCCTCCTACGCAGTATGTGCTGCACTATGCATTTAGGCCTTTGAGAGCTCTCAGGATGAAAAGACTATAGTTATTACTACCATCATTATTATTAATGAAAAATACACATGTAAAATTAGGTTTCAAACACAATGTTTTATAGCCCCTATTTGTCTCTGTGGACATTCGCCATAATGGCTTTAACAGACCTTTAACACTCACTGACTAATTAATCTTTACACTCAGGACCCAGCACTGAGTTTTATTCAGTAAGGAGCAGAAAATAGCATCTGTGAATTGGGCTTGCAAGGTCCACTGCATGAATAAATTGACAGGCTACAGGAAGAGTTGGTATTAAAGAGCTCCTCTCCTCCCCTCAGTACTCCTGGAACAGCTTTTGTCAGTCACTGAAGCTTCCCCTCACAAACTTCTTACATACAATTTATTTTTATCTCCTAAAGTGACTCTTTTCAACCTTACAGAGACTCAGTCTTCCAAAGACATTGACACTGATAGAAAAAAAAATATTACAGGGACTAGATATCACTTTAAAATATAACTGCATTTTCAACACAACCAAAGCATGCACCAGCACGTTCGGCTTTCCGAAGGAGAGCACAAACCAACCATACAAATTAATAGACCTCAGCAATTCATCAGAAAAAACCTTTAGGCTCCCATTTCAAACTCAAACATGTTCTAGATATGAAAAAGCACAGGGAAAACATTCTGCAAAAAGAAAGCACAAAGATAAAATACACCATGCAATTTCTTCATAGCATAAATTCAACCTTTACTCCTCTTAAAAGAACTTTAAAAGCATTGTAAAAGAACAAGCATATAAGGGTAAATTGCCTTCATTTCATTTGCGTGACTCCATTATAGTCAATGTAGCTTACCTGGAGTCTTGCCTTACTTCAGTTACAAAGTCAGGCAACCAGAACATCACAGGTACTAAAATAAAATGTTATCTGTTTACTAGTTGAGCTTCAGTGGTAGAGGTTTCACTGAGATGAAATTATTAAGTATTCTTAAGAGTTCTTTTCTAGCATAACTGTAGGTAGAGCCTGGTAACACTATGAAATTCAAGAGCATGACAGCTGTTTTATTTTATTAAGCTGACTTCAAAAATGGCTTTCTTATTTCTAAATTGAATTATATTGCGAATCAAGCCTTGTGACTGCAGCACAATAAGCAACAGTGCTGACAGCACAGCATCCATTTTGAGAGTCAAAAATGACCTCTAGAGACTGTTGACATATCAAGGCAGACCATGAATTATTTCTATTTCTTACAATGCAGTATGTACTTCTCTGTAGGCCTATAGAGAGTATATTTGTGACATTAGCTCTCTTGCCTTTGGAGTTAAGTACTGGTTTGGTGAGTGTAGTTTACATGGCAAAGAGTTATTAATTAGTGTGCAGTAGGTTTGAAATCTGCAAGTAAAGACATACTCCTACACTTTCATCTACTGCCCTTACTTGCCTTGTTCTTCCTCACTTGTTGGAGCACATTTTCAGTTTCCCTCCATAAATTCCACAAAATCCTCCCTTATCAGTGAACCATGTTCTACTTTCAAGCCACCTGTAACTGATTGATGAGGCTCAGAAGGAAAAAGGGAGGTGAAACAGCTAGGAAACAAAATCCTTGTTTGCCATTGCTTGATCAGTTTCAGCTTAAGGTTTTATCTCCCCAAATGTTTTCCCGTTATAAAAAAACCCAAACGAAGGCTAGCAATGCTCTGGGCATCAGTATCTATATAAAATAAGACTTCAAAATATAATAGGACTTCATAGCATTGTGAATTACACTCATACAAAAAATAAATAAAGTAATTTCTAATGAACCCCATTTATATATGACGACATTCACTGTGTTCAGAAATCCTGACAGGACCAGTCCAGCTGAAATTGCAAGGACATGAAGTTGGCAGTTGGGTCTCTTCTCGCTTATCTGCAATATTCTCAAGTAGGGGAGGAACATTACCAAGTACTGCATGAACCTTCCCATCTGCTCTAGAATTAAAATAAACCTTGAAATTAAGAAACAAAAACCAAAACCCAAACAACAACAAAAACCCCAAACAAACAAAAAAACCCATCTAGTCCATTAGGTTAGTTTTCACTCAGATTGACCATGCACTTTACAGTTATCTGATGGTAGCTCTTACTTTCTTCCTTGTGCAATACAAATGAGTGGACAAATAAAGTCCTGTTCCCTGTGGACAGATGAGGGTGGATACCACACACATAATATATATATTTCTAGTTAGCACTGCCAGTATTTAAGCCACTACATCATGCTTTGCAGATATACTGATGTATCACACAGAGAAGAGACTCACACCATTACCCACCATGCTACTAATAGGAAAAGAGAGCTCTTGAACCAGCACCTACTTGAAGAATTAGAATGATTACTGGCCAAAGTACAAAAGCAACAACTCAAAATAGAAGGTTAAAATTCAGGGTTTGATTCAAGGCTAGTTAGATAATTCTCTAGAAGGAATCTTTATTTTTGACAGCAAGATGTACCCTGAATTTCAGAAAAACAGGAAGTCACCTCATTTCAGAATATTAATGAACGCATTGCTTAGAAGCATGGGATTATCTCAATAAGGCAGTCTGGAAGCCTTAGGTACTTTATGTTTTTGCTAAACATTAAATATTGCACATGATTGCAAACTATACTGGCACAAGCAATGTAAGTTGTTATCAGCAATGGTACTGCAAAGAATCCAGTAACCGCAACAATATACACGAAACACAATTCTCCTTCTGAATATCAACCACAGAAGCACTCCTTTGCTAGCATAACTAAAATCTCTCAGGTTTATACTACAAAAAGTGGCTGAAATATTTGTGCTAGAGCTTTCAAATGTGAGAGGCTCCATTCATGTCATGCTATGCATTGTCTTTTTTCTTACAATGCAAGGAAATTCATGATTAAGGGCTACATTTTGTCTGCTGCCTTTTCCCAATGGAAAACTGACTCATTATTAGATCTCCTGACACCACAGGGCACTAATAAATAAGAAAGTATTAAAGTAATGGAGACTGGTCAGAAGCAGCAAAACCCCCTTATCTCTGAAAAAGATCCTGCACAGGGAATACTGGGTTTATCCAGCAAGGCAAAAGTCTCCTTAAAAAAAAATCCCAGTCAAGCAGTATTTGCATTTTTGGAAGAGTCAACACAGTGAAAAAATGATCTTTAATTCATGATGCATGACATGGCTATCACTGACTTCTGAGACCTTATTTCCACTTACCGGTCAGACTTCGACAACTTCTAAAAATCTTGGTAAGTTCAGCTCTTTTTTTTTTTTGCTTTTCTTTTTTATTCTCTTCTTCCTTGAATTTTTGCCTTCAATTTTACCATTCACCTCTAAGGTGTGAGAGTCCTGACTCAGTCTCTGGTGTTGTCTCTCTTGAAGCCTGCCTGTTCCTCTTTATTTGACTATTTTTTGTTCCCCCCCACACTTCAGCAGCATCAGACATCTTCATTAAATACATTATGTGACTAAAGCTGCCAAATTGCTTGAGCATGAGTAATTCCTAACTTGATAAAGCCCAGCAAAAGCATGTCTTTGATTTCATATTTTCAATTCTATTTTGTAACAAGAAATAAAGCACACTAAGCTTTATTTTTCTAAATGCTTATTACATTTCTGTAACGGAGAAAGGCAGTAACTATTTGCCATAAACACCATAAAATTGGAGAAGGCAAGGCACACAGAATCAGCTCAAGTGAAATTGTCTGTTGTTAGGGATGGTTTGAAGTTTCACTAATCAGAGAATCAAAATAAGTGGTCAGAATCAAAATAATTTTTTGATTAATTAAGAGTACAGGCTACATAGTCAATAGATAAGTGAGGCAAAAAAAAAGGCACAAAATACCAGGTAATGTAAATAAAAATGAATTACTAATCTAAGTGCAAAGATATTTCCCCCCCTTTTTTCTGCTCACAATGTTATTTATGCCCCTAAGCAACTCATTTAATCTTTTTTCTCACACGCTTTGTCTGTAAAATGGGAATGGACCAACCTAATTTATTGCAATGGTGTAATATGTGAGTTAGAGTAAGCAAAAAAAAAGAATAAAATCCAACCATTTCATAATCATTTCAATAGGATTTGGTACATCAGGGTGATGTACATAATCTGAGCTTTTGTTCTTTCCAGGGAAAAAGTCTATGACTTAGTTAAAACGTATACATTTTCCACTTGTAAGCATTCGGTTGAGTCTTTGTCTTCTTCCATGCTATATCGCTTTCAGCTCCGTAAAAGATGAAGTAGATGCATTTCAAGTTGTTTTACTTAAACTTTCAATCTTGTGTAACTTCTCACTTACCACCTTTCATTACAGATTAACATGCAGATCAAGACATTACCATTCAGAGGCCCATTAAAAAGAATTGCACCTTTAAGTGCCCTAGATTAACTACTGGTTAATAAAATCAATACTGAATAATTTTATCATTCACAATGATCAGTTTGCTTTTCTTCTTTTCCAAAGAAATAACTCTGAAGAGTAAAATCTACATTCTAAGGAAATAAATGCTTACTGTTGAAAAGCACCATCCTATTTAGTTTTTAAAGGTAGGAATATATTTTAGATACTAAAATATATAACATACATAAAATAAATTCTTATTAAGAAACCCCACAATTATAGAAATAAATCTATTATATAAATGCATTTTGATGCTTTAAAATACAATACTTTGAGAACCTGTAAAGGCAAAATTCCTCTTAGCATGCAAGAATCCTAATTCAGTGAAAAACATCCTCTGTATCTTACAGTTCCATTATTACTACATGCAAGTATTTATATACTACCTAGGACAATAATATACTATGTTCATCTAGAACAACTAAAATCAATCTTAGCACACGACTGCCCTACTGACACAAAATTTCACTTCACTTGAGGAAAGTGACAATTGCTTTACACTCAGTCCCAGCATAGGAGAATGATAAAGTGAACAGAACACTGAAATACACAACAAACAGCCACGGCCAAGCAGTCACAAAATCCTTAGCAAGCATGAATGATGGCATAGTGAAAACTGTACAAATTAATATGGCTGCTTCTTGCAGTCAACTCAGATATACCACATCTAACTATTAAAGGTTATAAAAAGAGGAAAATATTACAAAAATAAAATGCAGCAGTTTAGCTACAGGACCTGCAGGAGCAGGGTACTTCAAGCTTTGAATTTTCAGAGTTCAATCACAAAAATGTGAAACATGGATTGTGGGGAGAAAATAAAATAGGCAGAGAAAGATGATACCCCAAAACCAACTCCAAATCCACGTAAGTCACTTGTTGAGCTCAGCACTGCCCAAGAAGAGCACCTAATAATCACCCATATACTCTCTCAAATAAACTTAGGTACCTCAACATTTTTTTTTTTGTTCTCAGTGCTATATTAATTTAGACCTGCAACTGAAGTTGTCCAGAAAATATCCTTCAACATGTTCTTCAAAAATTACTTTTCTGGAGCAGGTGGATAAAAATACAGATCTGTCCACTGATCCATGCAATTTTCCACTCCCAAGAGTGCTCTTATAAGCAACATAAAATTTAATTTTGATTTTGTCACTACAAATTCACACAGAATTTTTTACCACACTTAAAAACTGAGTCAACAAATACAAACTTTCAACTCTGTAAAGTGTGTCAGATGACCATCAAGATCCTTGTCCTGCTAAACAGCAACATGCTCCTAGATCATAAATTGAATTAAAAGAGACTGAACCTTTAAGACAAAATATTGCTGTAAAAATAGATACAGCACTCTGAGTGTTCTCTGACTTGTGATCTCTTGCTAAGTATGTATTTCTTTTCCAGTCTCCAATTTAATTTTTTGATCCAAATTGCTTTTTAAAGTCTTACTTGAATTGCCTTGGAAAACATTAAAAATTAATAAAATCCTAGAATAATCTAAGTATCATGGCTTTTTTCACCTCTCAGTAGGATGTACAGAAACTTCATCTGGCTACACAACCACCAAACGTGTTTTCAAACTGATGTTGCCCCACTGAGTGACTTTAGCAGATCTACCTCTCCATTTGGAGTGTTTTCATGCATCGGCATCTCAGCGTGCCACTTAAGAGCCTTGCACTCTTAGTTATGGCTATCCAACAAACTAAACACACGGTGATCCGGAAGGTGGAATTATCATACCTACTCCAAACTAATAGCTAAATTCCATTACCTTCTATATTGTTGATTAACAAAAACAAAAAAGCCACATTGCTAGTAAAATATTTACTCTGTTCAAAGCTGAACAGTCCTTCTATATTCTTAATGATCTAATTAATCTCCAGTTAATAAGGAAAGCTTTTTTCCTCCTCTCTGCTTAAGTGGAACAGCTTTCCAGGATGCCTGTCCCACAGCCGACACCAAGGCACCCTGCCATTCACACCTGCAAACCTGGTCTCAGCATGCCATTTTTCAGGCTATGGATTCTGGGTAAGCCACTGACTTGTGAGGCCTCTCTCCTCTCCCAAAAAAATGCTTTCTCTAGCTACCATCTGTTAGAGTACTCTTTCACCTATAGGCCTGCCATGTTAAAAAACATGTTTTATTTTGACAATTGTACATGTGACACAGGGTTATTTTGAAATCTTGCACGTTAAGAATTCCATATAGATACAGTCGTGACCATAGCTGCGTTTCAGAGCAAGTCAGTTACACCACTTCAGTCAGTCTGTGGTTTTGAAACATTAAACAACAACACAGCAATATGAATTTAAGAGGCTTTTTCCCTCAAGACTTGATTTATAGTTGTCCTTTAAGATGTGTTTAAGCTACACCACTGAACTCGGAAATTACTAAAAAGACTCTGTGCCAGTAGAAAATTTCTTGAGGTTTTAGGAGAGACATTTTGCACTATTTTTACCAAATCAACACAAAAAAAGCCAAACAGCAATTTAAGAGAGCTGGCAGTAAGATTATTTGGAAAAGCTCATTACCTCTTTTTAAATTGAACTCACAAGCTGAAGAAGAAAGGAAAGAATACTAAATGCAGTTCAGTCACATCACCTTCAGGTAAATAAAGCAAATTACATATATCTCAGCCATCTTTAAGCATCAGCTGTAGCATATGCACTAAACAACAGCAAATAAAAACCGACAAGTATGAACATCTATCACATTTGCTGCCACCACTGCTCATTACATCTTGGGGGTTTTATGCAGACTTTCAAAAAGACCTTAATACCTTAAACCAGCACCTCACCTGTGTTGCTTTGTTGCAACTGGCCCAAAAGAGCCAATGCACAGTAACCAATGCTTCACTACAGTGTGCTAACAGTAAAAATAAGCACAAAAGATCATTTTACTTAAGAAATGGTAAAGAACCAGGCAAACACAAATGAGAGATTGTTGCACTGAATCACCTGCTCACTAACTCTTGGGGGCTCAGTCTATCTAAACCTTGAGGAACACAGCTTCCGCTTTTGTCCTTCTCCTGTCACTGTCAGACAATGCTTCCCAGGTTATAGAGCACACAATCTGTCTTCCTGGCTTTCACTTCCTGAAATGGAAACATACTGCAGATAACGGAAGAGGAGGATCCAACGGGAGTGTGAAGGTACACAAAGGTAAAGCAGTAACTGCCTATGCTGCTGAAAGCACATGGAAGCTGATGAGCCTCAGGATACTGCCTCCATTTACAGCCATGCCACTGGCTTCCCACAGATCTGTTTCGATACTGTCCACAGCAATTTGACTGGAGGTGAGAAGCAAAACCCAGTCTGCTAACATCACTAGTAGATGATGCTCCCAAGCTGTACAACACAACATCAACTGATACCATCCTACGAATGCTTTTCCTTTTACCTCTTTCCAGGCCATTTTGCAAAGTCTTGTTTACAGTTCTCTCCATGGCTGGGATGGCCACTTTATTGCTAAGACCTTCTGGATAAGTGATAGTTCCAAAAATTCAGCTAATGCTTTCTTTTCGTGCTGTTTCTATCCAGAGTTATCACCCTAAAGCCCACACTGATAAGTTCTTTATCCCTCTTTCAGCATTACACCTGCCTAGTCATATTCATCTTCTCTTTATCTTATCCACATCAATCCTCACATCTCAAAATTTACTTTGCCTTTTCAACACTAAAAATACTGTCACTTCACTTAGATTCATTAGATTTTTTTTTCCTGGGATTTACCAGCATTGTTCTGAACAGGTAAGGAGTCCTTAAGAAAGGACAGTCAATGTGGCAAAACCATGTAATTTATTGGTAAATGTGGAGAAACAAGAAAAAAACCACAAATTATTCAAAATATTTCTTGCCAAACACCTAAAAGATACTTGCAAAGAATTCCCTGAAAGAAAAAAGAACTAGAAAATTTGTCAGACACACTCTACCACCTGCATATCCAAAAATATCCACGGATTCCAACAGAAATATAAAGCTTCATGCATAACAGTCTCCTTGACAGTAAGACAAGAAGCCACTTACGACAAGTGCCCTCTCTCCCCTCATCTGCATTTCAGATTTCTCTGTATGTTAATTGACAACCTCGAGTCATCAGAAATTTAAGATAGTCTGTGCAAAGATGTTTTTAAGTGAAACAGGAGGAAGTTAAACAATAAGGCTACACAGTTTGCCCTCCTACACAACACGGTCTACTTATTACTTCAGCTACTCCAACAGCTAACAGATATCCTTTGGATCTGGGGGGAAGTTTATAGGTGCCAAAGATCATATGCAGACTTAAACCACAATACTCTCTTCCCACAGCTCTTGACAACAGAAAAATACCATTTAATAACAGGCTGTAGGAAGGTAACTTTGATGCAGAGATTTAGCTTGGCTTTTCACCCTCTTACTTGAAAACTGAAGTGATAAAGGTATTTCAGATACGTCATGGAATCATGGAATACCTTCGGTTGGAAGAGACCTTCAAGATCATTTGTACAATCTTTAACCCAGCAGTGCAGAGCTACCTCTAAGCCATGTCTCTAAGCACCAGGTCCACGCTCTGTTTAAACACCTTCTCGGATGGTGACTACCACCAAGTGCAAGGTTGCACACCTGCACTGGGGAAAATTTAGGCTGGACAAGGATTGGCTTGAAAGCAATCTTGGGGGCGTGGCAGCTGATGGAAAACTCACCATGAGCCAACAATGGCCACTGGCAGCCCAGAAAGCAATCAAGTCCTGGGCTACATCGAAAGCAGTGTGAGCAGCAGAACCAGGGAGGAGATTCTGCTTCTCTGCTCTGGTAAAAGTCCACCTGGAGACCACCACTGCATCTAGCTCTGGCAACCCCAGCATAAAAGAGACATCGAACTGCTGCAGTGGGTCCTAGAGGAGGGCCACAAAGAGGATAAGAGGACTAGAGAACCTACCCTACATGAGGACAGGATGGGAGAATTGGGGCTGTTTAGCCTAGAGAAAAGAAGGCTCTGTGGAAACCTTATAATGGCCTTCTAGTACCTGAATGGGGGCCTCCAATAAAGCTGAGGAGGGACTTTTTCCAAAGCCTTGTAGTGATAAGAAAAGGAGTAATGGCTTTAAACTGAAAGAGGTAGATTTAGATTAGATGTAAGGAAGAAGAGTGGTGAGACACTGGAACAGAGTGCCCAGAAAAGCTGTGGATGCCTCACACTTGGAAGTTTTCATGGCTAGGTAGCTTGGGGCTTTGAGCAACCTGATCTAGTGAAAGGTTCCCTTCCAACCCAAACCACTCTATGTATATGAAAAAAAGTGTCAACCTCACCACCTCCAACTACAGCTTAACAATGACGACACCAAAGTAGTGACGCTGGGCTAATTAACATGTTCTTAGAATAGCACTCAATATCATTACATGTTAGGAAAACTAATTTTCTGGAAAACAAATTTGAATCTAAACTAAATTCCTATTCTCCCAATCCACTACTCCATAGCTAAGCAAATTCATACTTTAGATTCAATAATTTAATCAGTACCATTAAACCATATTGGTATATTTTACAACACAGTTTCACAACTGTGAAAATCACCTCTTAATTTTGGGTTTCTTTAATTACCAAGTCATTCTGTTTATTCTAAGTTGCTTCCATGCACACATATTCCATCGTGTTCTACAGAAAATCATCATGTTTTCAAATAGCTAAGGTTGTGTTTTATAAATACCACATCTGCATGGCAAGAAGATAGATTGCCACACTTGGGAATTTCTTTTTTTGGTACGCATTTTCTTAAACAGGATTCTAAGTCCCTCAGCAGTAAAACAGATACTTAAAAATTAGATTAACCCTATCCCATTATGTTTTTGCAAGCTATAGAAATAAGTAAATACACGTATCAACAACAACAACAAATCACTCTGAAACAGTATTTCAGAGGACTTTTATTAACAAGGACTGTTCTGCCTAGCGTAGTGATGTCCACAAAGAATATGTCACACAGAAAGCCCCATGTGTGGGATAGATATACTTGGATCAAGCTAAAACATTGTTATGCTGTCAAAAACTGAAGGAAGAAGATGAATTTAAGAGACTGAATTGAAGATGGAGGAGCCTGTCATGCAATAACAGCTTATAAGAGTTACAAAGCCGACATATAAACACAAAAAGCCAAGCTGACATATTTGATAACCACAAAGCCTGCTTATTCCAAATACACTCTCAATTACAGTCATTCTGGATTACACAAAATGAAAAAACGAGTTCAGGGAAGTGCAGCATTACAGCACTCATCTCAGTTTCAATGCTGTCAACCTCTCAAAGCCTCCCTACGTGCAATGGAGTCCTCACAACCACCCACCTGGGCAAACCCTTGTGGGAAGGAAAGGTGGTTTCACAGCTTGCAACCATGAAACACACATCCCACTCCTACACTGATACTCAGGCCAATGCAAGGACAGGGAGAACCTGTCACAGCAGCTTCTTGTGGTCTGAGTGTCACGGAACTAGACATTTTTCTTAGGGATCAATTCTACAGCTCAAGCTAAGTCTTACCTGTGCAATAGCCTCTCAAAAGCAAACATATGAGGGTAGCGCATTTTCAAAATGACTTTAAAATATTAAGGCTGCACCTCACCTTTGTTACAATTAGCCCAAAAGAGCCAAGACACAGTAACCAATGCCTCACTACAATTCCTTAACAGTAAAAATAAGCACAAAGGTTCATTTTACTTAAGAAATGGTAAAGAACCAGGCAAACACAGATGAGAGATTGTTGCACTGAATCAACAAGAGAGACTCACATAACTCAAGTACTGAGGACATCTAAACCCACAATCTGTTGTGTACACAGTGATTTCAGAAAGCAAATAACATTTCATTTTTCTCTGCTGTGTTCTGGTTGAATTGTTCACATTTGAATACAAGTACAGGATTTTAGTCCTCTATCAATACTAGATAACTGAAATTTCCAAGTTCCTCAGATTTGATGTTCTTTCTTCTAATGAGACTGCTGCCAGATCTATAGGCAGTCTTATAAAACACTTTAACCTTATTTTAATTTTTCATTATGAAAACTGTAACTGTTCATTAACTTTGGAAGACATATCATTATAGCTACGATATATCTTTCCTCATCCTATTAACAATCTACTTTACAAATCCAGTGCTTGAAGCAGACATTGGTAATAATGTCTAATGCATTTTGATTTTGTGTTTGTAAGAATTTAAATAATAATAAGAGCACACACACTTAGTTGCCTACCTCTACCAAAAAAAAAAAAAGAAACACTGTCATGATTTTAAAATTCGTGACAAAATACGATTGCATCAAAGTTAACAGACCCATTAGAAACTCAAACTCTCAAAAGAAGCAGCTGTTTGACTAATAGTAACCTCCCCACCTCTTCAACAATTTGGTAAGATTATTTAAGATGAAATGTCATCCAGATTATCACTTTTTGTGCAGTTAACTTTTAGCATATTGTAAATATTTTTATCCCACATTGTAATTTCCCAAAGAGATTAAGCACCATTTTAGATTTGCTTCAATACCGTTCAAATGCCCATCTTAAGGATAGAAAAACTCCAAGACACAAGTGGGCACCACTATAAAATCAATTGGAATATTATAAAAAGTTTTGTGGTCCTCCAGCTACATAATTTGAAATATGAATATTATAATGGCTATTATGTTGCTTTAAACTACCATCATTAAAACACGACATTCCACTTGAATACTCTGTTAGACTGGTTATCCCATAATCAGCATATTCAAACAAATTGAATTGATTTTTATGCATTTGAGAAGACAAAGTAGTGTTGGACTAAGCCCTCCTGCATTCCAGCACTTACTGTTTCTTATATTTGAAATGTAAACTTGATTCTAGCCAGCAGCCAGCATATAACTTGCTCATTTCTAGGTAAAACTGACCAAGTTTCTCCTCTTTCACATTTGACACAGGAAAAAATGCTACTGATGTCAAATGTAAAGAAATGTCTAACAACTGCCAGTGAAGCTACCGAACTGAAAACTTTCCCTTGTAGCTCTCAATATAATCCCACCATATATTAAGTTTTCCATGAAGTTCATGAATACATGGAAAAGATATGCTAAGAGAAGAAAGACAGTGACAGCAATTACCAAGACTCAGAACTTAAGAGTGGATAAATGAGCTGATCAAGAAAGGAGGACTCTGACAGTGACATGCACATAGCTGAAAGACGTTTACAACATTGGGAGTGTCAAAGCACACCCAGACTGACATCTTGGATAAAGGAAGCAATGCAAGGAGTAGAATAGGATGGATATTGGCAAGATCTGACAAGCAAAATTTTTATTAATCTGAAGAAGCTTCTTGTGTGATAATCAACAGAAGACCAAGGCTTGACCTTCAGAATTACGCTGGACAAACTACACTGAGGAAACATTTCTGTGCTAATGATCAAATTCTTCTTCTTTTGTAGTCTATTTCAATAAGTATTGTACTTTGTGGAACATTTGATTCCTGTAAGGAAAGCAGAGCTAACCAGCATCATCAAACACAATGGCAGTTACACAGCCCAGGGAACAGAATCATAAGCAAGACAACGGGCACAGAAATGTTATGCGAAGAACACTTCAAGTGTCAAATCGTGTTTGTAGCATCCAGGTTTTGACCAAAGTTTAGAAAATAGCCTAGTGTACTTTCTGTAACATTCGTTTTGGTGGGTAATTCCTCTCTCCATTTCCCAATCCTGCTTGAAATGACCTACAACAAAATCTCAACTTTTCTCTGAATTAAGAATAGAGAACTTTGGTTTTTTTTTCTTTTCCAGTATATGTTTTCTGTATCTATTTAAACATGGTTCTATCACACACAGAGAGAAACATCTGAGACCCCTTCTATACTGGGTATAAGAAACAGCACTACTCAGAGACACTTTTCTCTAGACAGTTTTAAAAGATACCTTTTCATTTGCAGCTCAACAGGAAGTATGGATTGCCACCAGCAGAGGAGTAGGAATCACAAGCACTATAACCCAAATATTCGAAGGAAATGTAAGCAAGTAATTACAAATAAAACTGCTTACATCCATGCTGCTTGTTTGGCAACAACATTATACCATAAGGAAAGCTGCTACAATTCATAACAGCATCTTGTAATAAAGCAGCTTTATGCATCCCTCTCAAACTGTTTAGTGCTTGAATCTCATCAGATGGCTGAGTAAGCATTACACTTTGGGACAGTAAATCTCTGTTTCCAATATGCTCTGCATTCACAGACATGTACTTTTACGTTCACTGTAAGACACTTCCAGCTAAGCACTCATCTTAAAAATTCGGCATGTATAAAAATATCTCCATGCTATTTTGTCTAGTCAGCTATCCAGAGTAGAAAATCCTAGGAACCCTAAAGGACCAGCAGTTCAACAGGAACTGACAGCTACCAGAAAAAGCTCATCTGAAGTTTGGATCTACAGACATGAAAGTAGTGTGACAGCTGCATTTATACATGTCACTATCCCTTCAACATGTTTTTATTCACACCACTGAGGCATATATGGCATTGCTTTAGTACCTTTTGCTTCTTTTAGATCCAAACTTAAAGATAGGAAAAGGCTTCAGAAATGAGCAACAAATACAATTTCATGACAGAAAATGATATTATCCATGCAGATGTTTGAAGAGCTCTAGACAGACAGAACCCATGGAAATGACATTGAATGAACTGCAGCATGTAATTGAATCTATAAAGAAAAAATGGTATCACCTCACCTCCATCCCCGAAAACGTAATGGAATGACTTATCCTCAATGCTGTCCTTAGGCATATCAAGGAGAAGGCGGCCATTATGAGCAGTCAACGTGGTTTTACCGAGGGGAAGTCATGTTTGACCACCCTGACAGCCTTTCCTGGAGGACATAACCAGGTGGACAGATGATGGTAGAGCAGTGGATGTGGTTTATCTTGATTTTCAGTAAAGCATTTAACACTGTCTACCACAGCATCTTTGCAGCTAAACTGAGGAAGTGTGGTCTGGATGATCAGGTAGTGAGATGGATTGGGAACTGGTTGAAGAAAAAAAAGTCAGACAGTTGAGGTCAATAGGATGGAGTCTAGTTGTAGGCCTGCAATTACTGGAGTCCCTCAGGGGTCAGTACTGGGACCAGTTCTGTTCAATATATTCATCAGTAACCTGGATGAGGGCACAGAGTGCATTGCCAGCAGGTTTGCTGATGACACCAAACTTGGTGGAGTGGCTGCCATACTGGAAGGTTGTGCTGCTCTCCAGCAAGACTTAGGCTGGAGGGTTGGGCAGGGAGAAACTGAATGAAGTTCAGCAAGGCTAAGTGTACAGTCTTGCACCTGGGAAAGAACAACCCTATGGACCGGTATAGGCTGGGGACCTGTTGGAGTGCAGTGAAGGGGAAAATGAGGACATGGGGGTTTTAGTCAATGAAAGTTTGACCATGAGCCAGAAATGTGCTCTTGTGGCCAGGAGGGCCAATGCCATTCTGAGCTTTATCAGAAGGGCTGTGGGGTTAGTAGGACAGGAGAGGTTCTCCTGCCCCTCTACTCTGGTGAGGTGGCATTGGTAATATTGTGTCCACTTCTGGGGCCCTCTGTTCAGGAAGTACCTCAGGGAACTGCTTGAAAGAGTCCAACACACAGCCATAAAAATGATGGAGTGAAACATCTCTCTTATGAGAAGAGACTGAGGGAGCTGGGGCTCTTTTGTTTGGAGAGGAGGACTCTGCAGGGTGACCTCATTCATATTTATGAATATATAAAGGGTGAGTGCCAAGAGGATGGAGTCGGTCTCTGCTTGGTGATGCTCAAAGACAGGACAAGGGGCAATGGGTGTAACTCAAGGCATATGAATCTCCATGTGAACACAAGGGATTTTTTTATCACTATGAGGGTGATGGAACACTGGAACAGGTTGTCACGGCGGGTTGTGGAGGCTCCCTCTCTGGAGATATTCAAAACCCACCTGGATGTGTCCCTCTGTGATCTGGTATAGGTGATCCTGCTCTGGCAGGGGAGTTGTACTAGATGGTCTTTCAAGGTCCCTTCCAACCCCTAACATTCTGTAATTCTGTGATTATGGATGCTCCATTACAACAGAAAAGTGTATCACCATACCTAATAGCTGGCAACTGAATTCAGTTTCCAAAAATCTAAGGAGAAGCTGTCATCTGCTTTTTAAATGGAGGCTGACTTCCCACAGATGCTGCCTATCAGTGGAAATGATGGATTTTCTGCCTATTGATGTTTTCAAGACTCCAGAATGTGCTGCATTCAAGGACAGATTACTGGAATCAATGTAGAAATAATCTGATGAATGTTAATGAGCAACTTGGGTAGCAGGCCAAACAAGGTAACTAGTAGTTTTTCTGACCTTAAACTCTGAATCCAGACACAAATAAGAAAAACCAAAAAGAGCAAACAAAAAAATGCTGGGCCCTGCTTATCCAACCATACTTGCTTCTTGTTTTCTTTTCTACTAATTTTGATTTTCATTTACAGGTTTCACGTGAATTGCCATCAGGACTTTGACTCAACTCCAAATCACCCACAGTTCTCTAGGGAAGAAAATGAGGTTTGGGTGGTGTTTCTGTTTATTTGTTTGTTTGAAAGTCTCCTTATGTTTTTCTTACTAAGTAAACTGTATTTGAGTCCAGTCACAATATTTGAAAAGCTTCTCAAAATCACATAATCCGTTGAGGTATTAGAAGAACAAACAGGAGCAAGAAAACAAATATAAACATAGTAATAACCACCACAGACCAACCAGCTGTCCGTTAAGCCTAGAATTTAGCTCCCAACAACAGTAAGATATTTCTAAAGAACATGGGAAAAGAAATCAGGTTTCTGTAAAAGAAAATTAGAGAAGAAACACCTAAAAATTGTTCCCAATGCATTTCAGCTGAAACCTAAGTTACGCACTGGAGCAGTGCATGCACTCTGGTGTTTAAGCCACCTTACACAGACTTCAAAAACATACAAATGTCCAATCAATTCCTTACTTTGCTGAAGATGCAATTGGTTATTTGTTTAGTTTTTTTTTTTCTTTTTTTTTTCTTCAAGAAACTATTCAATATATGTGGAGAAAAGATGCAGTATGTAATACCCCAGAGATGTGAGTAGTATAGCATAGTAACACAACATCATGTGAAAGAAAACTGAATGCATTGCACTTCCCAAGTGCCCCTCTCTGAGAATTCCACTGCGGTAACTTGATTTTCTATTTGATGTTAATAAAAATCCTGAACAATCTTAAGGGATATTATAAAGAATTTATTATATTCGTTGTCACTAGCTTTTTCTAACTCTTGTTAACATGCCTCTAGTGTTAAACATTATAGCAAAAGTGCTTGCTTTTAAGTAAAAAAGACTAAAAAAATGGAATCTGAGCTGACACCCAGAAAGGTATTGGCTGTTGTTCCTTGTGAAATCTTGCCATATAACAAATGCTGTGACACAATATAAAGAATTCAGCCATGGCATACAAAAAAAAAAAATCTGAGTATTTCAGAAGCCTGTTTGGTCTAATTTTGATTTTGTTTTTTAGAAATTTTTGGTAACTTCAGTCATATACTCCAGTTCTAACATTCCACAGCAGAGATTTACTGCTAAACTAGATGTGACCTGAGAATGAGAAAGCAGTCAATTCACTGTAACTATTGGCTAATAAATTTTGCATCAGCCAAAGTCTGGCATTTGGCTCAAGCAGCAACACAAAACCCATGAGCTATGACTGCCAAGAGAAGAACTCCGGAATAGCAAGGTTTGCAAACATCCATTCAAAACTCAGTTTAAAACTCTAACAACTTAGTAGAGTGCTCTTACAGGCACAATTTGTCTACAAAGCACACTCAAAGCAAAATTGCCTTTCTAAAGCAGCCTCTGTGAAGAAAGAGTTTCCAAAATCCTTATTTTTCTGCCTTAAAGTACATCCATCTTCACCATGCTGTGCCAGCAGAATAATCACAATTAAGGTATTTTCTTAAAAAAAAAAAAATCCAAACCAAACATATAATGGAAAAATATGTGGCATATAGAGAAATTCAAGTATTACCGTAAGACTGTAAGATATTCCAAATATACAGAGGTGTCAGCATCATTGTTGAGCTTTTGACATATCCTAGTCGAAAGTACAAAAAAAATTTCTATTAATTTTAAAATAGAGCATTCAAAAAGGACTCCTCAACTTTAAATGAATCTTGTAACGTATGAATGTTTTCTCACATCCACTTAAAGTGCAGGTACTGAATTAAAAATATTTTTTTAATGTCTATTAGGAAAATCTAAGACAAATCAATTAGCTCAGGTATGCACTGGACCTGTCATTTTGGTCAATCTGAACACCTGCTTTGAAGATGATTGGAAAATAAGTTCAACAGAAAAATACTAAACCTATTGTGCACTACTTTGTACAGGCATTATTACTGATATGTTAAAAGCAGACTTTAAAAGAGGAATTTTATTACTTAGAAAAACTGCAGGTAAATATCTTAGGAAAAGCACAGTAGAAGCCATGTCAGACAGAGATGCTTCAGGTACTATCCAGTCATACCACTTTTCACTGCCTTTGTACCAAAACTTGCAAATATCACTCTAGAGAGTAGCAAAGGTTCCTCTTTGCCTAAATGCTACGCAGACTCATTAATAATTAGCACCAAAAAAAATATTTCAAAACATGCAGATAATGATAAAGTTTTAAAGTTTCTTTCTCAGAGCTAAACTTTCAGCGACATTCATTTTTCCTTTCAAATGCTTTACTCAACTAGTTTAGAAAGGTATTCATACTTTGGAGATCTGGTTTTTGATGAGGAATGAGTCAAGTGAGTGAGGACAGAAGGATGAGGAAATTATACAGCAATTCAAGACCTGTTTCAAACTTCTGAGCTTTGAGTCTAGTTTCTGTTATTAGCGTTTCACTGTTGAACTGTCATAAACAAGAAGGCACAAATTGGTCTTATGCTTAATGGATTTTCAAAACAGAGAACCGTAGGACCAGGCAGCATGTACAAACGACTGCTTTGAGTAGTTCCACTGCCATGGCTAAACCAAATACTTTTTCAGTAAGTCAAATGCATGCAGCTTTAGTAGCTGAAAGGACAAAATATTGAGGGAAATATCTAAAATTGCTTAAAAAATATGTCAAGCTTTTTTTTATAATAGAAGAATAAAACATCCTCTAAAGACTATTTATTTTAAGCATGTTTGTTTCCTACAGAATTTAATCCCATCAAAACATGCACTCAAATTTGGAATAAATTTACATGCATAAATTTCTAGATGTCTGCAGCTGGAAACCACATGCATAAGATGTAATGAACAGAATTCCCTACTATATCAACCATATAATATTAATGTAGAAATTGAGAATATGTACCAAGTCCTAATCTAGATCTCCTTGCTGCATTATCTCAAATTTCATGTTAGCAGAGGAACTGTACCATCAGAAAGATGAGCTGCCAAATACAAAGAATCATCTTACAGACTTATTTTCTAAAGAAATCTGCTCTCCAAACTTAACAAAAGCCAAAAAATAAAGTTACTGCTCACATCACTTACAAAAACCTCACTATCACCTCTCTAAAATAAACTTCATTCATCCAGACATAGCAACACGTCGGGGGTGGGGTGGAATGGGACAACAGTGTAAAATAAAATAATAAAAAAGAAACCAAACAAAACTCAGCCACTATAAAATCTGAGCATTTCAATTCAGTTACCAACAATTTTCACTCCCCCTCATAAAGAGGGCAGATAGGAACACATTAAGAGAAGGAGGAGGATGAACAGTTGTCAAATAAGTAATCAAGAGAAGAAGAACACCCTCATGAAATGCCGAATAATGACCTGGAAACTAAAATGAGGCACTTGAGCTGAAGCATCAATCATCCAGACAGGGAAAAGTAGTATTTATATGACTCCTGTACACAAAAACTGAACAAACCACAGTGAAAGTAGCTCTAGGAGCTCGTATGATCTAGTTATAGTTTGAAGTGTTACCTTTAGGCAAATACCTATAAGCAATGAAAGACTCTACAAGAGCAGACATTACCTCAGAAAATAGAAGTGGCTGTTTGATAGACCAAGCACAATGCAAACAATTCCTAATCTCTGTACATAAACGCGAGAGAAACAGAAGATCAGGCAAGGGTATAATTAGCAATGCTAATTAATAGATGTTTTGATTTAAGGGTGAAGACAGATACTGACTGCCGGCAGAATGCTTTAAACAAGTTGCATGACATGTTATCAAGTATAAAAAATGACCTTTCATTTTAAGTTCTCCACAGAGAGGAGTGATAACTTAGCATTTCCAGAGTCACAATATTACCAATGCATCACACAGAACTGTTGTACATTAACAAGTGCATATAGAAAGTAGCAGTTTCAGCGATTAAAAATTGCTAGAAAATTTACCTTCCATTGACAGGCAGATAGGGCTATGCTTTTATGCCTTGAAACTGCTTGATGTGAACCACATCTGATTCTTCAACTCAAACTACATGATGTAATTTATTTGTTATATCATATCAAATTGTTAACTAAGTCCTTATTTTGGCTTGGCTGGCGTTGATTTCCTTCTTCATAGCTGGTACAGTGCTGTGGTTAGGATTTAGTATGAGGATAAAGTTGATAACATTGATGTTTTAGTTGTTGCTAAGTAGTGTTTAGCCTAAGTTAAGGACTTTTCATTTCCTGTGGTATGCCATTAAGAAGGTGCACAAGAATCTGGGATGAAACACGGCCAAGAGAGCTGATCCGAACTAGCCCAAGTGATATTCCATACCATAGGACATCATGCTCAGTATAGAAACTGGGGTGAGCTGGCTGGGGAGCGATGCAAACTGCTGTAGGAGCATTGGTCTCATTACTATTAAGATATTTTATCGTGGCTGTTGTTACAGTTATTACTATTATTTTATTCCATTTCAGTTATTAAACTGTTCTTATCTCAATCCATGAGTTCTGCTTTTTTCCCCTTGACTCTCTTCTCATCCCAGTGAGCGTTTGGAGGAGTGAGCAAGTGGCTGTGTGGTGCTTAGTTGCTGGCTGGGGTTAAACCATGACATGAAGCTAAATGGCTGATTAAACACTGTTCCCATGAAGCAATGCCCACTAATAGTTTCAACACACAGACCTCACATTTGTGAGACGAGTAAACACGCAAATGAGAGTAAAACTGTGTGTGTATGCAGCAAAGTTATCGCAGTTTTCTCAACAAAAACCATTTGGATTAATTAATTGGACAAAAGAGTTATTGGAAGCAAAGAACATTGCTTCCATGATCACACAGGCAGGTTATTTCCAGTATTAGTTCTAGGATCTCAATGCTGTGATAATGTCTTATAGCCAGTTTGAAAACAAATTAGATGAGTTTCTTCCTTCCAGTTTTTATGAGGTAAGGGCAGTCTGTGACAGAATGAAGTCAGAGGAAACAGCACCCCCATTCCCACCTTTCAATTGCTCATCAGTTAAGAATCGGAAAGGAATTCTGAGCCACCTTATGAATGATTAATATACATATGAGGTTTTACTATAACAGTGCTTTTAGCTATCAGCACAGGTACTCTGTTAGACAGACAAGTTTAAGTGAAAATGCCACTACTATTTCTATGAAATGGAGCGCAAAGAAGGCATATTGACCAGCCCTGGAATCCATGACAAATACAGTATCTGGTTAAGGGTCAATGTCATCTGTGATTATCAGATGAACAGTGGATCCTGGTTCACCTCATTTACAAACAGTGAAATCTGACAGTATCAAGAATCTGAGACAGAACTTCTTCATTTACCACAGACCACATGAAATAACGCTTTTGTTAAAAAGTAAGTTGAACTACAGCTTTCACGAAGGCTCTGTATATACTGCTGTATCTTAACAAGATACAGAGATTGTCTGCTGAAGACTACTGTTAAATAAACCAGTTATGACGTTAAACATACCTTGTCTTGGAAACTCGTCAGACTCCCTGTGAACCAGGTCAGAAACTCTGTTTCCATAGTGCATCCTGGTGTCATGATCATATGCCTTCAGCGTCTCACTTGAGCTATAAGACTTCTGAGTTGGCACTCTGCAGTCTTCACTGTCCAGTGAAGAACTTGTATAGCGACATTCCTTCCCACACCGGCCCCTTGTCAAAGAACGGTGCCTTCTGTCTTTTATATCCATTATTCTGAGCTAGACAGGATGTTTTTGGCAAAGTCGCTCTTATATCAGTTGTCAGTTACTGCCACCTAGAAAAAGAAAAGGATAACAAAACACTGAGCAATGTTGCTGCGACATTTTGGTTTATTCTACTCTCCCTGACTTACTTTTGAAAAAACAATGAGGCACGGATTGAGAAGAAAGGGAAGACCCACATGATGCACCCCTAGAAATTTAAATAATTAACCTGAATGGCTGGGCACAGAGGAACCACATGTTGTAAGATAATTGCATTCTATCTAAATTATCATCTCATTGAAGAGTGCAAAAAAAAAAAAAAAGCAAAAAACAAAAACTTATCTTTTGATTTTTGAAGGAGCACTGATAACAACACGGAACTGACAGCATAATATTTGTTCCTGTTATACAACATTACATGGAAAGCAGACTCAAACCAGTTTTAATTATTTCCGTTCTTCCTGCAGTGTGCAATTAAGAATGAAGCATGCAGGAGTGTTGCACAGAGATGATTCCCATTCAGCATTAATGTAGCTCAAACTCATGCATTATCCTTTAACGAGGAGTTCTTAAGTTGCAGCAACCGATTTTATTGCCTCTGGATAACATAATCCAAGGCTCCTTTCTCAAAAAAAGTCAAACCAGGTATCTCCAGAGGTCCTTTCCAGCCTTGACATCTCTGCATTTTTATGATTCTCCAAAGACTCTTTGGGAATCGGCTGCTCTTGTGCACCACATGCCATGACCAGATCCCTCAAGATGACCAGTTTATCCATCTCAGCAGCTGAAATTATTTAAAACTGTGTAAATATCTTGCTCAGTGGACCAGAAAGAGGCAGACTTCGATAGTCTACTTAATTAGGACACACTTACTCTGGCATATATTCTTTAATATATGCACAGTTATCATGCATAAACTGCAAAATGAAAAATACTGTATAAAGCAAGAAATACACTAAGTATGAACACCCTAACCACTGGGGTACTAATTATTTTGAGCTGCTATTTGTAGGCAAGTCTTTCTCTCATGGTTTCCTATGCCCAGGTTTGTACTAGTCCTGAGAAATCCTCATGACAAAACCTTTTGCTGGAAACGGAATCTTTCCTCACAAAAATGACACAGATTTGCTAACAAGCAAAAATTGGAACAAAGACTGACTTTCTACACATGACTAAGGAAGTGAAGAAACAATTTTGACAAATTTAGCTGGGACACTTGAAGACTTTTTCTTTCCTGCTGTCCTCTCTCAGTTCAAGTGCCTACGCAAAAGCCCACTTGTAGAATAAGAACGGGGCCCCCAGAAGAGCTACACCCAGGCCCGGGCCAGAGTCATTACTTAGAACTACCAAAGCACTTCAGCAGTATGAATCCTTCAAACGCCTCTGCCAAAAATGCACTCCAGTGAAGGCTGATAAACCCCCAGAAGTCAGTCATGTCTTTCATTTTTGTAGGCTGCACCTGCAGGAAAGGAGGTCATAAACACTGGCAAAGTATTGGCTAAATCATTGCTTTTTGCCTGAAATAGCTTATGTCCTTAACAGAGAATAAATGTACTTGGCCAGAGTAGCTAGTGAGCTTGAGAAAAGGTTTCTTGGCTTCACTTTATACTCTGACATTTAGACTTGTAGGTTTTTGGTTGTTTTTTTTTTCTATCTATATTTTAAAGAAAGTTGGGTAACCAAGAGAAACAGCTGCTTTAAGCCACCCACAGGTACTCCACAATCTGTGAGTGATAAAAAAGTGTAAACATCTTTATTTTTATCTCCTTTTTCTCTTATTTTTAAATATGATGGCACATGTCAGTGGGTAAAAAACCCACAAACCACAAAACAACGCACACAGAAAAAAACAAAACAGAATCAGAAGACATTCAGCACTTCAAACTGGGAGGGTTAGTTTTAGAATTTTGAAGGGAAAGGAACGCTTTATACACATTCCTGGTTTTCACCTCACTAAACGTCTGGTATGTCTTAATTATTCTGCTCAATTCTTTGGCCCTGTAATATTTCTTCAGCTCTAAACCATGTTAACTGTAAAGCACCATAACACTGATGGCACAGTTGGTTGAAGTTTGAGGAGATATATGATTGTTTAGATTAACAACGCCTGGCTCTTTGATCTCAGTTCAATCCCATCTCATCAAATTCAGATACTAATATATCACAATTACACAACAAGGAAACAGATGAACATAGTACAGTATTGAGCAAAACCTGCCAATTACTCTCTGGATGTCTTCATGCTCCTGTTTAACACAAAAGCTTATTATTCCACATGAAGGTATTGTCTGTCAGTTCAGAAAAACAAAGAGCTTTTTGTTTTTATGACTGCCAAACTTTAAGCTGTCTGCCCTGATTTCCATTATTTCTGCAAGAACATTTAATTCCTTGTTACTATGGTTAAAAGAAGGATTTACAATGACTGAGATAAAGCTTCTGAGTATTTCCATGATATTTGCTTCATAAACCATTTCTTAGGCACACAAGATTTTTTGAAATTGCTCCCTCAACAAGTATTTTTTTGTTGGAGTTGTATGCAATCACCCTACAAATACAAAAATAAAAGGAAACAATATAACAACATTCTACTGTTGATATTGCCAAGAAATATTCCTAAGTGCAGAATTCTCAAGTGCAGAATACAAGATTCAACATCTGCCCTGTAAATACCATGACAAGTTGAGATTAACATAAGGAAATAAACCTAGAAATAAAAAACAACTAGAAATAAAAACAGTAGGTCCCAAAAGGTTTACTTTAACCTTCTTAAGGAAAATTTGGTGAATAAATTAATCTTCATAATGCTATACTATTCAAAAATTTCTTGAACTTTACTAAATTTTCAGAAATACTTGAAACAGTCTGGGTGATTTGAGAAACGTTCAGTTTCAATGACATAGAATCATAGAATCAACCAGGTTGGAAGAGACCTCCAAGATCATCCAGTCCAACCTATCACCCAGCCTTATCCAGTCAACTAGACCACGTCACTAAGTGCCTCATCCAGTCTTTTCCTGAACACCTCCAGGGATGGCAACTCCACCACGTCCCTGGGCAGCCCATTCCAATGGCAAATCACTCTCTCTGGGAAGAACTTTTTCCTAACATCCAGCCTATACCTTCCCCAGCAAAACTCGAGGCTGTGTCCCCTTGTTCTATTGCTGATTGCTTAGGAGAAGAGACCAACCCCCACCTGGTTATAACCTCCTTTCAGGTAGTTGTAGACAGCAATGAGGTCTGCCCTGAGCCTCCTCTTCTCCAGGCTAAAAAACGCCATCTCCAGCCTCTCCTCATAGGGTTTGTGTTCCAGGTTTGTGTTCTCAAGTTCATATCCCAAAATAAGAGACTAAATGCATCTGCCTAAATACAAGAAAACTTTCTTGTAGGTTCTGCTCTCATTCTCATTTCTGATTTTTATGAACATGTCTATGAACAAACAGGCAAAAAGCAGTTCCATAGCATCATCCACAACTTACTCTTAAAAGCAGACCTATCATGATACACAGTTTGAAATATGATCAAAATCATTAACACACAAGAATTTGCTTCTCATTTTTCTCATACCTAAAAAGACGAAACATTGTTTGGATTCAATGCTAATGACCTTCACTCTTAGATAGTCAAATCTTTATGGAATGTATTCCTGGAAAGGTAAAATGTGATAGGTTTGGTTGAGAAAAATGGTGAAATTCAGTTTGAATTCAAAACTCCTGATACTCTTCTGACTTGCCTGTCTCAAGGGCACTCTGTGAATGGTTTATTTTGAGTAACCGACCTAAATAGTAACTGATTTAATAATCTCTTTTGTTTCAAAGGATTTCACTGAGACTGCTCATATTGACCCACTTACACTACAGAGTATTACAGCAACTAACAACTGACTTAATCTGTTTTTCATTATTTTAATTATCCATGAAGCATTAATATTTTCCTATCTCACTTTCTGAATAAGATCTTTATGACTTGCAAAAGGGTTGATAGAGTTTCAGAGGTGTATACTCGCAGCTGATCCAGGCATTCCACAGGCATAACTCTAAAGCAATAAATAGGATGTGTTATTTGCTGCTGATATACAGACAAACATGGCACATGCCCTGAGTTCCATGTGTCAAATAAACTTTAGACCAAGTATTCACTCAACAGATTAGCTCTTATGTTCATGTTCAGCAGCTATTTTACCTGGACATGACTACAGCAGTCCTGACAAGACTGTAAGTGGTAACCATGGGGTGGTCCAACGGTCATTAAAACACTGTATATCCTAAAGAGAGATGGGAGAGGGAAGAGGAGAGAGAATGAAGAAAGAAGAAAAAGCTGAGGAGCTGAAAAGTGAAACCCAATTTTTTTTTTTGTTTAGGATTTAAAAACCTGATGACATTTTGTGTTAGCAAAGTCAAATCAATAGGAAGTTTGGAGGGAAAACTCAAAATAAATTCTAATGGCTAAGTTGATTTGTACACTGATATTACTTAAGTTGTGTGCTTGTTTCTTTCATTTCTAATGATCTCTTACTCTCTTACAGCCTACACGGACATTAGAACTTCCACTCACAACAGAGAGAATGCAGTAATCACTTGGAAGTTTCAGAGCAAACAAAGCACTCCACATTTATTTTGTGCCCCTAAATAACCTAGCACAACTACATCAAACTTTACAATAGTGCACACAATATCAGAAACAGTCTTAAATAACTAAAGGAAGTACACTATGTACCAGTTTGTTCATTAGAAACATGTCTCCTAAAAGTCTGCATTTCTTTTCATCATCCACAATCGAAAATAAGCTTGAGATTTACAAATTCAAATACTGTTCATTATTTTATGCAAAGACTATTTTTGAGACAATTCGGTATTTCAGCTGTGACACAGTATACATCTTCAGAGAACAAATAAGAAGGCTATGTAACTGCTGTATTTTCAGCTTGTTTTAATATTAGTGAAAAAGTATATCTCTATGTCTGGATCGCTTCTCTGTTTTGAAAGAACTGGAGTTTTAATAAATTGCAGTTTTAAATGAAATGCTACTACAGTATACACACCTTGTTAGATGAAACACTGTTGATGACAAGTATGCTGATTTTGATTTGAGCCAAAAATCACAGAATCACTACAGCTGGAAAACATCTTTAAGATCATGGAGTTCAACCATAACCCAATACCCAAAACCACTAAGCCATATCCTGGTTCACTACATAGAATCATAGAATCAACCTAGTTGGAAGAGAGCTCCAAGCTCATCCAGTCCAACCTATCACCCAGCCCTGTCCAGTCAACTAGACCATGGCACTAAGTGCCAAGTGCCACATCCAGTCTTTTTTTTTTTTTAAACACCTCCAGGGATGGTGACTCCACCACCTCCCTGGGCAGCCTATTCCAACACCTCACAACTCCAAGTAAGGAAGGTTCTGCTAACATCCAATCCAATGCTCCCCAGCACAATTTAAATCCATTTACTCTCACCCTATCGCTAGTTATTTGGGGAAGGGACCACCACCAGTCTTAGTCCAACCTCTTTTCAGAGAGCTATGAAGGACAGCAAGATCTACACTCAGCCTCCTCCAGATTAAACAACCCCACTTCCTTCAACTGCTCTTCATACACCATGACCTCCGTAATCCCTCACCCGCCTCATTGCTCTTCTAAATTTGGACAGTCTGCTTGGTGAAATAAACTAACTTCGTTTTCCACTGAAACGTCTTTATTTGGATTTTTTTGTATTCTTTTTTCTTTTCTCTCCATACCCCGAATTTTTCTTTTAAGCTACTCTGCATATTGAACTGAAAATTAGACATATTTAGTACGGCATGTAAAATGGCTATTTCAGAACACTTTTGATGACTGATTCAAGTTTGAGTACTAGAAGCAGTGCTTGTAGACATTCTGTGCTGTGCTTTATTTCAGAGAAAAACAGCTTTTCTATCCTTCTATTTATTTATTTTTCCTTTCAGTAAATCAAAGCTATAGGAAGCATATCCAGACTAAGGGCAGTCAAAATTCTAAACACAACAACAAAATCAAGCACCATGCCAAATATTTGTATCATGTATGTATTTTCACTACTTATACATATTTTTATTTCATCTTCTGAGATTTCTGTACTTCAGGAACGTCTTACAAACCTCAGAACTGTTTAAATCTACTACGAAAATAACACCCCACAAAGAAAACAACATGCCATCAAGAAATGATGAGAAGCCCAGGAGCTAGCCGACAGCTTGCTAACGGTCTTAGTCTCACATCATTCACTGACTGCTAAGGATTAAACCCTTACTTTCCTCTGTTGGGTAGAGAGAGCTGATACATGTGAGCACATCCTCTTCTTTGTACTAGCAGGCTTCAGAATCATAGCTGACCAGTTGACACTGAGTTTCATAAACTTTGTGTCAGTTGAAAAAGCAGCTAGATACAAATTCCTAAATGTTATTAAATGTGGCTTCTGGTTTGTGAACTTCATGAGCTGAGGATCACCAAAGAACTGGAAACTGTACCCGTATAATTTCACTATCAGCTAAGCATCTGCCAGTGTCCATGGGCTGAGGGAGAGTGTAGCGCATATGAACCAACCATTTTCATTTCATTTGCTGTAAACTGCATACTTTTCATCCACTGAGAGCATTGTGAGAAACAGTAGGCTTTACAAACACATGACAGGTGCCAGAACAGGAGAAAAATCAGTGGCCTTTAAGGCTTCATCACACAAAACTGAATTAGTATCTTGATTAGCCCACATGCCATATTTACATTGTATTTCTTGAAAAGGAATTTTGAGTGAGTTCAAATAATACCTGCATCCCGAATACTTCAGCAGCTGGTTATAAAAAGATACAGCAAGTATCATGTTGATTCCCATCCTAGATGTTACAGCAGCCATTCTAACAAGATTGCATCAAACAGACTCAGAAAGATAGGCACATTTGGTAAAAACATGTGATACGAGCAAAGATTTTAACTATTTTTTTTTTCAGAGAAGGGCTTATAATCCAGTACAAAAAAAAACTTCTAAGCAGAACACTGCTAGTTATAGAAGTGGGGCTGAAATGACATTTGCTTTTCTTCCTAGATGCACAGAGATAAAAGGGTAGAAAGAGTCTGAAGGCGAAGCAGAGAAAGTAGCAAAAAAAAACCATAATTGTCTATCCTGGAGTATCTCGGTTGTGGGCAACTGTCAAGACTTTCCTCTTTGAGGATGTTTTCCCTTCTTTTCTGAATGAAGCATTAACAGCCTACTCCCTCCATTCCAAACAAACAAACAGAAGGTTTTAGTTGGGGATAACACATTTCCACTCCAATCTATTTACAAATACTGAGCAGGCTTTAGGACAGCCAAGAGAGCTAAACCTGTGTTGTCCCTACTCTACAGAAAAAGTTAAACATCAAAAGGCTCAGTGTCCCACCTGAGGTCACACAATGAGTCTGCTGCACACTGGGAACCTCAAGTTCAAGTTCTGGGTTTCACGCTCACAGTATAATTGTGAGCTATATAAGTTTATTGTTCTGTGGAGTCAGATAAAAGAAAGAATTGAATCATCATATAATAATGTCAACTCCTCAATTAACATAATTACTTAAAATTAGTATAGCTGAACAAGCTCACAAAATGGATTTAATGATCAAATATGAACTGGCCACTTCAAAAGACTAAGTATGCTAAAAGAAATTGCTTAAAGAACAGTATTACAATTCTACTGTGTAGAAAGAACAAACAATACTATTACCTACTACTAAAATGCTATTAATTTTTAAAAGTGGAATAATTTGTCGTTGCATAATTAACACAGTGCTGTTAAGCATGTTTTAACAATTCTCTATAATAGTTTCCTATCACTAGAGAGCACTTTAGAATCAGTAAATATTTGTTTAAATTATTTTTATTAGGTCTTTGTTCAAACCAATCAACATTTATAGAAGTGAGGTAGATCTAAAGGTCCATGCAATGAATGACAACTTGCTTTATTTGACCATTGGTGATGGTCTTTCTTCCTAATACTAAGGTAGAATGTTGTCTACAGTCAAAGTTAATGGGATTTTCAGCCTTACTAGCAATGGAGCCTAAGCATCAAGCTCCCTCTTTTTTGCTTTCAGCAACACTTAAGTCACTAGTTCATTTAATTTTTTATAAGCATCTTCCAGGGTTCTGCCCTCTTGTAAGGCTCCTCTGTCTTCCCATGTTCTCAAAAACCTTTATTTATCCTCATAGTTTCAGGCATGGATTTGAACGCTGCTCATTTCCACAAACCTCTTCCCTCACACCCAGGCTAATCTATCAGCTGTCTTTGAGAACTCCTGGGTAATGTGCTGCCATACTACACTCAGGAGTTTCCATTTTAAACTTATGCTTGTGTTAGAAAGTTGGAGAAAAGTGACTGACATGAACATGTAACTGTTCTTTCACCCAAACAGGTCCAATGCCAAGAATTTTAAGACAGTTCCATCCCAATTCTTTAATTCCTTATGCTAAAACATTCTATAATTCTACATCTCCTGGGCACCTTCACTTCTGCTGGCAAAAGCAGAAGCTGTACCACTGAGTAAAAGATCAGCCAGAAGAAAACCTTTAGGAATGCACCCTTCAATTCTTGCTTACTCCTAATAGACCAATACATTGGTTAGTGCAAGCTTTGCCAGAACCTGAGATCAAGCAGAGCTCCTATGCACGCCTCATCAGAAGATGCTACTATATGATCGTGTAGCTAAAGAGGTTTCTCAGTGATTTTCAAACCTCTACAAGACTATTCTCAAAATCCATCAAACATAGTAATCATGCAAACACTGAGGAGTTTAGGTATTTATCACTTCTGTCAAGAACACCACCTGCTATTGACTCTAAATTTACATCATTCGCTCTCATTCTGTCCAAGAAATTCCTCCTTTCTTTAAAAGCTTCCTCAATTTGACACTATCACCTTTTGCGTGGGGAGGGGAGGAAGAGGGCAAAGAGAGTCCTTTTGTTTGGGTGAACTATTAACCTCACTGTTTGGGAGTTCTCTGTCTTTCTAAATACAGAGATAGGATCAGAAGTAGCAACTTTCTGAAGTGATCCCCTGTTTTAATGGTTCAAGGTAAGCTAAGAAAAAGTTAAAAGGGAAAAATTAAACCATAAACAGAAGACAGTGGAACATCACATTAATGCACACAAAATGGATGACCTCAAATCTCAACAGCCTCCATAAAAGCACTTTCTGAAACATTTTAAATTCCAGAATGCCTGAGACTCTGCATAACAAAGTAGGAAGGTTGCAGTATGAGTTTCTCAGCTAACAACTACAAACCAGGTGTTGTTCCATCTTTTGATACAGGAAGATGAATTGCTAGCTGGGAAAACTAACATAGCTATTATAGAACATGACCAACTGTAAATCAGAATCTCCAAAGTGAATTTCCAGTGTCTACACAGCAGGAGGTTGGCAAGGAGAGAAGTGGGTTATCTTGATTAATGTAAATTTTGTTAACAAGCTTGAGCTGGAAAGATACACTTCTAGGAAACAAACCAGGCCAAGACTACACTAGAAGCTGCAAATACCTCATAATAAGGTACAGTCCCTACACAGACATCACCACACTTCTCTGTTCCATCTCAAAATCATAAAGAAAAAAGCCCCATCATTGTGGAGGAGAATCAGCCTATAGGAAAGGCAACATAATTCAAGACATATTAACTACCCTTTCATTTAGGATAGTACATGTAATCCATCTCACACTCTCACACTGTAACTGCCTTCTGCAGACTGCTAGACTTCTGCAGACACCACCATTTTGCTCATCATCCTTTCTCTGCAGCTATCTCCCAAGAAAGTCTGGTATTTGATGGTGGATAAGACGCTTCCTCTTTGTCACTTAGCAGTCACTGCTCACATGGCTGAGCTGTCAGAGGCAAGTCTATCCAGGCTCTTCAGCCGCCACTATTCTCAACCCTGTATGTGATCTTCATCCAACACCCAGCAGGAAGCTCCTGAGGACACTCGGAGACAGCAAGGTCTTACGCTGTACCAGCACAGAAAGATGGAAGTTCATGTGGGGATATTCTCAGATAAGCTATTACATGATTAATACAAATAGCTGTCTCCTATCCACAATGTGTGGCTCAGTTTTAGAAAGCAGGAACAGCAACAAGGAAGTAACCACTTAGAAACCAGTCTCGGCACTGCAAGGAATCTTTACAACATCCATTTTGTCCTTTCTTTCCATTGCCATTTCACAGAAAGAACAGTAACTAAGCTGCAAAGTCTAATTTCTTCTTGACTAAGCTCACCGCATTCAAGCCAGCCCCCACAATTTTGCCATCTGCTGCCTAGGTTGTTGTGTAGCCAGAACAGAGGTGTTCACATTCTTCAACTGCCATGGTCAAACTTCCCAGGCAAAAGTATCAGTATTTTACAACAAGGATAGAGATCAAACCTACAGGAAGCTGGCGGGGAAGATTTAAAACAAATTTTAAACAAATATTGTTTCACCTGCCACATTCAGCTGCACAACTGACCCTTGCAAAATATTATTTGTAACTTCAGTGAGAATATTTGGTTTAAACTAAGTGTCTGTTGTATCTGTATTTTATGGGCATCCTGTTGTACACACAGAGTATATGGAATTTAAAGTATTTTAAAACTGTTATTAAAATTACTTGTCCCCTAAACATACCGTAATTGTTAGAGTTTAGAGGCTTACTGTCAGAAAAGGAACTGACAATTACTTGGTTAGTCCAACAATTAGTTGATTCTTTGACTAAGGACATGATGTTACTTACAGAGAGCAAAAAGAAATTACACAGCCGAACAAAAATTACATTGTGAAACTCTAATTCTCTACAGTCACAACCAACATGCCTTAAAATGCTCTTTGTTCCAATACTGTGTTATCTACCTAGGTAAATGATTTATTCCCCCTATTATTTTCAGCAGTACTTTACAGATGGCAACAGTATTGCATTAAGTTCTACCCCCATCTCCCAACACAACAGAGATGTCCATGAACTGGCACGAGTCCAGGGAAGGATGCCAGTGTCTCAAGAAACCGGAGTACATAATCTGTGTGGCCAAATGAGTGAACTGGGCTTGTTTAATCTGCTGAAACCATGACTAAGCAAGACCTATCAGTGGCTTTCCTACATTAATGAGGCTATAGAGAAGAGGAAGCCACAGTCTTAACAATGGCAACCGAAGACACTGAGCAACTGCTCAGTTTCAGTAGGTTGTTGTGCCTCAGAGGCAGAGGTGAAAAAGTCTTCTATGTCTGTACCCCTCAGGAAGGAAACTGAAAACAAATACTACAAATGCTTTATTACCTTGAACTGAAATCAATAATCTATAAACAGTTTTAACTCATACTAGAAAGCAGAACTGGAAAGATCTCTGACAAATCTTTTCAACATACATTAAGGGCCAGCAGACTGTAAGTGTTGGTCAATGCCAAAATACACAATGATCCACAGGTAAATGATCCCTGTACCATTATCACTCCACTCAGTTGTTCATGATACTTCAGTAATTTCTGCCACGCATGAAATCTTCTAGGAATTATTAAAATAAAAATTAAAAACCAAAAAGGTAAAGGACAGAAATCTCGTTCTTGATGCCATTGGCAGTAGTATACACATGTCACTCTTCCAAAGGAAATTGGGCACAAACAGTGGCTGAGGCTGGGGCTGCCAGCTATTTCCCACAGGCACCAAATCTGTAAGCTAAGTCCATGACCAGGTAAGACACTGGTCCTTAGGTACTGACAAGATAACTCAAAGTACTTCAGAATTAAATAGCTTCTTAAAAAACTTGGACCTCTCATACTTTCCAGAAGCAGAGTAACCTACCCTAAAAGAAAAACCAGGTTAAAAAGTATATGTTTGGGTATTTTATAAGTGGCACAAAACAGAGTGACACATCTTAGAGCATTGTAAAAGATTTCATGGATACAGAAGTGATTGAAGGACTCTGGACAACCCCAGTTCTGACTTTCCTGCAGCACAGAATATCAGGTGACACAAAAGACTATATCTGAACACCGTGTATCAGGCAGCAAAAATACCTCCTGCATTAGTAATTCTCCCTAGGAAAAGCTGCTCTCTGAACCATACAGCCAGCTTTCTGTGGACAAGAGCGCTGTGCTTATAGAAGCATCCAGAATTTAAAAGAGGATAAGGGAAGTATTTGTTCTATCTTATGCACTTAGATTAAAAGCCAAACAAACCAAGAGTGTGTGAATAAACCACCAAACTGGTTTCAATTCTAACACCATTAAAGATACCATGATTTTTAATTATTATTTCAGCTACCAGAAGAATAAAGGCTTTCCATTTCGGTCACTCAGCTAATCCCTGTTTCATCCATGTTTGATCCCTGATTCCTGAGAGGCAAGCTAAAAGAATGACAACCATCAGAATAATCAAGCACACTAAGAGTTAACAACTGAGAAGAGTAACAACAGAAGTTGAGCTTCAGCAATTTACCAAGACTGACACCACAATTCTGACTGAATTGTCTGACACCACAATTCTGACTGAAAAGTAAGTTTTAGTCAAGATCTGATGTACAAACACAACTTCTTTACTGGCTTGAATTTTAGCATCATCACAAACTCAAATAATGAAATATATAAGATATATTAGAAAAAAAGAAAAGACACACAAAAAATCCTTAAGAATATCTTGCAGAGTAGATGCATCTCCAGTGTAGAACTGGTGGTTACCTTTATCATTCAAATCTCAAAGACTAATAAGACTGAGGTAACTCCCCAAAAGAAAGACCTGAATTCATCTACATTACAACTGAATTTATGCAGATAGAATAACCTTGATTTGAAAATAGAAATTCTTAAGCATAATACAAATCTAGTGATCTTATTTCCTATAAGTATCTTCCAGGATAGCTATATACTCATTGAATGTCTTGATAGAATCTCTCCATTTTCCAGTTGGATTTTCAGAACTAATATTAATTCTTTGGAATTCTGGTCTGGACAAGCAAACTTCCTTCTGTGTTTTGTGGGCTGAAAGAATGCCATTTAGCCATCTGAAATGTTTTTATATTGAGTATTAAAAACCAAACTTACATGAGGCTACTTTCCAATAATCAAGGCTGGAGAATTAGGAAATGCCCCATTTAGAAATTGAGTTTTGAATGATAAGAAGGAAACAGAAATTGGGCCATAGTTCCAGAACTCCATTTAGACTGCACTAATACTAATCTTAAAAAAGTGCAAGTGCATTACCAGACAGATGGGCACATCAGTGCTTCAAATGGCTCTGATCTTAAAACCGTAGTTCAACATGAAATTTTGACATATCAGGTAATTATATTCTTTAAAATCAAGAATAAAAATGCTTTTAAATGTTCTTTCTTTATACAGACTCACCCATACTTCCTAAGAATTCCAGAAATCAGATAAAGTCTATGAATAAGTCCACTTACCTGTGCAGAATCAGGCTAATCCTCACTTTGATAGGTAACATAACTTATCAGAAGGACTAAAAGCATGTTTCCTTGTCATTCCCAGTAAGAAATTAACTATGGAAAACCAAGACGTCATATTGTGAAAAGCACCCATAATTTCTATCGAAGCATACATGCATGAGATTACAAACGCTGCGTTCAAGCCCCACAGCTAAACCACATCTCTCTGACTCATGTTAGAGCCTTATGCACTAATAAAAGACAGAGAAACAACAAAGGAAAAGTATTTGGGGCAGCAGAGAATTCTGTTTTACAGTAGTGTGTGACAAAAAACCAAAACATGTAACACTGAAAATGCCTAGACCAGACCTAATGGACACCTAGGTACAAAATGTATAGTACAGCAGTTAAAACTAAACAAACAGCAAGCCCAACAAAACAAACCCCAAACACAAACAAACATAAACAAAAAGATCCCCAAAACAACCCACACAACTAAGAAATAGAAAGAGACTAATAGAAGTCAGAGCACGATGCACAGTTTTCCCAATACTGTGGGATTCTTTTTTTTTCTGCTTATAATCAAAATGTCATTAACATTCCTTGGGCTTCAACAACTTGATTTTGACCCATTTTTGCCTCACAGATTTTATAAGCTTCTTAATTTTGACTGTTCCCTAAACCCATCTGCATTTCTGGAAATCCTACTCCATTCCTCTTGGTTTTACAAATTCTAGGTGGAGTTGCATTTGAAACACTCTACAATTCTCTTCATAAATGAGTACAGCATGGGGCAACAGCACAGATTTGCAGAATTCAGCTATTCCTCATGTGCATTTCCAAAATTACTGAAAATTAATGAGTTTCTACTGTGTGTATTTATATGCAACTCTTTGAAGTAATCATTACTAGCCAGTAAAAGTCACTTGGAAAAATGAGTTGATAAAAGAAAAATAACTAATACACACTCCTTATATCTGCGGTACCATTCAGTAATTTCTAAGTGTTGTCTTGGGTCCAAACTGCACTGACAGATCAAACTCTGTATCTGACAAGTAAATGCTGACCACAATTGTGAATTTTTAAGTATGCTGAACACGCCTTAAAAAAAGTGAAGTGTAAAGACTTTTCCTCCCTGGAAGGTAAGTTTCTCTACCAAGACTCAATTCCCTTTTGTCCCAAAATAAATAAGATTTCATGCACAATTAAGTTTATCTGCCTGAAATCAATAAAAGCATTAAAATCAATCTTCAAAACCTTCAACATATATATAGTTAACCAATCTGATTATTACTGCAAGTCTTGTAGGAACACAGATGTGCTGAGTATGAAATTTTCCAGTGGAAAGGTACTTTGGAAGGTTTCTAAGCAATACTAGAACATTTTCAAGACATGTGCAGCCACTTAAAAAAAATATTCAGGTGCTTCACCCAGTCTATGCTTTACAGACTTTTTTTTTTCATGGTATTAATTTTATAATGAGTCTTTTCAGAAAATTTCAAAGAATGTATGGTTCACATATTTTATACTAAATTCACTTCCAATTCAGTGTTTGACAGAACTAATTCTCAGTTGTTTCTAAAGAGCCTACAAAAGGAAAATATTTTTATTCAACAAACATTAAACTAAAACTATGTTTTGCTTTCTTTTCACACTAAGGATTGAATTTGACACTATAACAGAGAAAAGCAGCCTGTGCTAGTTAATGTGATTTTCATTTCTATAGTCACAATTCTTCTTGTCTTGTATTAGAAGAAGTTTAATAAGATCTAGTTTTTAGAATATGGCATTAACGCTTATACAAGAGTCTTTCTTCCAACAAATTCTGTCCCATCATTCAAGCAATCCAAAGAATTGCCTCCCTGGGCAACCCATTCCAGAGTCTCATTGCTCATTCTGAAGATCTTCTTCCTAAGAACCAGTTTAAACACGCTCTCCCTCAGCTCAAAACCATTCCTCTTTGTCCTATTGCTACATACCTTTATGAAAAGTCCCCTCCAGCCTTCCTGTAGGATCCCTTCATGTACTGGAATGTAGCTCTGAAGTCCTCCCAGAGTCTTCTGTTCTCTAGGATGAACAACTCCAGCTCCCTCAGCCTATCCTCATAGCAAAGGTATTCCAGCTCCTGGATCATCTTTGTGGCCTTCCTCTGGATTTGCCCCACCAGCTTTTTAAATCTATCAAGTGGACAGTTGTGAACTGTTGTCCTGTCTTACATAATTATCTAAGAAAATATATACTTCCCAGGAAAGAGGGGATCTGTACCACACCCCAGACTATAATTCTGTAAGAGCCCCCTCTACTTCTTAAACTTCAAAAATACTTTACAACACACCACAATCATGCTGCTGTCTACTATTAGCAATAGAAAGTTTGGCAAACCCTCACTTTGCAGGACCCTGATAGAGCACAGACAATTGAAATTTAAAATTCAGGTAGCTGGTAATTCTATCGAGGTCTGAAACCTGCACTTCTCACACACTGGCTCTATTCATCTTCTTTCCCACAGGTAGTGTCTCCCAGTAAGTACCCGAGGAGGCACAGAAGTGTTTCTGACAAGGGGCCTATCTTACCCAGCATGCTATTGGCAGCAGCAATGAGTAGAAATCCAGAGAAAGGGAATAGAAGAGGATATAGATCCAATATGCCCAAAGTCAGGATATTTTTGGTTCAGGACTTACTCCAAGTCACGTAAATTAAGTCAGACTTGAAGTACTTTTCAGCCTTCTCTGCAGTTTATGTCACTTGTTTTGCAGCCACAGTAGTAGATACTGTCGTGGAGACTCACAAGCTCAAGTTACCTGCTGTATGAAGGACCACTTTCTTTTGCTCATTTTAACTCAAACTGGAACCCATACTGTGGCACGTGAGGACTGAATGTCTGTGAAACTGGCAAGGACTTTTGTTTTTAATAGAAAGCCTTCAAAAAGAAAAGACGAAAATTGAGAAGTCTTATATAATCTAGGAGATCCTTTCCAACTTAAGCACTTGGATTCTGTGCTCTTTATCTCCGAAATGGTACGTTCTTTCAAGTGAACTGTCAGCAATTCTTTGTGTACATAGATGAAGAAGAGGAAATGCAAAACAAAATGCAAGATTTGGACTCCAAACTTGTAGCACATCATCACAGAACTACAAATTAGTTGCTTTAAAGGTACTTCCCAAGGGGAGAAGCACCACCATGGAGATAGTCTACTGAATATTCAAATGCAAAACTCCAGCGGTTTTCTTTTGAATCCAAGGTGTTTGCTCCTTATTTCCTCTTACACCTGACACACAAAAATTCAAACACAGAATATTATTTTTCCATTATGGAACACAGGAAGATGTGAGAATAAATTCTATACACGGGATAGCTAGAATGGGAAACCATGGAGTTGTTTATAACAGAGAAATAAAACAGCATCTATCTTTGTCACTTCTGTATCTGTACATGTCGTGTATTTGGACTTTCATATATTACAAGCAGAATTTCTGGATAGTTTCAGTAAAAATTCTTCAAGGTTGTTATTATTTGACTTTTTTTTTTTAATCTGAATAGATAGAAAATACTCTGTTCAGATTATTTTCAGAATCTATGGGAGGCTTTAAAACCTCCTAGAGACCTCTAAAGGCAATTATAGCAGAAGACTTTTTCAGACTTACACCTGACCGAGATGGAAAGGTCTGTGTACATCAAATATTAAAACCAAGCTCACTATAAATAACCTCTAACTGAACACAGCCCCTGTGACAACTAACTTTTTTTTTTTCCCCTCTCATTTTTGCCCCTTGACATTGTGGTGTGAAAAGAGTAAAAGATGGAATACGTATGTATAGAATGACTAACATTTTCCAATCTCCTACAGTTACTAGTGAAGGAAACGTACAGGGGTGTATGTGGTCATTGCATAAACAAATGAAATTGTCCAGAAAACAGAGCACAGTGTTAACTACAATATAATCTTGCCACATCATTTTAAATAAGGCATTTGATTTTTAATACTGTAAGAAACAAGACTATCCCGTATGTTCCCTAAAATATTTGCAGTTTATATCACAGATTAAGAGGCAGCCCTGGCTATCTGAACACCGCACTTGATATTTGCTTTATGTTAGCAGATATTTTCTTGAGTGGCTGTACTTGAATATATGATGAAGAATAAAACAGAGCACTGTTCAGCTGTGGTTTTCAAGCCCTGAATAATTTCCATAATTTGTGACAGTCAACAGATTTTGATAGTATCTCACATTGATTTTTATGTTTCCAGATGACAATCATTACACTATTATCTGCAGTTTGAGCAGTGGAACCTAACCTCCTAATTAGGATGAAAAACTGCTCCGATTGCAACCCCCGTAAATCACAAGAAGTCAATAATTTTAATAAGAATTAATTTTGAAAACTCTGCATGGTTGCATTGGAAGTTATTCTGGCCTGTCTATTGATTAACACTTGGTATTACATCCTATAAAGGACTCATTAAATACAGCATCAATCTTAAGTTACTATTTTGGTTGGTGGGTTTTTCTTTCCTTTTTTTTTTTCCTTCCTGTGAAATGAAACAGAACAAGGCACCACAAGATTATTAAGGTAAAGTAGCTTTTTGATTTAATGTGTTAACTTCACACCACAGTTGAGACTAATATGATGGAAGACTTCACACTGCTATACTAAAAGGATATATGACTGAGAAAGCAGACACATCCTTTGGATATCAGCATGAAGTTTCTCAACATATCTCACAGATTTCCACAAACAAAATCTCTACTTGTTGCCACATAAGGAATCAGTCATGTCTTGGATACTGTGACCCTAGTTATCATCACTCCTCTTGGATACATGCAGCAAAAAACTTGAGGAGATGTCTCCATTTTCCATTTTCTGCTTTATTTTGGATGGACATCACTAATTGAAAATGTATCATTTTATTTTGAGACCTACGGAAATAGTAATATTTATAAACACGGCATCTACCAAAACAAACTTGTGAAGCATTAATGTTAGCTATAATACTAAATCTGTTTAACAAAAAAGCTTTTACTACTCCCGTTTCTATTTGTCTGAACTGAAAAGCTTTCTATGTTAATATTTGAGGTTTGCCATGTAAGAAATGTCTTTTTCCAGCACAGACATTTATACTTTTAAAGCTCCTAACAAGGTTCAACAGAAAAATAAATGTAAGTGAAAGCCTGAATGATGCAGCTGGATCCACAAACATACATACAAACCTGGGAGCTGATGCTAGGTGGCAGTACTGTGTAATTAAACACCAAAGATTTCTTCTCTCTCTATCTAATTCACTTAGGGCGTCTTTCAAAACACCCAACTCAAACATTTAAAATAATAATTCAAACAACAAACAAATACCTTTCCCCCCTTTCGTTTTTCCTCTTGAGAACTATATTCCTTACATATAAAAGGTCTCAGAATGAAATTTCCTATCCATAAACCTGTGTTCCAGCACAGCAGCATTATATGAAACATCTGTTCACAAAACAGTAGCCAGATCCAGACTTTGTTTCCACCCCTATTCTTGGGTATTACACAATGTCTAACTTCTGTGTAGGTTCTGACCTTGCTTGTCTCTGCCCCTCAGAAACAGAATTACCTACTGTCTGAGGGATGTACTTCTAAATACTGTTTTAGTATCAAGCTGTATTTGATTGAAGAACTCACTTCCAAGCATTTGATCCCTTTAAATGCTACTGCCTTTAGCAACTTACATGCTCACCACAGAGAAATTGCAAGTTACTTGTAGCTATCACAGATGATCAAGAGTTACCATATTTTTCTATATTGACTTTTGAGGATGTGTCTCACTTCATAAAACATTTATTTTGAGAAGGACAACTTGGTTCAGTTCACCCAATCACCTAAATTACAATTCCAGAAGGCTTTCCCAAGCCAGGTAAGTCAGCCTGTTCAGAAAGCATCGACAGAAAGCTGCCAGGAAAGGTTTCAGCAGTGTTATAACCCCACTAATCACAATAACAGACAATGTCACTTAAATTCAGATTATTTAACAGTGAGTGCTACTAATATATTATGCAGTGTATGTAAATAATACAGTGAGGATTTCTTCTTCATTTAAATATACATCCAAATGGGGATACAGAGGAGTTCTTACTGTAATATTAATACAAGAACAACATATTTGTTTTTACTGTGAAACAGACTGTGAAGGACCAGAGAATCACTGATTATGTATGAAAAAGTATCAGATCTCTCTTCCCAGATTTTACTAATGATGCACATACATTTACAGGATTCATTACAGAGTATTAACTGAGATGTACAGAGTCCCAACTCAATATAAAAGCAGAGCAGTCAATTAACAGGCCTCCAAATAACAGCACTGAGACTTGCAGATGAAAGCCAAGGACATGTGGCTCCTCCCTCACTAACTGAAGTAAACTTATCCAAACGTTCTCAAGTTCAGTTACAAACACATATGACCTCATTGCTTCTATTCTCAGCCCATGTAAATACTTGCCTTGTCTGACTGACCTTACCATTATTTCTAATACATGATTTTTCTCATTCTTGCCCATTTTGACCACTGCCCCATGTAATATATGAAAAATGTCAAGGTTTTCTAGTGTAGAATGTGGACACTGCTGTCCAAGCATATCACAGAATGGCTTCAGGTGGAAGAACCTTAGAGATTATCTACTCCAACCTCCCCACCATGGGCACGGATGCCTCTCAACTAGACTCAGCTTCTCAAGGCCTCATGCAATCCAGCCTTGAAACCCTCCAGGGAGGAGGCATCCATAACTTCCCCAGGTAGCCTGTTGCAGTCTCACCACTCTCATACTGAAGAACTTCCTAAGATCCAATTTAAACCTGTTACCTCAGCTTAAAATCATTCTATCTTGTCCTGTTGCTACACACCCTTCTGAAAAGTCCATCCCCAGCTTTCATGTAGGATCCCTTCAGGTATTGTAAGGCAGCTCTGAGAGTTTCCTCAGAGCTTTCTCTTTTCTAGACTGAACAACCCCAGCTCTGCCAGCCTGTCCTCATGGCAGAGGCGTTCCAGTCATTGGATCATCTTTGTGCCTCTCTTCTGGACTCACTCCAACAGCTCTGTGTCCTTTCTAACTCCACAACACAGAGTGAAGAAACTAATTGTGTCACTGGAACACAGTACGAACTCCTTATCATGACACTGCCTATCTGTAGCAACATTGTGGTCTGCAGAAATGCTAAATAATAGAGAGGATGGGTCTGTTTTGCTGCGTCATATTAACACTTACATATGAAATGCTTATTTCTGCAACTGTGGTTTGTCAATCAGTAACTTTATTGCCTGCCCAAATGCTTCTAAGGAACATGAGCAAAGTTACAATGGACAAACTCCACCAACAACAAAAATTTAGGAAAAAAGGAGGCTTGTAAACAATCCACATCTGCTGAAGAGCTGCGTCAGTCCTGTAATGCCTGGTGTTGTGCCACCCTGCTGAATGAATACTTGAGGAATTAAACTGCAGCTGTGAACGTTTTTGTTGAAAACCTCTTTTCCTCTCACTAGTCACACAGTAATAGTGGCCCCTGTAGCCCTATGAAGACAGAGGATCTTCATTTCTATCTAGTATCTCAATCTAAATAATCTTAGAAAGACATTAACTCAGCTCAAGAACACTGAACTTTCTAACTCCTAGGCAAGTAAGAGCAACGCCACTTCATTCCTCCCTTTTAGTAGCTTTTCTAGAACTTTCCCACTGAATCATAATCACTTATTTATTTTTGATAAAAGGTTAAACCCTTTCTGCAAATGACAAGCCAATGTACTGTGGTTATTTTCCACAATACAACAGTTTATAATTGACTGCTTATGTAGTAATTGCTCTATTTATAGTGATTATTTGCATGAGAGAAGTGATTGACATCACCTGCTATTAATGACAGAGAGGGTTTATTTCACATTTATGACCTAAAGCTCTTATATAAATTATCTTCCCTTCCTAAGATGTTGATGTTCTACAATCTCAGGAATATAGCTATGAAATTAAATGCCAACCTCATCTGTTGCATTAAGCACCTATTAAATAGCGTTTTTTTAAAAATTACTCCTCAAAATCACTGTTCTAACCCTCTCTTTTTGTAACTTCCTAAATAAGATTCTTACTACTAACTCAGTGCAGCAACGTTTGGCGGCATGGATCCACTCCTGTAATGCTGTTTGCCCTCTTACACCAGCACGAAATATATTATGTAGCCTTTAATTCTGTATTTAGATTTCTTTTCCATGCCTGTGTTCTAGAAGTGCAGCTTACAGCTATTTATAATTTGAATGGTAACACAAAGACACATTTCATAGAAATTACTCAAAATATTGTCTGTCTTAGACTACTTGAATCAATTTTTAAAAGATGGGAGTTTGAATATGATTATAATTGATCCCTGAAAACACCTTCTTTTAACTACACACTGAGTCTGTAAATGAAAGGAAATGCTCTTTTCCATACAACACACTTGTTCTTCCACACCACAAAAGGCAGTTACATCATTGTTATATAAATTTTGTCAAATCAACTAATCAATCAAAGACAACTGAAATCAGGAATCTCTGCACCTGTGTGGAACTATCTTCTTGTAGCCATCACAAATCCAAACTTTGCATTTTGGGAAGTAATACTGGGATGTTACAGGAGGGATTGATAAGAAGACTTGTACAAAGCTTAACATCTTAATTCAAAGCTTAGCCTCACATTTTACAAGCTACTTAGGAGGTACTAACACCTCTGTTGCTCACAGCAAACCTTTGAAATCTATCAAGGAGATAGCCTAAGGGTTAAAGAAAACATGCCTTTTCCCCTTGTGAGAGTTGATTTAGTTTCAGCAGAGCTTTAGCACAGAATTTTGCTTCTCCCTCTCCACCCCCTTCCCTTGGCTGCAGACAGAAGATGTCAGTACAATAGGAATAATGACAATTTAGCATGAACTGTCTTGAGACAGGTTCCCTCTGTGCTACCCTAGCTAAGAATGCAGAGAGGTACAAAGAGACAGATGGAGGGAGTAGCAAAGAGCTTCCTGCAGAGCAGCCACCTTCTCTATATTTAAAATGTAAGAACTCAACTCACAGCTTTGCACTGGCAGCTGCACCAGCTGTTCCCTCTATTCCTACTCCATTCAAGGCACAAATCACCACACTTTCCAGACTGCAATGAGGCTACTGAGACCTAGGGGAACCCCTCCAGATATCTCCTGAACTTGTTGGAATCTGCACTCTTCTTGCTTTCCAGCTCGCACACATACTGTCCACACCAGCTAATCTAAGTCCAACTCAACTGCAGAGAAAATTCAGTTTTCAATTTATGATGGGAACTCCAGAACATATCTCATCAGGTCCCATAGTCTTGTGTATGCTCAGATTCCTGAGGGAGTCACAAGCCTTGTCTTCACTTACACTGGGAGGGTCTTTATCACCCTGGTCCCTGTCTTATGGTTCTCCAACCAGGGAGATGTGACAAGAGAGCCTGCTAGTGAAGAGTGAGGTGAAAATGTTTTGAGAACCTCAGCCTTCTCCTGCTCATTGGGGAGCTGAGGGGATGTATATTTTCTTCAACTTTCCTATTTTGTTTGACATACCTGTAGAAGCTCTTCTTGTTATTCTTTGCAGCCATTCCAAAGGTCAGCTCCAGCTGTGCCCTGGCCTCCTTCACAACCTCATCCCTGAACAACTGGGCAGCATCTCCATACTCTTCCCTTCAAGTCCTTACGTGAACTGCCTGTGCAGCTGCTTCACGTCTTTTAGCTCGACCAGCAGGTCTCTTGACAGACATGCTGTTCTCTCCCCTTCCTTGTCCGTTTGCATATTCAATCCTAATGTACCAATGCAAGTCTCTGCGTTTTTTGCTGCGGCTTTAAACACAATAGTAGTATCTTTCAGGACTATGCCATAATATGAAAGGTTTCTAGTTAGTTGACATTTATTTTCAAAACCATAAGAATAATGATTAGGTATAAAGCAGAACATCTAAAGAAGTGCTTTAACAAATTAAATATAGATCATAAAACTAAGCCAACTGTTAATTCTGTAAAATGAAAAGCAGACAAAAGAATTGCTAAATCATGTTTGGGAGTATTGGCAAGCTATGAAGAAAAGCCTTTGTTCCCCTCCCTCTGTACACATTTCCATTTTTTTTTTTCCTAGAGGCAATTTTCATCTGTTACTCTGTATGGAACCAACATCCATTATATGGAAAGGCTGCATCTTAATCGAAATTACTTCTTATATGAGTCTATTTAATAAGAATTCATTCTTATAATCTAGTAAGTGTAATATTCATGAAAATTAAGTGGTGTTTCTTTATCATTCAGTTTGTGATGCTCCTCTGCAGTTCTCTTAAAGCTGTATATACTCAAAACAACAACAACAACAACAAAAAACACTATAAAAGCCTCAACAGCATTTTTCACTCCAACAAACAATGGTTAGACCGAAACCATGGGTAGATTCTGCTGCAATGTGTCTTGAACACCACTTCTAAAACATCCATCTCACACAAGCACTTCAGATACAAAAGCTACATACCTAGGATGCTTAACAGGCCTATTACTGCTTCACAAAAATCAATGTATCTTGGAGTAAGCAAGCAACTTGCTGCCATATGTTGTAAGGATAAGCCTTACCTGACATAGTTTGAAAGAACATTTCACTGAATATGCATGTTCTGGAGGGAACTAATGAAAATGGAAATAACCAAGGACAAAGTAGCTCATGATACCGAACAAGGAAATTTCTTTTCTTACATTTGTCCTCGTTTGAGCTGTGAGCTGCCCAGAGTGAATGGACAGAAAGCAATTTAACCCAAAGGAGTGCATAAAAGCACTCCCACAGGATTGGAGGTGAAATGGAAGATACTATTTACAAAGTAATAAAACGTACAAAAGGTATAAAAGCACGAAAGGGTATATATACACAGAACCAACCTCCACCCAGCTCTCCACCTGGGCCTACCATGCCTCAACCAGCTGAACCCTATCCCCCATACACATCAGACTCTGCAGGCCCCTAGCAGACCAAACTGCCTGCCCACTAGGCCCAGTGGCGTAGAAAGTAGGCTGCCAGGCAAGGCCACAGAAGGCTGCAAACTCCCCCACAAATCAAGAGAGCAGAGAGAAGGGAGAAAGAGAGACAGACAGCTCCTTATAAAGGGAGATACAGGAAAAGAAAATAGAATAACAATTTAGGATATCACATGCCCTCCCCATAAGACTTTATAGTATCTGGAAGACTTTTATCCCCACGGTTATACTAATTAACTCTTAACTTTCCTTAACATGTAACAACACTATACTTCTACATGTATGTCTCAATTTCGTCAGTAGAACTCCTGCCTTACTGCACAAGTTCAGAGCCCAGAACAGACACAAGAGGTATACTACATGCTCATTTCTTGAAAATGCCTCTTTTTGCTGAATAAATACTGAGTGCTTGCAGCTATTAGGAAAAGGCTGGAAATGCAATCCAGTTTTTGCATAGCAAAATGTAAAACTTCACCTGCAAAACTTCACCTTTGTTTCACCGAAACAAAGAGTTGTCTCTGTGAGTGAGACCTCTCAGTTTCTCCTTTCATGTAAACTTCTCATTCAGATCAACACATTCATATGGTAGGAGAAGCATGGTTTCTTTAATCTCCCATCCGAACTCTGTTCTTCAGATAAAAACAATTTCTTGGACTTCTTCCAGAACAGAATCTTACAGATCTCCTAACGCTACTCAGGCTCTGAGCCCCACTACTTGCAAATGTATTGAAGCAACAGACCAAACTCTAATTTGCACCTTTAAGAGGTTCCCCATTGGAAGTCAGTGTCCAGCAGCGTATCTGAGCAACTCAAAGCACTTTCTTTCCTAACAAATTTATTTATTCAAACAATCAAACCCACAAAAGATTGCTTTCATTCCTAACAATAACTCCCAGCAATCACTTCAAGTCTGCTACCTCAGAAATGTGCCATACAGCCTGAAGCTCAGCCTCCGCCTGCCCTCATAACTAGGCCATGCTCCCCATTTATGAAAAAGTTTGTTGCTGCTTAACAATTTTACTGTTATCTCCTGCCCTCAACCTTTGTGTACAAAGTGTATGGCATGGAGACACGGAGGAGAAAAGAAGAATCAACTAATTAGTGCTCCAGTTGTGGCCCTAGATATCGTTTTGAAATTATTTATCCCAAGACATTTTATCTCTGGATGCTGTGTCATTCATTAAGAAACTAAAACATGAAAGCAATTTATTATAAAGCAAAGGCACCAAAATACACTTGATAGAAACAGAAGTGCAGGCCGCTCCCCAGTCTGTCATAACAACTACTGCAAAACAGGGCCAGAGACTCCAGACAAAAGGGACAGGTCTGAGACAGGTGCAGCATGCACCTCACACGCCTGCAAAACCTGCCAGCAGTTCAGAGATGATGCTTCCCATCCACACAAAAGCTGTTTGACCTGCTGGTGTAAGTAGGCGGTGCCTGAAATCTTCTGTCAAACATACTTTTGTAAGAGTTTTTCTCATTTCTCTCATCTTTCTCTGCCGAGTCACACTACTACCAAATACAGCAGCTGAGATACAAGAGTGCCGGTGAAGTCTCTCGGGAGATGACACCATAATATAGCACAGAGCTGTTATACTTCTGCTACAGGAGAGGTTTTTTTTCTAAACTCTTTGTCAAGTGCTGTGAAGACAGTAACAGCAACACCTCCAGATGTTGCACATCCCGAACATCAATCTTTTCTAGATTATGACCAGCATTTTTATACTTAGATTTGTTTAGAAGCCTTTCCTTCCTTAACTCCTTTATTTTTTTTCCAGCTCTGATAGCATCTCCAAGTGCCCATTATCTAAGGTCTCCGACAGATCAAAGCAGTACTTTCAGTCTCCTTCTGATGGTTAGGCTTAGATTTTCGGCCTTAGATTTCTTAAAGTCTAGACAATTAAATGAAGCCACGCTCCTGTCGTAGTACTGAATACAATAGTCCTGCTGAACTCCGAGGGAGAGGAAAGTAGAATTTATTTTCCCTCTGCAGGGAACTGCCATGCTTAATGGCTGACAAACACGTCTCAGACCTCTTCAGCTGTCTCCTTCACTAACTGCACTAAGTTGGGAAGTTGCAACCACCTAAGCATGTAACCAAGACAAAGAACAATAATGGCTGTCATTGGACCGAATTATAGGTTAAAAAAAACCAACAGAACCTTCAGCAAACAGGGAGTGACTTTTTAACAAATTTCTCATTTTTCTTGCAACTAAGAAACTATCACTGAATTTTCAGCCCCGTGTTCCACACAGTCACGTGTAATGCTCTTCCACTTCACACTGCTGACGTAGAAGAATGTGAGTTTTCTTTCACACACAGGCCAAATCTGGACATTTATAAGCATGCAGTGTAGAGACTCCTCAAAATTTAATATGAAAAGCATGTGTGCCCCTCAAGACACATTGCTGGCAGTCAAACTTGTGTGGCTCCTGACAGCAGAACTGTGACAGAGTAATAACTACGGTGTATGACTACATACATTATCCAAACTAAAGTAGTAATATCAATTACAATCAAAAGTCATGAGGCTCTGCAAAATGCCAGTGCCATTTTACAGTCTCTACAGAATGTCAAGTGCCATTTTACAGTCTAGTATTTACAAGGTAATGTTTCATAAAAGGAGTAGGATATATGCAATAATATCATGTTTACTTCCTGTGGAGACACTAGCCAAAGCACTCTTAACTTTAATGTTAAGATAGTAGTTGAAGGTTGTTGACAGTTTTAACCTACATCCTTTTATTCAGAAAGACTTCTAATCCCAAATCTTGGTTCTTTGTTTTAAATCAGGGATGTATTGATTAACTGTGAGACTGAGCGTACCTCAGCAGTGGCTGAGTCGGGTATCCGCTATGGAATTAGGACAGTTAAACACTGGAATCGATCCTCTCATTGTAGAGCCATGGATGCTGTGGCAAGCAGTTTCTCTAAGCTATTAATTTTATTATTAGCACACCTGGAGACATTGTTTCCCTGAGGGAAAAGCAATTCAATTGTGTGTGCTGCAACGACTAGTGGCAGATGATCAATGAGACAGCTGGGACCATGAGCTTTCTCTTGGAGCTCAGGGTGGGTATGACAAAGTAGCTTGTAAAACACTGACGATACAAAGCAATATTGCTTTATGTTTTATGCACCTCATCGTAAGCACAGAGAGGGCTTACCATTTCCAGAGTCTGGCACTTTTAAGTCTTTTTTGCAGTAGTTCACCAGTCTCAGTCTTTTGAAGATATTTTTCCCTGTAACATCTGGCATCAACTAATGACCACCCTTTCCCTAACCACTGTATCCTTCCATCATTTCACTGTGCCTCCAACACGGTAATATACAACCCTGCCTTAAAAGGGACACTTGGATTGAAACCCACTGTGAGATTGGACTGTGAGATATAACACTGTGGACTGTATTTGGACTTTATGAAAGTTCAAATACATGACATCTGCTGATATTCAGTTGTCCACTGATGCAGTCATTCCATTGCAAAAAAAACACTAGATTGGTCAGGCAGTGCTTGCCTTTGGTGAAGCCATGCTGGCTGTCTTCAATTACCTCCATGTCCCCCATGTGCTTTAGCACAGCTTTTAGAAAAATCTGTTCTACAACCTTCTCAGGCACAGAGGTGAGGCTGGCAAGTCAGTTCTGGGTTCCTCTTTTCAGCTGTTTTTAAAACAAGGCACAGAATTTCCCTTCTTGAAGTCACCATGGACTTTATCTGACTGCCATGGCTTTTCAAATATCATGGAGAGTGGCTTTGGCAACTCCTTCAGGACTTTCATTCCACAGGCATCAAAACTCCAGTTAAAATAAAATCAACTTTCTAATCTAACTACACATTCTCAATGAGGATTTGATCTCTGCTGCACAACCCACTTTTGAAGTTCCATTCTACCTCACTTTTCTTTCCATCTCCTGTTTAATATTTGACCTGGTGCAATCTAATGGCATAGAATAGAACGGCATAGAATAGAACAGCATAGAACAGAACAGCATAGAACAGAACAGCATAGAACAGAACAGCATAGAATCAACCAGGCAGGAAGAGACCTCCAAGATCATCCAGTCCAACCTATCGCCCAGCCCTAGCCAGTCAACTAGACCACGTCACTAAGTGCCTCATCCAGTCTTTTCCTGAACACCTCCAGGGATGGGGACTCCACCACCTCCCTGGGCAGCCCATTCCAATGCCAATCACTCTCTCTGGGAAGAACTTCCTCCTAACATCAAGCCTATACTTCCCCTGGCACAACTTGAGACTGTGTCCCCTTGTTCTGTTGCTGGTTGCCTGGGAGAAGAGACCAACCCCCACCTAGCTATGACCTCCCTTCAGGTAGTTGTAGACAGCAATGAGGTCTGCCCTGAGCCTCCTCTTCTCCAGGCTAAACAACCCCAGCTCCCTCAGCCTCTCCTCATAGGGTTTGTGTTCCAGGCCCCTCACCAGCTTTGTTGCCCTTCTCTGGACACGTTCCAGCACCTCAACATCTCTCTTGAATTGAGGAGCCCAGAACTGGACACAGTACTCAAGGAGAGGCCTGACCAATGTTGAGTACAGGGTAAGAATAACCTCCCTCGTCCTACTGGCCACACTGTAGGTACAACTACTGAGTCTGTTCTTGTCTGCTTGCTCGGTTTGGGTTCTGTACATTTGACTGGCAGCTGGTCTATAGGAATCAGGAATCACCTATTAAATACTTTCTAAAAATGTTCTGGGGCTTTTTTTCAACATGAGGCTAAGTGTCTGCTTGTATATACTTCACAAGAAAAGAGGAAGCATATTTCTTACCTTTAAAGTTTACATAAGGGGTTTTTTTTGTTTTTTAAAAGAAAAAAAAGGGAAATGCTCATTCAGCATGCATCACTGTGCTCTTCTACAGCAAAATGCTTCCTATCAAAAACTGTGAGCACAATAATCTGATACAGGCTAAAGCTCACCTCAGATGGTGATCTAACAGAGTTTGGTTCAAATCATCACAAAGCAGAACAGTGCAAGGAACAGCATGAAAGGGGAAAAAAAAAAAAAACAACCAAAATTGTAGAAAAAAATCAACAAATGAATCACTCTGTCTGCATACCTCCTTGCACAAGCTTTACAGCAAGCCTGAAGTATTTTATAGACCATAATGAAAATTAAAGATAGCTTTAAAAGAACTTGCAAAAGACCTCTGAGAGTAACAGATACCACACAGCCTGACAAACAGGCAAGGCTCAGCTATCACCTTCCAGACTGCATGATCACTGACACTCCTGTGTAGGTGGCTATCAGTCATTATTATAGCTAATCTCTTACTAATTCCAAGTGTGACTATGTAAGGTTGAAGACAAATCAGGCCCCTGGATCAAGCCTGAATGAACACATGACCTGTTAGTAGTGTGCAATGGAGGACTTCAGTAATTGCAATCGAACCGACCCAACCACAAGAGCTACTGGAGAACAAAAAATAAAAATAAACAGCAAGAATCTCTAAGACCAGCAGATGAGCAGAAAGTGCATCTGCTGACTGGTTGTTTTCGGCTTGAAGATGTACCCCCTGCTTAGTTCCCAAGAGCCTGATCAAAATTGGTTTTCACTCAAACACACTTTTGTGCAGCTTCTCTGAGCGCACTGGAAAGGACGTGTATTATGACAAGGAGCAGAGCAAAGGGTTTCAAATACAGAAAACAGATTCACACCAGCTGTGTCCTCTGATCTGTAAGCTCCTGTTACACAAGTGGGCTTCATTTTGTCAAACTAAAACGGCACATCCATTCTTTTGGAGGATGTGCCAGAGTGAGGTCTTTCCCTCCCTCTTAGCACCCAGAAGAATGTAAAGATGTAGCCATTGTTTCTGCTGTCTACTAATACTTCTTTAGCTAAACACAACATGCAATAATTAGTCATCAAATGGAACAGTGCTATCACTGTAAGATATGGTCAAAAAGCACCTTAGATTTGGTGAAAAAGTGTTGTGGGCACTTTGCATGGGGAAACGTCATGTATACTCTTTGCTATCAGTCAATATTATTAAATAACAGAGGCAGCACTCTGAAGACAATAGCAAGGAAATAAAAGGCATGGAAGGAGGAAAGTTTTAGTATTGTGCTAGTCTGAAGCTAGCTAGAATGTTTTGGAGAGAAGAACTACATTACAGGCTGTGGAAGTAAAACAATGGTGATGTCTACTTCCCTCATAGGCTTGCTGAGATGTATAAGAACAAGAAATAAAAACATAGATAAGCACTTCTGCTGCTGGTGAGATCTGAGCTGCATCTCTCTCTCTCTAACCACACCTTCCATTTCTTTGATTAATCCACTTTGCTTCCTAACCCCCTGGCCGAACCTCCATTCTTCCTTGGGACTAGGGGTAAGGTTGAGAGGAGTAGGGGGAAGGTGAAGGGGCAGTTGGAAGCCCCTCCTGGGGACTCAGGTTTCTAGGAGGGCTGTTGTGTGTCTGTATTACCTTTTACTTTGTCTATTTCTGTATATAAATGTCCTTGTATATTTCTGTATATAAATGTATATATACTGTAAATATCTACTTGTACATTCTGCTAAGCTGTAAATAATAAGCTTAATTCAATTTCCAGAGCTGGCTGAGTCTAGTCTGGGTGATTTCCAATGTGGGGGAGGGCAGGGAACACCCAAATCATCACAAGTATCCAGGAACAGAAGCAGAAAGACAGACAAGAATGGTGTGCACCTCCATGTTAATGCAACTGCACTAATCTTTAATGCCACACAAGGTCCTTGAGGTGGAGTTTTGCAGTTCAGCTATATTCAAACCCTTCTTGGTCCATCCATTCACAGTCCACAAACCTAGCTACAGTTCTACAGGTTAGCAATCAAGAACACTCTACCCAATGTAATTTCCATTTCAGGTTTTGATGAGAAAACACTGATTGCAAGCATGATGAAATTCTCAGATTTTAATGATTATTTAATGTTTTAAATGAACCTATCATTATTGGCACTTCCGTGCTAAAATCATTTTGTCAGCCTACTTTATCTACACCTGATTTGTGCAATCAAGAAATGAAAATTGGGATTCACTGCTCTGATGCTGACAAAAGCAAGCCATAACCTTTATCTTTCAGTTTCCACTATTTTTACAAGTGAAATAAAATAACCTTTGCCATTCACTGTATGCACACATAAAAATTTGGAATGGGGAGCAGATCTAGCCAAGCCTCCTAGTTATGTGAACTCTGAGGTCTCTGCCTCACAGAAAAACCTATGGGATGCCTTCATTTCAGTAGATTTGAGACTGCCCTCTACTACAGTCAAATAAAAATCAATAAGCGTCAGCAGGATAGTCAACACAATCTCCTATATAGGACAAACAAATCAAGTGTTAGGGACTTAACAAATTTCATTTACTAACAGAAATGAAGGTCCAGTTTAGAGTTGTTCTGCTTGTGTTACCTGGGTGACACTTTTGAAGAGAACACGAAGAGCAGAAATCACTAACATGGGAGTACACCTGCACAGCAAAGTATGCAACTCAAAGTAGTGCAAGCATTGCAAGTACACTAACATCAGTATCATGGATTTGGAGTAATTTAATGAGATTACCTGTTCATAGACAACAGACACTGACATGTTATTATGCATTTAACCACAAGTCCGCCTAGGCACTGAATACCCATGATAATGAATTTGTAATATAGCAGAACGATGACCAGATGTAGAATACAAGCAGGAGCATAATGCAGACCACCGACTGGATTTGACACATGCGGCTGGAACATGCACATTAACACAAGAGAATACTTGTGAAGAAGGCAAATCTCCAATTCCTGAAGATTCAAGCTTATTGAGTAATCAGTTCCCACTTTGAAGACTTCTACATAACAGTTCTTCCAAGCTGCTTATAACCAGTATATTCCCTACTGAACACAAGGTTAAATGATAAAGTCTCAAAAAAAAAAAATCCAAAACAACACCAATATACTTCCTTTAGTACCCAGTGTACATGAACAGAATGTGTTGTAACATCTCACATAAGTAAGACATGCTCAATCCAAACATGGAACCAACGTGGAAGCATCAACACATGGTATCTGGTTACTCAAACAGAGATTTGAGGGCAGGAGAAATGTAATTTCTCAGCTGTGTTTCACAGGACTTGCTCCTCTGGGTGCCCAGAAAACTTTGATCTGTTTTGTTTTCTAGCCCACCAATTCTGCCAGCTATACACTCCTGCAAATACAATCACCAAAGCCTGACTTTGGTCTCTGTTTTCTTCTCTTAACAAGCTAGTTTCTAGATTTTCACAAATTTGTTTAGCTATTCAGTTCCTACATCATTTTGTAGTGACAATTTACTGCCAAGCTAGTTTATTTCTGCCTAGGGATGCAATCACATAAACATTACGTATTTCTTGAAAATTAAATCAATTAATAGTCCAAATTGAGTTAGCAGGACTGCTATTGGTCTTAAGCATGTGGTCAATTATATCCTGAAAAGGACATTAAATTCAATTTATTATAACTAATAAAAATGTCTTTGCATTGTTTTGTACTGGAAATACTGGAATTATTCTTACTTTAACATTGCTGTTTCTAATCTTCATGCATTTACATGATGAAAAATAGTGAGGATTTTATTATTATGTTTTGGAGGACATTTTCACTTTAAATGCAGCTTACCTTAAACACCCAATGTATGTCCCTGATTTTACAGGTACTTGGAATTGATATGTGAATACCTAGAACAGTATTTTATTCATAAACTTAGAGAATGCAATATGATTTGAGCTTGTACCTGGCAAATGAGACTGACTGCAGCTTAACTAAGACTGTTGTGCCAAGTAAGGAAACTCTGGATATAGTTTGCAAAGAACGAGATAATTTGTTCTTGCAATAGATAATTGGACAAAAAAATATCAGGTGACAGTTATTAAAAATCAATCAATAATATATTAAATAAAATAGTCTAGTTTTGGACAGCATATCTAAAAATCTATCTGCAAGCATTTTCATTTGCCTGTCTGCAGACAACGTGATTTACATCAGTGCCATTACTGTAATTCTTGGAAGCACAGAAACAAACCTCCTTTGGTAAATGTAAAGCTTTTTGAGTTGCAGACAAACCTGGCAGTCAGTCATGGCTGTCATGAATGGATGCCTGAGCAAAAAATATTTTCACTTCTTTAAATATCCAAGAGCTTCCTAAATCTTACACTGTATTTGCTGGTTTGCTTATTGAATAGAAAAGGGCATGACTCAGAAAATATTTTTTTCTGACACTGAATCAGTTTTAAATCCAACAAAACATGTCAGATTTATATGGATATAATGTCTCAGCTGATCCTAGGAGAGGAGACAGCAATTCTCCTTGGAGATCCATCATGATTAATGCCTAACTGGGCAGAGGTTTGGAGGCATAATTTTCATCCCTCAGATAAGAAAAATTCCCACTGCACTTTGGGAGACCCAACTGATGGTTTTGCTCATTTTCCTTCCTATCTTTGAGATGCATACCAAGTAGTCATGTGGCTGTATAATAAAAGTGCAGGAATTACTTCTCATTTTTACTAGTCAATGAGATCAGAATCTGTCATGACATGCAGTGTTCACCCATGCCCAAGGAGCCAACTTTTCTCTTCTTCAACCCCCAAAACTACCTCATTCGCCTATTTGTCTGAAACATTAAATTAAGAAGAAAATTAAAAGGCAATTCACACTTCAATGCAGAAAGAGGAATGAAAGTTGACATCCAATAAAGGCATGCAAATCTTTTATAGCATTCACTCCATTTGTACTAATATAAAGACATTTTCTGGATTCCTTTCTGTTTGATTCCCCTCAATTGTAGAATGCTGGAGTCAAACTCAGAAAAAGGAAATAAGCTCTTAGTCTTTGTGGTTTTCTTTTCAAATAAACCATTTCTCATCCTACTGAAGTGTATGCACAGCCTGAGGGAACTGGAGCTATTCAGCTTGGAGAAGAGAAGGCTCTAATGAAATCAAACAGCAGCCTTCCAGCACCTGAAGGGGGCCTACAAGAAGGCTGCAGAGAGACTGTGTCCAAAGGCCTGCAGTGATAGGATGAGGGGCAATGGATTGAAATCACAGAAGATTTAGATTGGATGTTAGGAACAATTTTTTTACCATGAAAGCGGTGGAACACTGGAATAGGTTGCCCAGGGAGGCAGCTGAAGCCACATCCCTGGGGACATTCAAGGTCATTCTCAACAAGGCTCTTAGGAGCCTGATCCAGTGGAGGGTGTCCCTGCTCCCCGTAAGAGGACTGGACTAGATGACCTTTGAAGCTCCCTTCCAATGCAAACTATTTTATGATTCTTTATCAACCTGAGTTAAGCATTACAGTGTATCAATGTGACAAAAAAAAAAGTTAAGTCACATGACAAAACAAAGTAAATACTTGAGATATAACACTACACAGCAAAGTACTGAAACAAAACCAATGGGGTTTTTTTGCATTCCCTAATAGGATCTGAAAATCCTTGGAGTTGAGTCAGTTGTTTTCAGACTGCTATCTGCCCCAGTGAGCCTAAGAAAGATGCACATATGTGCTGATCTCGCAAAGACTTAGGCAAAACTCCGCTGACACGTAGTTCTCCTCTTAAGTGGCACTCCTTATCATGCACATCACAAAAGCCCTTATCAGTGAAAGACAAAATATGTCTAGTGTTATTACCTATACATCTTTTTTTTCCACTTACTAACTGCAGTATTTCAGTAATTGCAAATGAACTTTAAAACTACATTAAATAATAAACCCCTGTATATTTATATACCTCTCCTAATCGCATAGATTTCACCTGCTTTACCTTGTTATTAAAGTACAAAGATGGGGAGAACAATAACATATTGAAGAACCTAGATGTTCTATGAATTGTATGTTTGCAAGCATATCTTTCAAGATTAAAGGAAAAAGATTAAGGAAATGCATTACATTTTACTAATGTGAGAAACAACGGTTTAAATCCCTATGAGTACTGCAAAATCATTACGATTAACAACAAATACTCATACATAATTTTTACTTATCTCTGTGTTTCCTTCTTGGTTCTATAGAGTATTCTCACTGGATTTTGAAGCACACTCTAATGTTCCAGAAATATATCTTAGAGGAAAAGACTCAGAAACGTAATTTCTACTGAAATGTTCTAAATGCCGCACTGAATGACAAGCTGAGTATGCATAATTCAGAGGCTAGAACTAGTCCAAACTAAAGAGTACTTAGGCGGATGTAGGAAATAGCACTGTCAGAAAAATGGAGTCATGATTTATTTATTTTTTTTAAACAAGATAACGGGGGGAGGGAAAAAAGGATAAAACATCTCACTAATGGAAAGGGACACTCAAACTAAGTAAATTCTGATGTAAGCATGCTGCATGAACAATCTGATGTAACCTGTACTCCATGAAGATATAAGGTAGTCTGTCCATAAGTGACAAAATATTTGATGTAGTCTAAGAACATGATTAGTCAAACCCTGGAGAACACGTGACTTGTGGAAATCACCTGACTTATTCTGCAATAACCTGATAATGTGCCCGTGTCTGAAATGCTCACTGTGGACATGAAATGTAAGGAAAAGCTTAAAACACATTGCACACAATGGGAGGCAGTTACAGCACTCCCTTGGTTCCGAACACAGTAACTCCATTCTTCCATCATCTGACTATATGTTGCTTTCTGCTATTTCATATAGATATAACTTATCTGATGTTCAGAAAAAACATCATGAGCCGCAATCAATGTACTCTTACTCCCCCTAATCCCTGGGAGATGAGAGGCTAAGTTTCCATGTCTTAAGAATGTAAAGCAAACTTACAAAATGAAAGCTGGTGAAGTCCTTCAACACTTGATGAAACGTGAGCAAATGAGTGTAGATTGCTCTCTGAGAATTAGGACTTTCCATATCCAGCTAACTGCCACCAACCAAGGAATTCAAATGAGGGGAAAAGATGAAAACATTCTCCTGTGAGGTTACAGCAAGACACAAAGGTCTGCTGCCATGTCTTTAATCTCTTCCACAAAGAGAATGCCTACATGCCCTCCATGTCTTGTTAGATATTTCTGGGTCTGAGCCCTATACTACCCTAAATGACAACAAACATGGAACAAATTACTGCTTGCAGAGACAAATATATGAACAAATACATCTTTAACCTCTACAGATACAGAATTTATACAAGCAGCCCTCAGCAAGGAGTATAGATAGTTACAAGCTGCACATGGCTCTAGTGCCCAAGCGTTCAGCTCTGCAGGCAGACATAAAGAGCAATGTAGGATATAGAAGTGACCTGAAAATAGATGTTTTCTAGAGTTGCAAGGACCCTTCCATTACACATTTTACATGCTATGGGCAGGAAGGGTGTATGGAGAGTACTGTAGGACTATGTGCCACAGACTACTTCTGCATCAGTGCTAGAATAACTTGCCACCAGCCTGGGGGTTTGGCTTAAAAACTAAGAGCTAGTAATGAACACACCATGTGCATTTTTGACAATACATGAGTGAATTCTTGCATGACAAACCTTTAACACTGCATTTGCCACTTCAGACTGCCTAGAACTTTTTTTTTCTATATTACTTTGTTAAAGTATAAACACTCAGTTACAAAACTTTTCCTATTGATGAAAAGCAGACATGCTTAGGAAACAAGCCAGCAGCTGTTTAAAAACTCAAAGCATTAGTCTACTGTGGTTAAGATGAAAAAGCTAAGAATTAAACTGGTAAGGAATTTAGACCAAATCTAATTCACAAGTTGGAGTTTACCCAAGACACCGCATTTAACACCTTTACTTCTATGAACGATGACTGAGTTCTTTAAAGACCATGAATGGTCAAGACCTCAGTTTTAGATCTCACCCGATAGATAGGCTAATGAGATTTCCAACACTAGTAGGTTTTGCTCAGATTTACAGCCACTAGTTCATAATATTTCCAGATTTCCAATACCTTAAGGAATGAAATAGCAAAGCTGGGCAAAAATGATAATACAGAACTTTTTTTTTTACCCTCCAAATCTCAAAAGCAGTTTGACTCACGTTCAGGACGTGCTTCAAGTGTACATATGCACCAGTTCTTTTACCTTACATATACTTTACAATCTTTAATGTCCAACCATGTACACATATCCGTCTAACAGTCACCATATCAGAAACCCGAGAACCTTATTTTAATATATCATGACTACAGTGTATCTTCTGCACAAACTTAAAGGATTATTACTGTAGCCATGCCTTTCATATAGAAAAGCATAACACATAAACAGTACACTGGAATGTATCAAAAGGATGTGCCTTACGCTAGCTATAAATAATTCAGACGGAAAACCACCAAACTAGAATTAACCAAAATATCAGAGCTGAATAATTATTCAGAACGCTTCTTTAAAACAAGTACGACACTCATCCAGTGATTACCAGATAATCATTCATACTTCTGTATTTTAGAAGTATTAGTTATCAATAAAGCCCTATACCCTAAACATAGCTTCATGTAAACCCAGACCACTTCTTAAATACACTGTTGAAGCAGTGTCAGTGGCTGCAGACTAACTGCTGTAAAAATGTGCTTAACTTGTAGAACATGTGCTGCCTTCCATCTGTTGGGATTATTCATCATAGATCATGATCTTCACTTGGAAAGCTTTTACTCAGGACAGAGAAATTCAGAACTACAGAATAATGGACTATCACTAGTATCTGCTCATTCTCAAGTGACATCTTTCACTACAGCACCTCCTCTACAAATCTGGCATGGGATGGCAATGAGGCTGTGGGAAACAATGCACCTGGGAACAGGGTGAATAAAATCCTGGTGTCAGCTAATGAACTCACCGCTACTGTCCTTCACAAATCAACTGAGGTGTGCAGCGTAGTGCACAACTACAATACATCAAGCACTTTAAGGTGGAATAACTTCCAGCCATGGATTTGCAAAACATCTCTTGCATGTCTCTCCTTTAACACCATTAAAAAAATCCTAACATCTTGGTACAAAGCTTTTAAGAGATAAAGAAAGTACTGCACATCAGTGTGCATGATCAAATACATACAGAATGACAAAGTTTTATACCTAAAACTTGTTTTCCAGCACTTGAGCAAAGGTACTATATTGTGTCTGTGCCACATTCTGTGATTGTTCTAAATGCAGTGGCACCAACTTACTATTTTTTTATACATTTACCATAAAACAGGGGTTTATCCAAAGTCTCAATATAGTTTAGTAGCTTTGAAAGGCATCTGGAATTTTAATTCATTTCTACTTTTTACTCGCAGTCCTGCTAACTGCCTTACCCATAGCTTTTCAATACATCAGTAGTAAAGGCAACAACTGTTCCAGTTGAAATTTACCAATCTAAACACCCTCCCTTTTTCCCTCTCCATAAACATTCTTGGTTACATTTCACAGGTAGATAAACTTAAAAAGAGATAAGGGGCATTCCTTGTTTATAAATACTGGTGAAAATAAGTGTATTCTCAGAAACATTCCTCAGGTAACTATCAGCATCTGCTAGCAGTCTACTTTAATTTTTGCTATCACAGAATAAGAGAATTAACCAAGTTGGAAAAGACCACTAGGATCATTGAGTCTAACCTATCACGTAATACCTTATAATTAACTAAACATCACTAAGTGCCTTATCCAGCCTCCTCTTAAACACCTCCAGGGATGGTGACTCCACCACCTCTGTGGGCAGCCCATTCCAAAGGGTGATCATTCTTTCCATGAAGAACTTCTTTGTGATGTCCAGCCTAAACCTGCCCTGATGCAGTTTAAGACTGTGTCTTCTTGTTCTGTCCCTGGGTGCCTGGAAGAAGAGACCAACTCCCGTCTGCCTACAACCTTCTTTCAGGTAGTTGTGGAGACCAGTAAGGGCTACCCTGAGCCTTCTCTTCCCAGGCTGAACAGCTCCAGCTTGCTCAGCTGCTTCTCATAGGGCTATGCTCCAGCCCACTCACCAGCCTTGGTGCCCTCCTCTGGACACATTCCTGCACTTCAACATCTTTCTTAAATTGAAAGGTACAGAACTGGACACAGTACTCAAGGTGTCCTAACCACCACTGAGTACAGGGGCAGAAGGTCTTTCCTGGTCCTACTGATCACACTATTCCTGATATAGACCACAATGCCATTTCTTGGCCACCTGGGCACACTGCTGCCTTATGTTCAGCTGCTGTCAGCCAGTACCCCCAGGTTCCTCTCTGCCTGGCTGCTCTCCAGCCACTCTATTCCCAGCCTGTGGTGCTGCACGGGGTTGTGGCCCAAGTGCAGAACCTGTCACTTGGGCTTGTTAAAACTCATGGCATTGGACTGCGCCCATCTGTTCAGCCTATCTAGGTTCCTCTGCAGAGCCTTCTTGCCCTCAAACAGATCAACACATGCTTCCAACTTGGTGTCATTTCCAAACTCACTGATGGCAGACTCAATCCCCTCATCCAGATCATCAGTTATCTGGATGAGGGGATTGAGCCACACTTCAGCTTGTAGCCAAATACTTAGCTTGTGTCTGCCTTGTGCAAGCCCTGTGCTTTTCCCAAATTTGTGTAAACCAAGCCTATGTCTTCAACTAATATGGCCAGACTTGGATAACTGCTATTCTGATTGGCTATTCTGTGTCCAAAGGCCCACTAGTCTTGGGCTGTACTGATAAAAGAGTTGAGCAGGTTATGCCATGTGCTCTGCCATTTTATTTGTGCCTGCTGTATTGCTCTCTGTTCCTGGCAATATGCTGTGCTACTGTCTTATTGTGTCTTGCTATGCTAAGCTATAAGATAGCTCTGCCACAAAATAACAAACTCTGATGCTCTGAGTTTGTTTGCCTAGAAACCCTCTGTCTTGACTTTACCAGGAACAGGCTCTAAATGTCTCTACACTATAGGCCTGCAGTGCCATTGTGCTGAGACTGCACATCGCAAGATATCCTGCCTCCTCCTGAAAGGCTCCTGCCAAGACAAGAAGTCCTGGAGATACTCAGATCATCCACAGGAGCCAAGAGACAAGGTCAGAGATTGTCTGCCTCCCTTCCCCAGAAGCCTCAGCAACTGACAGTGGCAGAATTCCCTGAAAGTGCTTGTGTGCTAGTTTGAGTCCAATTGGAATATTTTGAGAGAAATTAAATCCTTAGCTATGAGAGGAAAGAAAAAAACCAACAGTACTCCATATCACCCACTCTTCTGTGCTGAGAAACACAACTAGTCAAAATATAGGTAAGACACTCATTTCTCACACACTTCTCAGTTCGCTCTCACTTCTGGCTGTGTCTTCTATCTAGTGCTCTGGTCTCTGCGGCTGTATCTGCCTTAACTCTAATCTGACCTAACCCTTTTTTATCTCTAACCTCCTCGTCATCTTTTTGACATCTCACCTCAGATCTCCAGATTTATCATGTGGGATATATGTGGTTGATCTGGTTACTTCTGAAGGGAGGGAAAAAGGGAGGAGGAAGGAGGTTTGGCTTGGGAGTCCTCCTGGGGACTCTGTTTTTGGGAAGGATATTGTGCTTCTGTATTACTTTTAATTTGTATA
>WAAF01008190.1:265-18841 GCA_013400475.1 Tricholaema leucomelas
TGTGTTGAGGCAGAACCTCTTTTGCTGCAATTTACACCCATTGCTCCTTGTCCTATTTCGGGGAGCAGTGAGCAGAGCCTGTCCCCCCCCTTCCTGGCAGCCTCTGTGACATTTATCACATCCCCTTCTCTAGAGAAGTCTTCTCTTCTCTAGACTAAAAAGCCCCAGGTCCTTCAGCCTCTCCTGTCTACAAATATCTGAGGGGTAGATGTCAAGAGGGAAGGGGATAGGCTCTCTTCAGTGGCACCCAGTCATAGGACAAAGAATAATGGATATAAGCTAGAACACAGAAAGTTCCACCTCAGCATGAAGAAAAACTTCTTTACTGTGCAGGTGTTGGAGCACTGAAACAGGTTGCACAGAGTGGGTATGGAATCTCCTTCTCTGGAGACATTGAAAGCCAGCCTGGATGTCTTCCTGTTTGGCCTGCCTTAGGTGATCCTGCTTTGGCAGGGGAGTTGAACCTAATGATCTCAGGAGCCCCTTACACATTCTATGGTTCTGTGATTCTCTGGTTGCTCAGCTCCGCTTCAACCTGCAGTTTACAGGGGCAGGGTTGTGAGCCCACCTAAAGGTTGGGCCTGTAGAAATCCTTCTCACGCGTGTTCTACTGGTGCTGATTGGTTTGTACTTCTGCAGGAACATTGACTGGAAGGAGGAGGACCAGTGGGTTTTTCAGACTGTCATCAGTCAGTATCCAAGTGATCTCTCCAGGAGGAGGACTTTGTACCTGGATGCACTGCAGCGGTACCTTCCTCACAAATCTCGGCGTGACCTGGTCAGTGTCCCTTTAAATCAGACCATTTCTGACTTAAATCCTGTGCTGACCATTTGCATTAAGGAATGCTTCTCAAAGCTGAGAGCTGCTTTATGCCTTAACCATAGCCTTGATTCTGCACAATGAGGAAAGGCTGTCCCCATCTCCAAAAGAGATGAACTTGAACATTTGTCGCTTCTTCAGGCTGAGCACCGTGGGGATTTTACAGCTCCACGTGCTCTTGCCGCCAAACTCACCGCCTTAATTGGTTGGCATTGCTTCTGCTGTACAGCTTTATTGTTCTGCCATGCTCTGCTGCTTCTGGTGTTTGTTCTTTATGAGGATCTACAGCACTGTCGCCCTGTCTAGGAACAGTTATTTTAATTGCTCTGTGGCACATATCTAGCAGGAAGAGGGAAGTTATCTCCTGCTCTCGGGGAGAGGTTATTTTTATATGCCTAATGCCTTTCACGTTGATTGCTGATTCCTCTCACACTCCGCAGTGAATGAGCATAGAGGAGCTAATAGAGAAACCCATTTTAAGGCCAGAACACTTCAGGATGTCATAAGTAAAGCAGGAGGCTTTTTTTATCTTTGCATGTATTTTTAGATCATCTACTTGCTGGTGTGTTTGAGGAGTTCCTAGTTGTGCTAGTGTGAGCCTAGCTAGAATGTTTTGGTGAGAAGGACTGGATGATAGGCTGTGAAATGAAAAAACAAGAGTGAGGTCTACTTAGCTCACAGTCTTGCTGAGATGTGTAAAGAATAAAAAGCAAAACAGAGTTAAGGTCACTTCACTTGCTCTCTTCGCTCTGGGCTCTGCTCTCAGCTCTTCGCCTGCTGGGGAGCTGGGGCTGCTGGCTGAACTCCATCTTGCTTTCTAACCTCACCCTCCATTTGCTTTTTGGCTGATTCACCTTGCTTCTTAATCCTCCTGGCCGAGCCTCCACTCTTCCTTGGGACTGGGGTAAGGTTGAGAGCGGTAGGGGGAAGGTGAGAGGGTGGTTGAGAGCCCCTCCTGGGGACTCAGGTTTCTGGGAGGGGAGTTGTGTTTCTGTATTACATTTTTACCTTGTCTATTTCTGTCTATAACTGTATATACTGTAAATATCTGCTTGTAAATTGTGCTAGCTGTAAATATAAGCTTCATTCAAATTTCCAGAGCTGGCTGAGTCTAGTCTGGGTGATTTCTAAAGTGTGTGGGGGGGTGGGGGACACCCAAACCACCACATCAGTGCAAAGGAGGAGCGACAGCCAAGTGGTACTGATCATGAGCACAGTTTTACCAAAAATGAACTTCAGGGGATTTCAGAATTTTGTCTGTGAGGAGTGGGCTAAATAACTCTGTGCTTTGTACAGCAGAGCTGTATTTTGAACGTAGCCACTATTAATTCTTGGGAGAGTCATTGAAGATTTCAGATTTCTGAATTTAAAAATTCATAATTTGGTATTGAGTTGTCTCTTAGTGCATGTCTTAGTGTGACAGATACAGAAATGTTAAAACAGCATTAAGATCTATTCTTAAAATGTTTGTGCTGCATGAGAATCTTAAACTCGGAGCCTTCTGTGCCTTCTCTGTGGAGAAGACTGGATTAGTGGACAGGCAGAGTGCTTGATCCAGCAGCAGCCTCAGAGAGGACTACATTCAGATGTGCAAACTCCCCACTCTGTTTCTTGTTTGCATGTGGCTTAGCTTTTAGGTCTTGCTGGGTTTGTGGCAGCAACAATAGCAATGTGATCTGACGTGATGGCCTGCGTGCATTTGACCAGATGGAGGCTCCAGAGGTAGTGATACAACTTGATCTTCATCCAGCTATGAGCTGATAAGGGCTAGTTGTGAGCTAGGCACCAGATGAGTCAGCATCCCCCTAGTCCTCTGCCCAAAGCCTGTAAATTAGCATCAGGAATGGTATCTTTGACACTTGGGATCAGATAGTTATCACCAGAACCTCCTTCATCTCTGTACCTTGGGCTTTTGGGGTCTATAAGACCAATCCATGACTTAAGTCCTTCAGTCTTACCTGTACTACTTCTGTTGAAGTCTTGAATGTCCTCCAGAATGTCACTGAAGGAGGCCAAAAAGGTGCATTTAAGATTAAATGCCATTTTTTGTAAGGTGCTGGCAGCAGGCTGCTTGCCAAGATAGGAATTGATTTCCAAATGTCCTGTTAGGAAAGGAAAAATGAAGCTAATTGTCATCTGTACATCACCTGTTCAACTGCTTTAGTGCTCTCTTTATGGAGCATCACTTAGCCTCATCTTCTAAAAAGTGCTGGATACCTCTGCAGATGCATTAGAAGGACCCCCCTTGCACTTGGTGTGCTGTAGGCTGGGAAGGAACCACTGCATTGCATTTTTTCCTGCTGCAGAAGCACAGTTCAGAAGAGAGCAGTGGGACATCAGGCTACTGAAGTGCCATGTGGTACAGAGAAAGGCTGGAGTGATGCCACTGCTGATCAACCCAAGCAGCTGGCAGCATATCTGGCACCTGGCAGGGTACTTTTGGGCCCTAAATTGTGGATTCGATAGGCATATTGGATGGAAGGTTGGAAAAGACCCTCAGGATCACCAAGTTGAACCAATATCCCTACTCTAAAAGGTGCACCCTAAACCATATCCCTAAGCACTACAGCCGACTTAAAAGTCACTACATTCATGTTAGGTGACTCCACCACCTTCCTGGGCAGCCCATTCCAATGCCTGACCACTCTTGCTGGGAAAAAAATGTTTCCTAATGTCTAGTCTAAACCTACCCAGTCACAGCTTGAGGCCATTCCCTCTTGTTCTGTCACTAATTACCTGTGAGAAGAGACCAGCACCAGGCTCTCCTCAAAGTCATTTCAGGTAGCTGTAGACAGCGATGAGGTCTGCCCTCAGATATAGCAATGAAATCCACTACATTCAAGGTTTACCAAAATGTCTCGAATTCTTTAATTTATCCATAGGCTTGAAACCTCTCTGAAATGCTCTCTGCCTGCAGGTTGCTCATGAGAAGGCCTGGGATCGTTGTCGCTTTGCCAGGAGCCGGCGCAGAGCCGTGGTGCTGGGCTGGGCTCAGGCCAGGGAAGCCTTTCTGCTGCGGGCAGTGGCGACTGCTGCCGAAGCCTCTGCTGCCCAGGAGGCAGAAGTGCTGCTGGCCCACACCAGGCAAAAGCAGCAGCAGCTTTGTGCTGAGCTGAAAGCAAAGGTGAGTTCAGTTAGATATGTACCACTCCAAGTCTGTGTTGGCTGGTAAACTCAAAATCCATTTGCAGTGTTGAAGTGAAGATCAACTAACTGACGCTTGCTGCCATCGTCCTATTTCTGACTGTCCTCTGATGGAATTGATTGGGGCAGATGAGGAAAGTAACAAACTGTAATTTGCTAGCAGAAAGCAGTCTTTTTGTGAAGCTTGTGGTTGTGAAGGAAGTGATTTTGAAGATGCTCAGTTTCATTACCAGGAGGAGCCCTTGTGAGTGTTTCAACCAACCCTTGAATTTAGTTTGTTTTCTCTGGGGACAGAGTGGCTGGAGAGCAGCCAGGAAGAAAGGGACCTGAGGCTTCTGGTAGATAGTAGACTGAATATGAGACAGTATTGTGCCCAGGTGGCCAAGAGAGCCAATGGCACCCTGGCCTGCATCAGGAACAGTGTGGTCAGCAGGACAAGGGAAGATACTCTGCTTCTGTACTCAACACTGGTCAGGCCACACCTTGAGTACTGTGTCCAGTTCCAGGCTCCTCCACTCAAGAGAGATGTTGAGGTACTGGAATGTGTCCACAGAATGGCAACAAAGCTGTTGAAAAGTCTGGGACACAAATCCTATGGGGAGAGGCTGAGGGAGCTGGGGTTGTTTAGCCTGGAGAAGAGGAGACTCAGATGAGACCTCATTGCTGTCTACAACTACCTGAAAGGCAGGCAACCAGCAATAGGACAAGGAGACACAGCCTCAAGTTGTGCCAAGGGAAGTACAGGCTGGATGTTAGGATGGTTGAGGCCCTTAGTGCCATAGTCTAGTTGATTGGGCAGGGCTGTGTGATAGGTGGGACCGGATGATCTTGGAGGTCTCTTTCAACCTGGTTGATTCTATGATTTTATGATTAAGAATTTGGTTCCCTAGCATTCTTTTAGGCCTTACAATGAGTTTCATACTCTGTCTAAACTGCAAGCACATTTATTCTGGTGGAGTTTGAGCACATTGAAGAGTTTGAGCTGCATTTCAGTATTGGAAGAACAAGATCACNGTCTGCCCTGAGCCTCCTCTTCTCCAGGCTGCACACCCCCAGCTCCCTCAGCCTCTCCTCATAGGGTTTGTGTTCCAGGCCTTTCACCACCTTTGTTGCCCTTCTCTGGACCTGTTCTAGCACTTTAGCATCTCTCTTGAATTGAGGGGCCCAGAACTGAACACAGCCGTTTGCAGTAGCAGAGACTGTGAGCAAGCTGCAGGAGGAGGGGTCTGACACCAGGAGGAGAGATCTGGCACCATATTCTTTGTGTTCCTTTATAACAATGGCAAATCACAAAATTACTTGGGTGTTTGTCTTTCTTCCTCAGGAAACTGGGAATGGTATCTATACTGACTGAGTCATGGTTCAAAATGGTTTTTAACACAGGAATGCCCCAAAGTGGCTGCAAAACATCCCATTCATCCCTACTACCACAGCTTTTTAGGTCTGCTTTCAGAGAAATAACGAATATCTTCCTTCCCTTCTGTCTAATTGCAAGAATGCTTTCTGAGACCTCACTAAGTGGATCCCAGGACTTGTTTGCCCTTGTTACAGGAGTTTTACAATATTCTGAAAGGTGATTTTGCTATGTTAAGAGATGAAAAAAAAAAAAAGATTAAAAATAGCTGGGTTGGGTTTTTTTGGTCATTGTTTTGTTTGTGGCCTTTGGTTGGTTTGGTTTGGGGATTTTTTTATTCGGGTTTTTGTTGGTTTTTTTTTTCCTTTTTTCTTTCATTTGGTCGTGTTGGTTTGCTTTGGGCTTTTGTTTTTTCCCCCTGCCTCCTGTGTAAGACACTAGACTGAAACAGGAGGAGCCTGGACAGAAGAGGAAGGGTTATGATGTTGATGCCTAAAGCATTTGTAAGGGGAATCACATTTCTGGGCATGAAAGGCATGTTGAGATTTGTTTAAGCTCTGCTCTGTGGGTTTTTTTTGCCCTTGCACAGAGTTTAACATCTGAACACTTACACACTGTTCTTTTCTCACTTCACCAACGGTATCTCTGCTGAACCCTTAGGTTAAGTGGAATACTAAACACTTGATTTTTTTTGTTTCCTACCAGCAGAAAACTACAGTGAAAACTGTATTGTGATGAGGACTTTTGATGCTAAGTTTTTCAAGCAAAGCACCTTCTGTCTCTTGCTCCTGGAGCTGTCTGCCATAGGAAGGTTGGAATCTAAACATGTCAGGATTAGAAGCTGTCTGGGCTTGACTGAGCAGTACTCCATTTTAACTCCTGCAGTAGACTTGCCTGGAGCCACGTGGAGTACACAGTGGTTCTCCAGAGTTAGGGAGGAAGGAGGTGAAGTGGGATGGGTTGGTTTGTTGTGTTTTTGTTTTTACCTAGACATCCCTTTATGGACCTCCTGTGTCCCTCTTCCCTGCACAGAGCTGGAAGGGCTGTTTACTCCAGAACCACAGCAGTCTTTTGTTCTTTTTGAATTCCTTGCAAATATTATGCAATCACAGAGTTGTCAGGGCTAGAAGAGACCTCATCTAGTTCCAACCCCAATGCCATGGGCAAGGACACCTCACACTAGATGAGATTGCTCAGTCTGTGGTGGGTGGGAATGGGAGCAGAGCTTCTCCGGCACAGAGGGAATGCTTTCTGCTGCTCTCTCACATTTCCTCCCCCAACCACAGCCAACAGGATGAGCTGTCACATAGGGCAAAAGCCCTACCTATGTCATAACCCTGTTGTTTGCTAAAGCTTTCATAGTAAACATCACAGTTCATTATTTCCTATTGAATGTTTATGGACAGTGTCTGAAAGCAGAGTTTTAATAACATTCTGCTTATCACAAGTTGCATCAAGGTGTACCCACAATGCTTCCAGGAGGTAGCTTCACTGAAACTAATCAGCTACACTCATTTTTCAGCCTGTGGTTTATGCAAATTGTTATTTACTGTGGTACTTAAAATGTCTGAATGCTCAGTTTTCATAGAATCATAGAATTGTCAGGGCTGGAAGGGGCCTCAAGGGTCATCTAGCTCCAACCCTGCAGCCATGGGCAGGGACACCTCACACTAGATGAGGTTGCTGAGAGCCCCATCCAGCCTGGCCAGGGATGAGGCTTCCATCACCTCCCTGGGCAGCCTGTTCCAGTGTCTCACCACCCTCATGGTGAAGAATTTCTTCCTAACATCCAGTCTGAGTCTACCCATTTCTAGTTTTGCTCCAGTAATAAGTGCTGGAGTATTTAGGTTGTCTCCACAGAGCCTTAAGATTCTCACTGGTGCATTGACTGCTGTCTGAAAGTTTTCTGTATTCTGACCTCCTGTTCCCAGTGACCTGCAACTGTTTGAAACTTAAACCTATTAGGCCCACACTTTTCAAGGGCTGCTCTCAAAGGTGGCTTTGTTAAAATGTTCAACGTTTGAACAAAAACAATTCACCTGCTTCCCAGAGGAGAGGAATTAAAAAGGTACTTTTTTTCTTCATTAGAGGAGGATATTGTCGTGACCTTGTTTTGATCAGCTCTGCAGCTGGAAGGGCTGGAGGACAGAAGCTGGAGTTGGGCAAGAAGCTAGCTGGCTTTCAGAGGAATTCTTCTGTCTGTATCCATGGGTTTTGTTTGGATGCGATGGGTATGTGCACAGAGCTGTTCTTCCAGGCTTGTCTTTCTGCTCCTCTGAAGTGTGCAGCTACAGAATGTCACACAGGGGAAGGCAGCTGTTGGCAGCTAGCAGGGAAAAAGGTTACTTGCAGTCTAGTGAGCTAATTGACAATGATAAAATCCATCCTGAGGAGGATATGTGTGAGATGGGGTGAAAAGTGAATCTGTTGCTAAGGGAATGAGCGTAGAGCTGGACAGTAGGGATTTCCTGCTTGGTCTTTTGGGGCAGAAATATAATTAATGCTTTTTGCATTTCAGGAAGTTTGTCACAAGAAAATCTTAACTTGTAGCACTTTGCTAAGGGGGAAATGTAGACTCGTGAAGGGTTTGTAGCCTGAGTGTGAGATGCAGGTCTCCTGCACCATGCCAGCAGGACTGTGTACCTGTTTCATTAGCTATGACATTGTCATAGAATCAACCAGGTTGGAAGAGACCTCTAAGATCATCCAGTCCAACCTAGCACCCAGCTCTATCCATTCAACTAGACCATGGCACTAAGTGCCTCATCCAGTCTTTGCTTGAACGGTGACTTCACCACCTCCCTGGGCAGCCCATTCCAACAGCAAATCACTCTCTCTGTCAAGAACTTCTTCCTAACATCCAGAAGACTGGATGGGGCACATGGTGCCATAGTCTAGTTGACTGGATAGGGCTGGGTGCTAGGTTGGACTGGATGGTCTTGGAGGTCTCTTCCAACCTGGTTGATTCTATGACTTCTACACTCTGAATAATACCTGTAATTGAACTCCCTGCCAGTAAACTGCATGGCCTGTTCACTTGCTTCATTGCAAAGGAATATATTCTAAACTGGAAAAGCACAAACTGGATGGGTGGAGCACTCACTGGATAAGGAATTGGCTGGATGGTCGCATGCAGAGAGTGGTGATCAATGGCACAATGTCCACCTGGCGACCGGTGACAAGTGGTGTTCCTCAGGGGTCAGTGCTGGGACCAGTGCTCTGTAACATCTTTGTCAGTGATATGGACAGAGGAATTGAGTGCACCCTCAGCAAGTTTGCAGATGACACCAAGCTGTGTGGCACAGCTGACTTGCTGGAGGGCAGGGATGCCATCCAGAGGGACCTGGACAGGCTGGAGAGGTGGGCCCAGGCCAACCTCATGACGTTTAACAAGGCCAAGTGTAAGGTCCTGCACCTGGGTCGGTGCAATCCCAGGCACAGATACAGGCTGGGTGGGGAATGGCTGAGAGCAGCCCTGAGGAGAAGGACCTGGGGGTCTGGGTTGACGAAAAGCTCAACATGAGCCGGCAGTGTGCACATGCAGCCCAGACAGCAACCCTGTGCTGGGCTGCATCAAGAGCAGTGTGGCCAGCAGGGCAAGGGAGGGGATTCTCCCCCTTTACTCTGCTCTCCTCAGACCCCACCTGGAGTACTGTGTGCAGTTCTGGAGCCCCCAACACAAGAAGGACATGGAACTGCTGGAGCGGGTCCAGAGGAGAGCCACGAAGATGCTCAGAGGGCTGCAGCAGCTCTGCTATGAGGACAGGCTGAGAGAGTTGGGGCTCTGCAGCCTGGAGAAGAGAAGGCTTCGAGGAGACCTTAGAGTGGCTTTGCAGTATCTGAAGGGAGCCTACAGGAAAGCTGGAGAGGGACTATTGACAAGGTCTAGTAATGTTAGGACGAGGGGGAATGGGTTTAAGCTGGAGGAGGGGAGATTCCGACTGGATATTAGGAGGAAGTTCTTTACAGTGAGGGTGGTGAGACACTGGCACAGGTTGCCCAGGGAGGTTGTGGATGCTTCCTCCCTGGAGGTGTTTAAAGCCAGGCTGGATGAGGCCTTGAGCAGCCTGCTCTAGTGGGAGGTGTCCCTGCCTATGGCAGGGGTTGGAGCTGGATGATCCTTGAGGTCCCTTCCAACCTAAACCATTCTATGATTCTATGATCTCGCTGTAAATCCCTGTGCTGCTTTGACTTTGTGGGGGTTTTCAGGAGTTTTTCATTCTCTGTGTGTGAAAATCAGTTTGTTCCTAATTGCAGTGCAGATTGAGCCATGCAGAACAGAAAGGAGACGTTCATGTGTGCAGGTTGCGCATTTTGTTACTACTGCAATAACCATATGCTGTCACCTAACTTTTGTGTAGCTCTTTTCATCTGCCTACACCAAACTCAGCAAACAGACTAAAGAAACCGTGATTTAAAGCTGTTTTGAATGTGCTTGAAGCAGTTGTTGCCCTCAGTGAGACTCTAGGCCTTTACCAGCAAGGGGTGGTTACAATTAAAGAGTAAAGCAGCAGGGAAGTTAAAGTTTACTGCAGTTTTTACCTGGGGAAAGAACTTTGGAGTCTTTATTCCATGTTCCATCCCACAGAAGATCAATGTGTGTCCTTTACAGAAACCAGAGTCCCTAAGGAGAAATTGTGAAACAATTCAAGAAGCTGAGGTGGAATAACTCATGAGGGCCATATGGAATGGAAGTCATCTGAGTGAAATCAAGTGTGAAATGGATGATGCTAGTGGGGATGTACTGGACATTCTTAAAGAGGAAATGTTCCTGGTCCAGGTCTTTAACAGCCTTGTTTGCCATGGGGAACCAAACTGAACAAAGCCATGACAGGTTTATACTTCGAATGGGTGATCAAGTGTTGCTCCTGCTTGGAGTGTTTTATGCTGTGTGGTTATGGAGACAGCTGGGAAGGATGAGGAGCTACACAGAGCCACACTCCCCAGGGAAGTGGGCAAGGGGACTTTGAATCATTCTGTGCTGCTTTCCATTCTTCTTGAGGACAGTATCACAACTGTATGCTTAATTTTCTGTGCTGGGCTTAAACTTCTGAGGTTTGGTAACAGAGCTGCAGGGTACCCTGCATGGAAGGAGACCATGAACTGACCTGTCAGCTCAGAGATCCATTTAAACAACCCATTTCACCCCAAAACTTCAGTCAGAGGAGCACATAATGCCTCAGCCCAAGAGGCGTCTCACTCATTTACCTGGTTGTCCGTTTATCAAGGCTTGTGGGATCTTGGGCATGTTTGAGGCATACACTTCTCTCTCAAGTCTAGTTGAAATTGCCCAGTGATCCTCAGGCTTACTTGAGGATGGGTAGCTGGGCAAGTAGGCAGCTCATGCCACCCTGTTTTCTTAGGGGAGTTCTCTCCTTCATTCAGCTAGGAAAGCAAAATAATTAACATTGTGCAGAAGTAGTGAGGGACCAGAGGAGCTCTTTGTGCACCTGCAGAGGGGACTGACAGAGTCACTGCCTGTGTGAAAGTGCAGCACATTTGGCTCAGCAGTTGTGAACAGAAACATGGCTTGCTTAAGGCTGTGCAGGTCTGAGTATTTCAGCCTGCATGAGACTGTCAACATCTTATTCCTGTGTTTAACTCCCATTGTCAGGAACAGTAAGATAATGTGACTGTTGCTGGCTGAGAAGAGAGAGGAGGTAGAAGGACAAGCTGTGAGAAGCAGTTTGTTCACAGTGCGAAGGTGTTGATGTGCTTGCAGCTCCAGGGAGCTAGAACCAGTCCCATACTGGATCACAGAGTTTGTAGGTACCAGTTCCAGCCCCTGTGACTGGGCTTCCTAGCTGGAAGTAATGCATCTTTTTACTCCTCATCTTATGGGTAGGGGTTATGTTCAAATGCTGTTTGCTCCCTTTTTCATATTTAAACACTCTTACAGCTGAAGGAAATATCTCTGCCTCTCCTACTGATCAAAACAGTTACTTTTAATTTGAAAGTCAAAATATGCTTAAAACTTTCTGAGGGTGGATGTGGAGGGTTTTTTTATTTAACAGTATTAATGCTGGTGCCAGTAGCCTTGCTTTTCTCCAGTCTTTCTTGCAGAGAGCTTAGAGGCAGCCTGTGGAGCTGTACCAGTCTAAAGAGTCACAAGTCTCTCAGGGCTGTGAGCTTCCCTTGCTTTGCTAATCACAGTCAGAAGGAGATTATCTTCTGAGATCAGCAAACAAACTCACTGGTGTAGCATTCCTTGATGATCCCTTTGCCAAATGCTCTAACACTGGACTTCTCCTAGGTCTTGTATATGTCAGTCAGAAGCAGCATGCTGCTAGCTTGTACTATTTGCTGTTCCGTCACTCAAGGCCTCATGGAATCTGGATGTGGTTCCAGGTGCTTTTCAGCAGCTGTCAGAGAAGAATCCTCAGTCTAGAGGAGGAACAGGTTTTTAGAGCTGCAGACCACCACCTGTTCTTACCCCACAAGCTGCCTGTCGAGGTACCCACTGATGTCAATAGAAGTAACTTCATGTCCTGGCTTGGTGATCTCAGGGGTTGACAGACGAGGTCTTTGCAGTGACAGTGCAGGACTGCTGAGAGACCTGTTTGTTAGCAGTGTTTCCTGCCCTCTCACCTGTCACAGAGCAGTGGTGGGGTTTCGTATGCAGGACTGGGTGTTGGCATGACTGCTCAGTGTTTGTCCTGAGGTCGAGGCCAGCAGGACTTTCCGTGCCGTGTCACAGCACAGTCAGCAGGGTGTCTGACACCAGCTCACCACCATGGCTCCCTGGGCCGCTGCCACCAGTGTGAACCAAGGCATGCAAGCAGCAGTGGCTCCTGCTAAGTGTTGGTACTGGATGGTGATGTTTCTTGTGGAGCTGAGCTTCCTTGCACAGCAAACTGGTCATGGACACCTTGGGCACTGCAGAGATTCGTGGTCAGCTCATGAGGTTACTGACTTGAGAAAAGCAAAGCAGTATCTATGGTGCTTATATAAAAAGGGTTTCCTGCATTTAAAAATAGTGCCTTTTTCAGATGGCTTTTACAGACTGTCCCCTGCCCTGTGATAGTTTGCACTCCAGGGAACTGTGCTTAATATACATTTTAATGTTCCCCCTTTTTATAAGCTCTGCTGTTCACACCTTGAGGCACACATCTCCTTATCGTTCCAGGAGGAATGTGTGCACACCCTCTCCCTGCTGCTTTTATTTCCAAGAATAACACTGTTAATATTTTCTATTTCCATGTGTGGTGGCTTTGATTAGTGCAAAGGAGCTTTCATTTGCAGTACTGATACAATCTGCTGTAGATCCCAGTTTCCCTGGAGATGTTGGCTGTCTTGGGGCAAAATCTGCCTGTCGCTTCCAAAGCCTTGGCAAACCAGCTCATACAACCATAGAATGCCTTAGGTTGGAAGGGACCTTTGAGATCATCTATTCCAACCTCCTCACTGTGGGCAAAGATACCTCACAACTAAACTTGCCTGCTCGAGGCCTCATCCAGCCTGGCCCTGAACACCCCCAGGGAGGAGGCTTCCACAGCCTCCTTGGGCAATCTATTCCAGAGTTTCACCACCCTTGTACTGGAGAACTTCTTCCTAAGATCCAATCCAAACTTACTCTCCCTCATCTTAAAACCATTGCTCCTTGCCCTATTGCTGGAAACCCTTATGAAAAGTCCTTGTGCAGCCTCCCTGTAGGATCCCTTCAGGTATTGGAAAGCAGCTATAAGGTCCTCCCAGAGAGGCTGAACAACCCCATCTCCCTCAGCCTGTCCTCAAAGCAGAGGTGCTCCAGCCCTTCGTTCATCTTTGTGACCTCCTCTGGACTCAGTCCAGCAGCTCTGTGTCCTCCTTATGCTGGAGACACCGGAATTGGATGCAGTATTCAAGATGGGGTCTCACAAGAGCAGAGTAAAGGGACAGGATCACCTCACTTGCCCTGCTGGCCACACTCCTTTTGATGCAGCCCAAAACATGATTTGCCTTCTGGTCTGCATGGGCACACTGTCAGCTCATGGTGAGCTTCTCATCAGTCAGCAGCACCCTCAAGTCTCTTTCTTCAAAGCTACTCTGAACACACTCTGCACCCAGCCTGGATTTGTGCTCAGGACTGGCCCAACCCAGATGTTAGCTGGAAATGACTAAGTCCACGAGATGCCCACTGTGCCAGCGTAAATCTGCTGTCCAGCACCTGTGCTGGGAGTTCTGAGCATCTGGCATCTCTAGAATCTGCTACAGTTTGGCAAAGGTCTCCAGCAGGCCCAGTGTCCCCTCACTGTCACACTTCACCTTGAGCACTGTGTCCAGTTCTGGGCCCCTCAATTTAAGAAAGATGTTGAGGTACTTGAATGTGTCCAGAGAAGGGCACCAAGGCTGGTGAGAGGCTGGAGCACAGTCCTACAAGGAGAGGCTGAGGGAACTGAGGTTGTTCAGCTTGGAGAAGGGGAGGCTCAGGAGAGACCTTATTGCTTTCTACAACTACCTGAAAGGAGGTTATTGGTCTCTTCTCCCAGACAAGCAGTGACAGAACAAGAGGACACAGCCTCTAACTGTGCCAGAAGAACTTTAGGCTGGATGTTAGGAAGAAGTTCTTCACAGAAAGATTGATTGGCATTGGAATGGGCTGCCTGAGGAGATGGTGGAGTCACCATCCCTGGAGGTGTTTAAAAGGAGGCTGGATGAGGCACTTTGTGCCATGGGTTAGTTAATTGGAAGGTGTTAAGTGATAGGTTGGACTCCATGATCTTAGGGGTCTTTTCTAGCCTGGTTAATTCTGTGGTTCTTTGATTCTGGTGCATGCCCAAGCCCTCACTGCAGAGCCTGTCCCAGGTACATGAGGCTGCTGTGCAAACACTGCAGAAGCTGATGCAGCTGTCTGGGGAAGGCTGCAGCAGCTCTGGCCTGAAAATGCAGATGCTTTACAGCAGGCACTCATTTTCCTCTGCTTAGTCCCTAAAAAGTTTGAGTAGTTGAAGCAGGGTTTGTAATGGAACTTGGGTCAGTATAAGTATGCTTGAAAACATCCTGCTTTGGTGAGGGGTGGGGTGGTGGTGTTTAAAAAAGAAATGCACTACTTTCTAGCAGTCATCAAGTAGACCTTTCTGCATAATTAGTGACCTACAGAGATGGTTTTAGTTTGGCAATGCAGATTTCTATTGTCCTGCTCCATTTATAAAACATTCAAGTCTCAGGGATTTATTATCCCATTAACCTGAGTGGAATGTATGTGCTTATCTTCTATTAACCTCAACAGAAATAGTCTGCCTGCATCCCTGTTCTTGATGGGAGACTAGCTCTTTAATTTTTTTCCCCTCTACATTTCCTTCTCCCTCTTCTTAAAAATCTTTCCTTTCTTTTTCCACCCCAGAGTGGCAGGGAGTTGCTCAGGCGAGAGCCATAGCTCAGCAGAGCACTGCCTTGATCTGAAGTATTAACGACTAAGCTCTATTGCCAGCGAGGAGGCTACGCTGCTGCTAATGAAAGTCACCTCTTAATGAGTTTTCCATGTTAATCTTCTAGTGATCTGACTTTGACTCTCTTCTTTGGCCAGTCCTAGAGTAGAGAAAAATAAAGAAGGATGTGCAGAAGTGTTTCAGAGATGAATAAAGCTCTGGGAGATTCTGACAGTGGTGGAGGGATTAGGTAATTTCTAAGGTTGGAAGTGAGCTTGAGAGACTTGGGATGGGGATACCTGAGGATTTTCTTTTGATCATGATAAATAGTGCTGACTTCATCACAGGATTAGTGGGAATTCCTGCTTGGAATTTCATGGCTTAGAGCCACAGAAATGATCAGGAGTTTGGAACACCTCTGCTTGATGGAGCTGGGGTTGTTCAGCCTGGAGAAGAGAAAGCTCCAGGGAGACTTAATAATGACCTTCCAGTCCTGAAGAGAGTTTAGAGGAAGGATGGAGAGGGACTGTTTACAAAGGCCTGCAGGGATAGGATGAGAAGCAATGGATTCAAACTAAACAGTAGGTTTAGTTTGGTTGTTAGGAACATGTTCTTTACCATGAGGGTGATAGAACACTGGAACAGGTTGCCCGGGGAGGTTGAGGCCCCATCCCTGGAGATATTCCAGGTGAGGCTCAACAGGGCTCTGGGCAACCTGCTGATTGCAGAGGGGATTGGACCAGAAGAGCTTTGGAGGTCTCTTCCAACCCAGACTGTTCTAGAATTTGAATTCTATCAGCTTATTCTATCTCATAGAATAGGATCTGGAGCTCTGTGCAGTCATTTTATGTCATTTTGGCTTGTGTTGTGCTCTGATCTCACTTTTCAAAGGCTGGTTTTGCTGCTCACACAACCTTCGCGGTGCAGACCCTCTCCATACCTTTCTCCTATGTTTACTCTGCTGAAAGGAGCCCCAGTGCCAACTCTTGTCACCCTAAGCATCCTCATGATGTGTTTGTAATGGAAGTCAGCATTGGTTAAAGAGAGAAGCTGACAGGGTGCTGTGTTACCATGTGCTTAATTTAATGGGAATGCCCAAGGATAGTCCTCAGAAATAGTTTTTGTCATTAAAAAAAAGATCTGTCTGTGGCATTAAGGACATGGTAAATATGTTCTTGCTATTCAGATGTTAGAGCAAAAGAGCTAATTCATTACTTGGATTAGTTTGTAGTGTACTTTACATTACTGTAATATGCACTACTGAAATAATGGACTGAAGATAGGTAGGCACACATTCTGTTCAGCACAGCAGCTCAATAATTCACTTGGCAAAAGCTGCTCTAATAATCCATGGGCTGTGAAATGTACTCCAAATGCCGTCTGCAATTAAAAACTTTCAGGACTGGATGTTGGCAGTGCTTGCACTGCTCCAACCTAAGCTGCTTTGTGAAACAGGCAGTGGGGGACCCAGCTCTGGGTGTGTTTTCAATATTAGTTTAACTGCTCAGGGGTTTGGTTTTTTTAATATTTAATCAGAACATTTGCTGTTGACACAGTAAACTCTACCCTCCCTGCTTTGCACTCATAGGAAAGAAAGAATGCAATCAAGAACACATCCATTTTGGTTTCTTTTTTTTTGGTGCTTTCTGTGGTCCCCAGGTTACTGCTTTAGTGAGGCAGAGTTGTTTAGGTTTTTATTGTGTTCTTCAGACCTGCACAATCTCAACCTCTGCAGGCAAAGGATCCCATGAATACAGTGGAGTTTCTTGAAAACCTTGAATGGTGGCAATGCTGGAAATTCACCATCAGGTAGTTGCTTTTTAAAGAGCTGAAAGCTTGGAAATGGGTGCTGCAGAGATTGCTCAGCTGTTGTGCTCCGTGTCCCTTCCCCTTGCTGTTTGCCCTGCAGCAGTGCCCAGGGGCTGTCCTGTGGGTCAGGCCCCCCCAGTGCTGTGCACGCTGCAGGGTCAGTACAGTTGCAGGCTGTGTTTCTGTAACGGGCAGGCCTCTGTACCCTTGGTTATCATCAGTTAAAAGACAGCCTAGCTCCTCAGTTTTGCCTGTGACAAAGTGGGCAGGAACTGTATGCACATGCAGCCCAGACAGCCAACTGTGTGCTGGGCTGCATCAAGAGCAGTGTGGCCAGCAGGGCAAGGGAGGTGATTCTCCCCCTTTACTCTGCTCTCCTCAGACCCCACCTGGAGTACTGTGTGCAGTTCTGGAGCCCCCAGCACAAGAAGGACATGGAACTGCTGGAGCGGGTCCAGAGGAGAGCCACGAAGATGATCAGAGGGCTGCAGCAGCTCTGCTATGAGGACAGGCTGAGAGAGTTGGGGCTCTGCAGCCTGGAGAAGAGAAGGCTTCGAGGAGACCTTATAGTGGCTTTCCAGTGTCTGAAGGGAGCCTACAGGAAGGCTGGGGAGGGACTATTGACAAGGTCTAGTAATGTCAGGACGAGGGGGAATGGGTTTAAGCTGGAGGAGGGGAGATTCAGACTGGATGTTAGGAGGAAGTTCTTTACAGTGAGGGTGGTAAGACACTGGAACAGGTTGCCCAGGGAGGTTGTGGATGCTCCCTCCCTGGAGGCGTTTAAGGCCAGGCTGGATGAGGCCTTGAGCAGCCTGCTCTAGTGGGAGGTGTCCCTGCCTATGGCAGGGGGTTGGAGCTGGATGATCCTTGAGGTCCCTTCCAACCTAAACCATTCTATGAATATCTTCATTCTGGCCCCTGCCATCTCCTGGAGCTGGTCCTCCCTTGAGGGAGGTCCTCTTTGCAGGCAGGCTGGCCCCAAAAACAAGTGAAGGCTGTGGGACTAGAACTGCTCTCTGGCAGAGAGGTGTCGTAGCGTTGGAATGAGTTGCTGCAGAAGGAGAACTGGGTTGGCATTTGGATCAGCAGTTTAATTCCTAATTTTGGTGTTTCTTGCATAATAAACCACTTTAATTCAGCTCAGCTCCCTTAAGAACACTTTATCCTATATGACTTGAACTCTCTGCGTGGGGGAGCCGTGGCATGATGCCAGCCTGCGGCGGCACAGTTTGTACATGTTTTGCAAACAGTGCTTGTCTGGGTTCTGCCCATTGCTCGTTGCAGTTGGGAATCGTTGTGTAGGGGAAGTGACTCTTCTTTTGCTGTGGGAGAGGCAAGGCTCATGTGAACTCGCTTCATATGCTGCTCGCTGAAAAGGATCGATGGGTGCTGGGGGAAAGTGTAACACAGTGAAGCTTCCCCTCCTTCTGCCAGCCTTTACCCATTTTCTCAGCTGGCAATGAGCTGATGCAATCAAAACCCTTAACCAGATGAAAATGGAAAGCAGGTTGTAGCCAGTGAGTAAGTAGCTGTGGTTAGCAGCAGCTGAGGGCGGAGGGGATCTGCAGTGGGTTGTTGGCACATCAGTTTGGTCTTTGGGTCTCACTGCATGGCTCGTGTTTTGTCAGCTGAGGGCAGTGACGTGTTTGGTGCTTGGTTATGCTTGCTTGTTTGTGTGGGATCTGCTGAGAATCCAGACTGCCCCAGCATTGGTTTCTGACCTGGCTCAAAAGGCTTCAGCAGAAGACCTCTGTGGAAGAAACTAGAGAAAGTGGTTCTGGCCTGATATGAGGTGGGTGTGGAACATCTGCAGTGCAAGCAGCTGCCCATCACAGCGAACAGGCAAGAAGGCTTGAGATAATTCTAGACTAGATCAGTATCTGCATCTGCTCACTGCTTTGTTGTTTGCTTTCCTTCAAACAGTGCTGGTTCTGACAGGGTCTGCTGGGCCAGCTCTACCCGCCTGAACATGAGCCAGCAGTGTGCCCAGGTGGCCAAGAGAGCCAATGGCATCCTGGCCTGCATCAGGAATGGTGTGGCCAGCAGGAGCAGGGAGGTCATTCTGCCCCTGTACTCTGCACTGGTTAGACCACACCTCGAGT
>WAAF01008190.1:18916-127458 GCA_013400475.1 Tricholaema leucomelas
GGGGAAGTTTAGGCTCGAGGTGAGGAGAAAGTTCTTCACTGAGAGAGTCATTGGCCACTGGAATGGGCTGCCCAGGGAGGTGGTGGAGTCGCCGTCCCTGGAGCTGTTCAAGGCAAGGTTGGACGTGGCACTTGGTGCCATGGTCTAGCCTTGAGCTCTGTGGTAAAGGATTGGACTTGATGATCTGTGAGGTCTCTTCCAACCTTGGTGATACTGTGTGATACTGTGTGATACTGTGATACTCTCAGCACCCATTTCTGGTCAGCAGATCCTTCACATTGCAACCTTTGTGGAGACCATTTAAACAACTCACCGTGCTAACTAATGGCTGCAGTCAAACAACTGGAGACCCCTGGTTGAGAAGTATATTCAGGTTTAGAGAGGGTCAGAAAAGGGTGAAGAGGATTCCCAGGCTTGGATGAAACTGAAGATGCATCATGTTCCAAGCTGACTTATACTGCTGTGTGCTTGCAGTCCAGAAGGCCGATGGCATCCTGGGCTACATCAAAAGTGTGGCCAGTGGCTGGAGAGAGGTGATTCTGTCAGTCTGCTCTGGTGACATCTCACCCAGATTACTGTGTTCAGCTCTGGAGCCCTCAATTAAGGAAGGATGTGGACCTTATGGAGCAGGTCCATAGGAGGGCCATGAAAATGATCAGGGGGTTGGAGCACCTCTGCTACAAGGACAGGCTGAGGGAGGTAAGATTGTTCAGTCTGGAACAAGAAGAGGCTCTGGGGAGGCTTAATAGCAGCCTTCCAGTACCTTAAGGGGGCTACATGAGGGATGGAGAGAGACTGTTTACAAAGGCCTGCGGTGACAGGACGAGGGGCAATGGCTTCAAACTAGAGAAGAGCAGATTTAGATTGAGTGTTAGGAACAAGTTCTTTACTGTGAGGGTAGTGGAACACAGGAACAGATTGCCCAGGGAGGTGGTCGAGGCTGCATCCCTGGAGATATTCAAAGTGAGGCTTGACAGGACTCTGGGCAAGCTGCTTTAGTTGAGGATGTCCCTGCTGACTGCAGAGGGGCTTGGACTGGATGACCTTCGAAGGCCCCTTCCAACTCAAAGCATTCTATGAAACCTGCACACCTGTAGTTGTGCCATGCCAAATGGTGGCTGACTTGGGGGAGGTGCTGAATGTGCCTTATTGAGGAGAGTTGGAAAGGGTTGAGAAGCAGGAGGCAGGAAAAGGCAAGCTTGCAAAAAATCTCTATTTTCTTTTTGTTAGTTTGGCTGTTACCTCAGTTCAGAAAATCTCAGAGATGTTATTACAGAAGCTTAAACTCGCTGCAAGTGCAGTTTGTTGTATCTCCAATCTGAGCAGTTACCAGATCTCATTTTGTGTGTGTGTGTTGTTAGGCTTTAACGCTTCGAGTGTGTGCTGTTGCTGCAGTCTGTCTCACAGGCGAGGTAGCGATGACTGCAAAGCTCTCCCCCAGTCGTTTTCACAGCATTCCTTTTCAAGTTTATTAGTGCAGCAAGTGAAGAGGAGCTGAAACAATCCAGCAGTTCCTTTCAGATTCTTAAACTGCTGAAATGCCTGAGCAGATTGCTGTCAGAATTGCTAAGTAAACGTTTCTGGTTAGATAAAGACCTTGTGTTACAAGTTGTACAGCGTGTGGGGGTGGTTCTTTCAGGTATTATAGACCCAGGGAATGGTTTGAGTTGGAAGGGACCTCAAACATCACTTGATTGCAACACCCTGGTCATGAGCAGGGACACTCAGTGGGCAGCAGGACAAGGGAAGTTATTCTTCCCCCATACTCAACACTGGTCAGGCCACACCTTGAGTGCTGTGTCCAGTTCTGGGCTCCTCAATTCAAGAGAGATTTTGAGGTACTGGAATGTGTCCAGAGAAGGGCAACAAAGCTGGGGAGGGGCCTGGAACACAAACCCTATTAGGAGAGGCTGAGGGAGCTGGGGGTGTGCAGCCTGGAGAAGAGGAGGCTCAGGGGTGACCTCATTGCTGTCTACAGCTACCTGAAGGGAGACTGTAGCCAGGTGGGGTTGGTCTCTTCTCCCAGGCAAGCAGCAATAGAACAAAGTGACGTGGCCTCAAGTTGTACCGGGAAAGATCTAGGCTGGACATTAGGAGGAAGTTGTTGGCAGAGAGAGTGATTGGCATTGGAATGGGCTGCCCAGGGAGGTGGTGGAGTCACCGTCCCTGGAGGTGTTCAAGCAAAGCCTGGATGAGGCACTTAGTGCCATGGTCTGGTTGATTGGCTAGGGCTGGGTGATAGGTTGGACTGGATGATCTTAGAGGTCTCTTCCTCAACCTGGTTGATCCTATGACACTTTGCATGGAGTAAACATCCTGGTTGTTAAAGCAAACTTGGCACCACCCAGGGTGCCACTCACAGAACCTCAGACTGTATTAGTGCTGGCTTTCTGAGGAAAAAAACCTTTCCCTGGCATGCAAGAGTTAACAGAGGCTGTGCACACAGGTGGTGAAACAGAAGTTTTCTTCTCTTAGCATCGAAGTGCTGACTGTGGAACAGAAAAGTAGCTGAAAGGTGGCTGGGATGCTCGTCCCTTTGTGGAATGGGGTTCTCTTATCACTTGACAAAGCCATTGCAAACAGCTGGCAGGCCAGCAAAGAGGAAACATCCTTCATGCTGTGGAAGGCATCGTGAAGCAAATGAGCACAGGAGAGTTCAGGACAGCACCAAGGTGAACTGGGCATCTGTGCAGGCCATGAGGCACTGCCGGTGGTGCAGATACCTGGTGGTGTTCAACCACCACAGCGTGTCAGGATGTGTCCAGAGCAGGGCTTGGTGTGGCAAGCTATGACCCAGCCTGTCCTGACAGGCTTTGCTGAGCAGTGTGGCAGGCCCTGTGGCAGAGGTGGTGGGTTCGGCCCTTGCCCTGCCCCTGCCATCCACACGGTGAGGCACAGAGAGGTGGCGCTGGCTGAACGCCTGTGTTGCTGCTGAGGGAATCGGTCTTGGCTAGACGTGGGTTCCTCCTGGTCTGGGTTGGGCAGTGTCACACAAGGCTGCTGCAGGGCTGTTTTCTCAACCCTTTCTTGCAGGTTGTGCAGTGGAGAGAGCAGCAGGAAGAGGCTGCTGAGTTGGAAGCTGCTGTGGCCGCCAGAAGAAAAGAAAAGGAGGATGAGAAAGAGAGGCTGCAGAAGGAGCAGGAGAGGCTTCGCAGAGCTGAGGAGAGCCAGAAAGTATGAGAAAGTTTTGTATTTTAACTTTAAATGCTTAGAATTGCCATAAAAAAAACCCTTTAACTGATATGTCTGCCCCCTCTTCTTGTAAGGTGTTGAGTGCCAGTGTGGAGGTAAGCAAGCACTTAGCTAAGTCTTGCTGCTGTCCCCCCTAGCCTAATTGCCTGCTCTCACCCCCGCCACAGGAGTGCACACCAGTGAGTGTGCCAGGCTGTGCCACAGGAACCACTGCAGAGGCACTGCTGGATCTGTAACTCCTACAGCTCTGTGTTGTGGCAAGGGCTGCCAGCACTGTCAGTGCTGCTGGCTCGGTGACTCCTCCAGCTCTGTGCTGCCCAGCACTGTGCCAAGGGCTGCCAACACTGCCAGTACTGCTGGATCTGTCACTCCTGCAGCTCCGTGCTGCCCAGCACTGTGCCAAGGGCTTCCAGTACTGCAGGCTCAGTAACTCCTGCAGCTCTGTACTGCCCAGCACTGTGCCAAGGGCTTCCAGTGCTGCTGGGTCTGTCACTCCTGCAGCTCTGTGTTGCCCAGCACTGTGCCAAGGGCTTTCAGTGCTGCAGGCTCAGTAACTCCTGCAGCTCTGTGCTACCCAGTGCTGTGCCAAGGGCTGCCAGTGCTGCAGTGTGTGCTGCAATGCAGCAAAGGAGCCTCACCAGGGGGTCTGCAAGAGAGGCACTGCCCTGCCAACACAAGCGACCTCCCAAGTGGCCTGAAGCACAAGGTTGGTGTTCACCATGGCAGGGCACCAGGAGGCTGTCATGTTTCCCAAGCGCTGCTGTGGTGGCACCTGGGAAGTGGCTTTGGTGCATGAGTCTGAACTTCAGCTTCACAGAAAATCAGAGCTCAGCTGCAGTGCCTGCAAGTGTTTTCAGCAGCTCAAGCTGTGTCACAGGTAGAACCCTAGAAAAGACCTCTAAGATCATTTAGTCAAACCATTCCCTAACTCTACCAACCAGTGCCAAGTCACATCCCTCAGCACCACATCACTACCTCTTTGAAGCACTTCCAGGGATGAGGATTCAACCACCTCCCTGGGCAGCCTGTTCCAGCCTTTGAGAACCCTTTCAGTGAAGAAGCTTCTTGTATTGTCCAAGCTAAACTTCCCCTGGTGCAACTTGAGGCCCTTTCCTCTCATTGTCACTTATTACTTGATGTATTTGTGTGGGCCTTTATGTTTCAATGCTATGGCAAAATTCCAGGAGATTATTTTAGTAGAACTTTACCTTTTTTCTGATTATTTTACACTGAAATCTGCCATCCTTTGAGTCCAGCTGTCCTGTGGTGTATTTAAGACTGCATCATTATGTCTGGGAAAAAAAGAAAGTTGGAACCTGTCATAAATTCTTTCTTTCAAATGCTGATGGGTCAAGAGTGTCTCTTTAACTTTGTGGGACTAGTCATGCTAGCATGTTTGCAGGAAGGGTCACTACATCTCTGCTTTTCCAATGTGCCAGTCAGAAGCAGATTTAAGGCTGAACTGTTCCAAGCAGAGTATTTTCATGATGCCTCTGAAGGCTTCATTGACATCAGGATGTGTCGCTCTGCAGAAACCTTGTGCAAAAGAAGGTAGAAAAAAATGATCTTTGCATTCATTATCTTAGTTGATGAAAAGCTCAGCATGAGCCTGCAGTGTGAGTGCAGCCCAGACAGTAACTGTGTGCTGGGCTGCAGCAAGAGAAGTGTGGCCAGCAGGGCAAGGGAGGGGATTCTGCCCCTTTGCTCTCCTGAGACCCCACCTGGAGTCCTGTGTGCAGTTCTGAAGCCCCCAGCACAAGAAAGACATGGGAGTGTTAGAGCCAGTCCAGAGGAGGCCACCAAGATCCTCAGAGGGCTGCAGCAGCTCTGCTACAAGGACAGGCCACAAGAATTGGGGCTCTGCAGCCTGGAGAAGAGAAGGCTTCCAGGAGACCTTGGAGTGGCCTTCCAGTATCTGAAGGGGCCTACAGGAGGGCTGGGGAGGGACTATTGACAAGGTCTTGTAATGACAGAATGAGGAGTAATGGGTTGAAACTGGCAGAGGGGAAATTCAAACTGGATGTTAGGAAGAAATTCTTTCCAGTGAGGGTGGTAAGACATTGGCACAGGTTGCCCAGGGAGGTTGTGGCTGCTCCCTTCCCAGAGGTGTTCAAGGCCAAGTTGGATGAGGCCTTGAGCAACCTGTTCTAGTGGGAGGTGTCCCTGCCTATGGCAGGGGGTTGGAACTGAATGATCTTTGAGGTCCCTTCCAACATAAACCATTCTATCATTCTTCTGTCATTCTATCTTTTCTCTTTATATTTTTTTGCCTTCTTGATTATTTATCTGCCAGGTTTATGTCTTACTGGGGTTTGCTGGTGGGGCTGCAACACAGCCAGCTAGACACACTAGGATCTGATGGGTTCTTGTGTGGGTGGAGCTCTGGCAGTGATAGTCCTTGCTGGGTGGAAAAAGCAACACAGACAAAACTATCCATAGTGAACAACAGTTTGATGAAGTTGTTAGTAAAGCAATTTACACTTCACTAAAAGTGGGGAAGAAATTACAGCAGAGTAAAACAAATGACTTGCAGGGGAGGGCTGGAACTGCCTTAGCAGAAGAATGAACATCAAGTCCTACACCACTTGGAATTTGCCTTCCTTAATAGCGCTCAGATCTCTTCTCCTTGATTTCCCAGAGACATGTGTCTTCATGCCATGTCAAACAGGTCAAGAGCAGAAGCTCTTGTGGCTTATTGTATTCCTGGTGGTACTTCTGAGTCTTTGTTGAATTTGGTGGCATTGATACCTCTGCCAAGATGCTCTTCACTCAAAGAGCCACTTGGAGAAAAGCTGCTGTGTGTCTCCAGTGCTGCAGCCACTGTTGTCTCCTCATTATTTCTCATTGCTGCAAGTGCCCAGAGCCAACATTTGAAAAGCTGCCTAATTTCAAGTTGATTTTTTGAGTTGATTTTTGTTGGGCATGACTACACTTGCATGCTGCCTGTATCCAGTTTCTTGTCTAGCTGATCTACCCCTTGGAAGAGGACAGCATTCCTCTTAAACTGTGCAACACCAGAGTTAGCAAAACTGCACTTCATTGTCTCAGTTTCCAGAGATGTTTCTCTTTCCTGCAGAGTGCTTTCAGTGCATCTAGGAATCAGAGTCATCATAGAATGGCTTAGGTGCAAAGGGACCTTACAGATCATCACTTCAACATCCCCTCTCAACTAGATTCAGCTGCTCAAGGCCTCATCCAACCTGTCCTTGAAAGTCCACAAGTGAGGAGACAACCACAACCTCCCTGGGCAGCCTATTCCAGACTCCCACCACTCTCATACTGAAGAACTTCTTCCTAAGATCCAGTCTAAACCTACTCTCCCTTGGCTTCAACCCATTCCCCTTTGTCCTATTGCTAAGCACCCCTATGAAAAGTCTCTCTGCAGCCTTCCTGTGGGATGCCTTCAGGTTATTGGAAGGCAGCTATAAGGTCCCCCTGGAGTCTTCTCCTCTCCAGGCTGAACAACCCCAGCTGCCCCAGGCCATCTTCATAGCAGAGATGCTCCAGCCCTTGGATCATATTTGTGGCACTTCTCTGGATTCACCACAAAGAAGATGAATCAGGAAAGTTCAGACTGGAAGGGATCTCAAGAGGTATCTAGTCCAATCTCCAGCTCAGTTATGAGCTCTGACCAGGTAGCTTGTGGCTTTGTCCTTATTTCATCTCATTTATCCTTATTTATTACCTGAAGTTGCCGCTTGAGGTTCAGAAATTGAAAAAGCCATATTTATGTGTTTGCAAACCTGGCACTATGAGAGAACTCCTGGCTCATCTCCTTCCTCTGCAAAAAAAAAGGGCTTGCTCAAAGGAATTACTGGCTTAGAGGCTGAGAATTCTGAAGGAAAAGCACTCTTTGGCAGACCTGTTTTGTTCTGAATCGTGAGAGTGAAAGGCTTTTGTGCACAAAGTCAGTCATGTAAATAGTGTAGTATTTTGACTGCCATTTCAGCTCTCCAGAAGAGGCTGAAATTCAGCATCCTTCTGTGGATGCCGCAGAAGTTGCTTTTATTGCCATTTTATGAAGCTTTTCCTATGTCAGATGACTTCATAAGTTAAATCATAGAATCAACCAGGTTGGAAGAGATCTTCAAGCTCATCCAGTCCAACCTAGCACCCAGCCCTATCCAATCAACCAGACCATGGCACTAAGTGCCCCAGCCAGGCTTTGCTTCAACACCTCCAGGCACGGCGCCTCCACCACCTCCCTGGGCAGCCCATTCCAATGCCAATCACTCTCTCTGCCAACAACTTCCTAACATCCAGCCTAGACCTCCCCTGGCACAACTTGAGACTGTGTCCCTTTGTTCTGTTGCTGCTTGCCTGGGAGAAGAGACCAACCCCACCTGGCTACAGCCTCCCTTCAGGTAGTTGTGGACAGCAATGAGGTCCTCCCTGAGCCTCCTCTTCTCCAGGCTGCACAACCCCAGCTCATTGTTGAACCATTCCCTGTATTTTGGGAGGCAGGATAAGGTCTTAGACCTTCACAGGAAGCTTATGCATTTCATTGCAGAGTGATCACCAAGATAAAATTTCAGTTGATTCCATAATTAATCTTCCAATTAGCATTTTCTTAGGTTATTAAAATCCTTAAGATGCTCTTAGGTTTGTGCATCTTCTTCTGAAGCTTCTGGTCTCTGTTTCTCCAGCTGCATTTTAAATAGTAGGAGCATGATGCTGTTTTTGTCAGTGAATGACAAGTGGCAGCATTGTCATGAGCTTCTGTCATCAGAAACAGTCTTTGCAAACACTCACTCTTGATTTTTCAGTGTCAACACTGTCTTTCTTTGGCTGGAAGTGATACTTCTCAGTCAGTTTTATGCTTTTCTCTTTCCATTTGTGGTAGCAATTGCCTAGAACTCTCTTAGGGCTTAGGAATTAGGGGGTTTAAGGAATAAGTCAGCCTAGAGGTGGTATGAAGCACCGTGCCATCCTCTGGCTTGTTTGTGTGGTTTCTGAGTTGGTAGAACATTAGGGTATGCCTGGACACATTCCTGTCTGACCTGCTCTAAGTGGTCCTGCTTTGCAGAGTGGTTGGACTTGATGAGGGCTGCCCAGGGAGGTAGTGGAGTCACCGTCCTTGGAGAATCAACCAGGTTGGAAGAGACCTCCAAGATCGTCCAGTCCAACCTAGCACCCAGCCCTGTCCAGAGAACCAGACCATGGCACTAAGTGCCTCATCCAGGCTTTGCTTCAACACCTCCAGGGATGGCAACTCCACCACATCCCTGGGCAGCCCATTCCAATGCCAATCACTCTGTCTGGGAAAAACTTCCTCCTGGGGGAAGGGGACTGTGTCTCCTTGTTCTGTTACTGCTTGCCTGGCAGAAGAGACCGACTCCTACCTGGCTACAACCTCCCTTCAGGTAGTTGTAGGCAGCAGTGAGGTTTCCCCTGAGCATCCTCTTCTTCAGGCTGCACAACCCCAGCTCCCTCAGCCTCTCCTCATAGGCCTTGTGTTCCAGGCTTTGGCAGCAAGGGAGTTGATGGGAAAATGGAAGTGGTGGCCTTTGATCTGCAGTTGAAATACATATTCATATTGGTGTCACTTTTTTTCTATCTGTGGTGGGGGGCCCAGCCTCTCTTTTTCTCCTAGTAATTGTTCTGGCAGCCCATACTGTTCCAAAAATCTAAATTTTCTCCTTAGAAAGGCCAACATGGGAAGTTTCTTGCTCTGTTTCTCCTCTCTGCCTTGCCTTGTGAATGGGGATTATTTTGTTCGCTGTGTTTGTTCGAACTCCAGGTGAGAAAGTACAGGGCTGAGAAACAGCTCAGGTGTCAAGAACAGGAGGAGAAAGACCTTCAACGTCTGGAGGAATTAAGGAAATTAATGGCTGAACAAGCAATTAAAGACAGAGAAAGGTAAAAGGAATGAAATGTGAATACTCAGAGTGTCGACAGGCCCTTCTTAGTCCAATTTGCTGTGGTCTCCCAGCTTCCTAAATCAGAGTAAATTGAGATAAATGATTATTTTATTCCTCCTGTTTGGCTGTTGCCCCCAGTCAGTACACCAAGGTTACATTCTGATTGTGATTGCAATTTATTTCTAGCCTGAATTAATGCATATCCACTAAAGTTTTAGACCTTTTGTAAGTACTGAACTATTGTGGCCATGGTAGGGTGGAGGCAGGGGGAAGCCAGCTCCCTTTGTGATGTCTTAATTGCAGCTGGGTAAGAGGAGCTCCTGCATTCCCTTCCCACTTTGAAAACTCACTTATGGCCAGCTTTGGTTTGTTTGAGAGGTGCACAGGTTCACAGCCTCCAAGATATTTATTACTCTGTTGGAGGGCCTTAAACTGCACATCTAGTTGGTGCTGCTCTTCACTTGTTTGATGTGGTTTGGGACTTGAGCCTGTTAATGCTGGAACCCTGGCCAAGTCCTTGGTGTAGAAGATGGCCTTTAATGATCTGTTGAGGAAACACTGGATTTCACAGAGGAATTCCTGTCACATGGGGGAGCATAAAAACCTTCTATATGGTCTACTTCTAATTGCTCTCAAATCACAGCCTTACATCTTTACACAGAGGGAGGCACCAAAATTGCCTGGACCAGAAATGTAATTAAAATAGGGTCAAAGTACCAGTGGCAGTGAATATTAAACCTCATCTTAAGCATTCTGGGAGGGAAACACTGCTTTGATCTTATTTTGTTACAGTACTTTGCTGGCAGCTACATTTTAAATGCCTGTATCCTTATTATATCTCTGCCTTTCCTTACCTGCAATGATTTGTAGCTCCTAACAACAGAAACACACACACCTGAATTACTGAATTTTCAGCAGAACTGGTCAGCAAAAAAAAAAACCCCAACAACCCAAAACCAAAAAAAAAAAGCCTTTTCTTTAAAACTGTGTACTGTACTTGGTTATACAATTGGGGAATTTGCTTTTCTAATGCTGATAAACTTTGCAGAATAAAATGCAAGGCAATGGCACAGCTCATTCAGGAAAGAAATAATCACACTTTCGGGCTGTTAGGAAGCAGGAGTGGGTAAATGCTTAGCATTGTGCTTCCCACAATTGGAACAAAATAAGAGGGTGTAAAGAAAAATGCTTGCTGTTTGTGGAAATGAAAGGCATTAAGGTGGGGGAATGGAGCAAAGCTGGAGGTGGGGAAATTCAGACTGGATGTGAGGAGGAGGACATTTTTCAGCATGAGAGTGGCGAGAGCCTGGAATGGGTTGCCCAGGGAAGTAGTTGAGGCCACATCCCTGGAAGTGTTTAAGGCCAGGCTGTATAATGCTGTGGCCAGGCTGATCCAGGGTAGGGAGTGCCTGCCCATGGCAGTGGGGTTGGAACTAGATGATCCTTGTGGTCCCTTCCAACCCTGACTGATTCTATGATTCTAATTTCAAAAAGTAACTCATCTGTGTCTAGTTTTGGGCCCCCCCAATTCAAGAGAGACAGAGACCTGCTGGAGAGAGTCCAGTGGAGAGCCACGAGAATGACTGGGGGTCTTGAGCATCTCCCCTATGGAGAGAGACAGAGAGCCCTGTGGCTGTTTAGTCTGGAGAAGAGAAGGCTGAGAGGAGATCTGATCAATGTGTAGAAATATCGGAGGGGTGAGTGTCAAGTGGAGGGGGCCAATCTCTTTTTGCTGGTGCACAGTAATAAGACAAGGAGCAACAGCTACAAACTGGAACAGAGAAGGTTTCTCCTCAACATGAGAAGCTTCTTTACAGTGAGGGTGATGGAGCCCTGGAGCAGGCTGCCCAGAAGGGTTGCAGAGACTCCTCTGGACTTTCCAAACCCACCTGGATGCATTCCTGTGCAGACAACCCCAAGTGATCTTGCTTTTGGTGGGGGGATTCTGTAATCTTCAGAGCTGTCTTAGGCACGGGAATGGACTACCCAGGGAGGTGGTGGAGTCACCATTCCTGGTGGTCTCGAAGTAAAGATTGGATGTGGCACATGGTGGCATGGTTTAGCTGATGTGGTGGTGTTGGATCATAGGCTGGACTTGATGATCTCAGAGGTCTTTTCCAGCCTCAGTGATTCTGTGATCAGAATCATTAATCAGAGAAGGGCAGAGAGATGTTACTGCTGCAAGTGCCACATGTGTGGTCTAAGGCACTGTAAAATGCAGATTGTGCTGGGCGCTGGTGCAGTGATTGCAGGGTGCAGAGCTGAAGCCTTCTGCAAGCCAGCAGTGTTCTCAGGTATTTCACCTGTTGCAGCACATGAATTGGTCCTGTCTTTGCAGAACTGACCATGAAAGATGGTGCAGGCCAGTACCATGGCTCTGAGTTGACATATTGGCAGGTTTTGTGGGGGAATGGAAAAGATTTCTGGATTGTTGAGCTGACTGGCTGCAAGATATGGCCTCTGTAATGCACACAGTTTCTGATAGGGGCCACAAGATACTAAAAAAGGGTCTGCTATTGCACTGGTTTGCTCTTAAAATTAGTTTAAAATTAAACAATGGGAAAATTATTATCAGAGTGCTCCTGTGCTGCTCTGTTCAGGTCTGGCTCTATAACTACAAGATGCTGAGTAGCCAGAGCTATGACCAGGCCTTTAAGAAAAGGTTTGAAGACACCTGGAACTGGATCTGGAATTTCAAGTGACTTAGTCCAAATTTACTTTTTACAACTCCTTTACTTAGTAGCTGTCTGACAGTGGAGACATTTAACAGATTGGACATTTCAGTTTGGGGCCTGGAAGTTGCTAGGTAGCTGCAGTTTATGTTGTCTGCCTGTCTGGGAACTGTTGTCTGCAGAGCAGCTGTAGCTCTGCTCCCCAGCACCTGTCCAAACCCCTGTGGGGTTTTCTGGAAGCTCCCATGAGCCTCGACCGAGTAAAAGATGTCAAGAGCAGGGGGTTAAGCACAAAATGAACAAGCAATGCTGTCTGCACTCAGGAACATGGGAGAGAGGCAAGGGCTGTGCTGCGACTGCAGCTCCAAGCACAGCACCACCTGCGCTGTGCCAGCAGGGGGCTGTTGGGGTGGGCGCTCACAGCAGCGTTGCTCCCGTTGTGCTGGTAGGTCTGAGAGTGTCAGTAGAGCAGGGGCTGAGCTGTGCATCCCAGCGCTGCACAGTGCTTTAGCTGCAGTTGTCTAATTAGCAAAGGATCTGGCCCCTTGGTTTGTCCTAGGAACCAATGGCTGCTCCTGCAGTGCTGAGATGGGTATCAAACACTGCCCATCCCAGCTGCCCCATGCTTGGTGATGCTGTGTAGGTCCAGCCTGTGGAGGGTGGGAATGGGAGCAGAGCTTCTCAGGCACTGAGGGAATGCTTTCTGCTGCTCTCTCACATTTCCTCCCCTGACCACAGCCAACAGGATGAGCTGTCACATAGGGCAAAAGCCCTACCTATGTCATAACCCTGTTGTTTGCTAAAGCTTTCATAGTAAACATCACAGTTCATTATTTCCTATTGAATGTTTATGGACAGTGTCTGAAAGCAGAGTTTTAATGACATTCTGCTTATCACAAGTTGCATCAAGGTGTGCCCACAATGCTTCCAGGAGGTAGCATCACTGAAACTATTCAGCTACACTCATTTTTCAGCCTGTGGTTTATGCAAATTGTTATTTACTGTGGTACTTAAAATGTCTTAATGCTCAGTTTTCCTAGATTCACAGAATTTTCAGGGCTGGAAGGGGCCTCAAGGGTCATCTAGCTCCAACCCTGCAGCCATGGGCAGGGACACCTCACACTAGATGAGGTTGCTGAGAGCTCCATCCAGCCTGGCCTTAAAAACCTCCAGGGATGGGGCCTCAACCACCTCCCTAGGCAACCTGTTCCAGTGTCTCACCACCCTTATGAAGAAAAACTTTTCCCTAACATCCAATCTGAATCTACTCCTGGTTTTGCTGCATTTGCCCCTAGTCCTGAAAAGCTTTTTGCTAAGGTTGTTTCCTTTGAAGAAAGAGCAGCTCAAACCTTGCAAAGAGTAATAGACTCAGAGAGAATTAACAACTTTATTTGGATGTGGGTGCTGTGAAACGAAACTCAAGTAAACACTGAAAGCCAAGTATAGCAAGTATTGGAAGAATGTTCCAAAGGAGGCACACAGCATGAAGCTGAATGTGCTTTTGCCAGACTAGCTCCCCTGAGCAGGGATTTAACAGCTCTGCCTTTGCCCTCTGACAGTGAAACCTAATCTTTGTTAGTACTGGCCTTGATCTCCCTAGCATCAGCAAGATGATGATCTCCTTGGGATAACACAGCCATGAAAACAGGAACTTTCTGCTCAGAAGCAGCAGGTGCTGCCTCAAGATGCCAGGTCCTTGCTTAGCTCTGGTCTGCCAGGCAGTCACTGTGGCCATCAGTTGTAGTCACACCAATTCAAACTGGGTATGAGATGCTATCAAACGTCCCCATTTGCAATGCTTTACATCCCTGGGTGCATGTAGATTTAGGCAGCAGAGGCAAAGTATTTGAAGCTAGACCTGGATGAGTGCCCCTGAAGTTTTCTGTATGGTGCTTAACAGAAGATTGGGAGCAATGTGTTTCTTTAGGAGAAGCTTAGAGGAAGTTCTGCCATGCACAGATGTCAGAGAACATTTCTTCTTGGCAAAAGGAATGGAGGTGGAAGGAAAGAGTCACAGAGCTATATAAAGCGTGATACAGAAAATCTCTGCACTGGAACTGAAATCTGAAAGGTTAGCAGAGTTCTTTTGAAACAAATTCAAACAAAATAAACTCCTCAAACAAATAACTGCAACCACTCAAATCCCTCTTCCTCAAATTGCAACACTCCAACTAAATGAACTCTTGCAAATGAAAAAGGAGACTTTGTGGTTTTCAGTGTTTTGGTGAGCCACTGTGGTGTTACTAGAGGGTACTGGTTGACCACCAGCTGAACGTGAGCCAGCAGTGTGTCCAGGTGGCCAAGACCACCAATGGCATCCTGGCCTGTATCAGGAATAGCGTGGCCAGCAGGACCAGGGAAGTCCTTCTGCCCCTGTACTCAGCACTGGTTAGGCCACACCTTGAGTCCTGCACCCAGTTCTGGGCCCCTTAATTTAAGAAAAATGTTGAGATACTTGAACGTGTCCAGAGAAGGGCACTAAGGCTGGTGAGGGGGCTGGAGCACAGCCCTGTGAGGAGAGGCTGAAGGAGCTGGGGCTGTTTAGCCTGGACAAGAGGAGACTCGAGGGAGACCTCGTTGCCCTCTACTAACTACCTGAAAGGAGGCTGTAGCCAGATGGGATTTGGTCTGTTCTCCCAGGCAACAAGTGACAGAACAAGGGGACACAGCCTCAAGCTGTGCCTAGACTGGATGTTAGGAAGTAATTCTCCATGGAGAGAGTGATTGCCATTGGAATGGGCTGCCTGGGGAGGTGGTGGACTCACTATCCCTGGAAGTGTTTAAAACAAGACTGGATGTGGCACTTGGTGCCATGGTTTGGTTGATTAGATGGTGTTAGGTGATAGGACTTGATGATCTCAAAGATCTTTTCCAACCTTTTTAATTCAGTTCTGGGCCCCCCAGTTTAGAAGGGACATTGAGATGCTTGAGCGTGTCCAGAGAAGGGCAACGAGGCTGGTGAGAGGCCTCGAGCACAGCCCTACGAGGAAAGGCTGAGGGAGCTGGGATTGTTTGGTCTGGAGAAGAGGAGGCTCAGGGGTGACCTTATTGCTGTCTACAACTACCTGAGGGGTGGTTGTGGCCAGGGGGAGGTTGCTCTCTTCTCTCAGGTGGCCAGCACCAGAACGAGAGGGCACAGCCTCAGGCTGCTCCGGGGGAAGTTTAGGCTCGAGGTGAGGAGAAAGTTCTTCACTGAGAGAGTCATTGGACACTGGAATGGGCTGCCCAGGGAGGTGGTGGAGTTGCCGTCCATGGAGCTGTTCAAGGCAAGGTTGGATGTGGCACTTGGTGCCATGGTCTAGCCTTGAGCTCTGTGGTAAAGGGTTGGACTTGATGATCTGTGAGGTCTCTTCCAACCTTGGTGATACTGTGTGATACCGTGATTCTGTGGTATGGAAGCAGACCAGTTTCCAGACTGAGCTATCATAAACTATTTACAGTTTGACTTGAGGGATGTTTCCTACCTCTGTGTGTGTTGGTTTGCAGAGTGAAGTTCAGACAGGCATTGCTGGAGAAGAGACTGCTGAAGAAGAAGGAACTGGCCCTTCAAGCAGCACGTAAGGAGGAAGAGAAGGAGAAATGCCTCGAGGCGCTCCGACAGCAGGTGGGATTTATTTCCTGTCTGTGGGATTTTCATATACAATGATGATACAAACACACACTGTCATATTATGTGGGTGATAAAAAGAACAGTTTCTCCAAAGCAGATAAATGAAGAAGTTAAAATGCCCTTTTAGTCTGACTTCAGCAGTAATTCTGTCGCATCGTAAATCCTGGGCGCTTGGTAACTGACAGCAGGAGCGTTCTGATGTTCAGCTGCACTGCAGAGGCTGTTGGTATCTGAAAAGAGATAATGTTTGGGGTTTTTTTCTGCATTGGATGTGATTTCTCTCTTTGATTATTTTGTTGTTTGGGTTTTTTTTTAATAATCTTAAGTCTACCTTGAGCTCTAGTCAAGATTTATGAGTAATTTAAATTCTTCTTCAGTTCAGAAAACTTGCAGACCTTGGGTGACTTTTCTTCAGCAAGGGAAAGGTGAAACTCTGTGAAACTTCTGCAGGTGCTTTTGAAAAAGACACCCCAGAAAACACTCAGTCATGTTTGTCATAGTAAATACAATGTTGGGTTTTTTTTTTCCCCCCTGCTGATGACTTCTGAAGGAGCCATTCTACCTTCTTTTATATTTTTATGTCTAATCTGCTTGGGTTTCTCTCCAAAGATTAAAAGGGAAAAATCCAGAGTTTGCATTCTTTGCATTTCAGGAGCTGCATCCTAAATGTGTAGCCGAAGGGGAAAAGAGAGGGGGAAAGGTGCTCTTGAAACCCTTTTGATTTGGGTTAATTTAAGCAGCACTAATGCAGCAGCTCTCTCCCTGGGACTACCCATGGTTAAAGCTGTATTTGATGAAGCCTTGACCTCACCTTCAGCATGTCCTTCAGCTTGAGGATTAACCATCCCAGTATAGCAGGCATGCCAGTGACATTCTTCCCTGGTCCCTGATGGACTGCTTGTGGCCTTCTAAGTGCTTTCACTCCAGAGTTTGGGTGTACAAAAGCAAGCAAGAAAGAAAAATATAACAGAGGTCAACTGCTCCCAGCCACCTTCTGTGGGCGAGCTGAGCATGACAGGAATAAATAAACTGAAGGCATCACTGGTCTGTTATTGCAGTCATCTTTTAACCTCGGGCTCATTTCCAGTCAATAATGCTTTATTTCTGATAATCTGGATCAATTCAGTGTTTTGCAGCATTAACTGTTATTGTAGGCTGTCAATGCATGTCTAATAATAACTCAGTTAAATCATTTCTAAGTTACTGGTCACAAATTGCATTGTCCTGTGTCATCTTTTACAAGAGAGTAGTTGAGAGCCATCATTGTGTGGATCTCTTCTGACCCAATTCCCTTGCTAAGGCAGAAAAAGCTTCTAGAATGGCCTTTTAACCAGGATGTTCCCACTAAAGAGTGGGATGGAGTTTTGTAAGCAGGAGCTACAGCTTCATAAAATATACCACTTGGTTGCATGTGGGGAAAAGAGCATTTATCCAGTCTGTGTATTTTGACAGCTTATAAAAGCAAAGATGACACTGCCTTAAAGAGATGGGAATCAGAGCTACCAAATCCAGTTGTAAATATTTTTTGGTGTGTTTTTTTTCAGCCATTCAGGTGGTGTCCTGATAAAATAACTTGGGTTATTTTGTTCAGACATCTTTTGTTTGTGTGTTCCAAAGTAGCGTTAGCCTACAGCTGAATATTTGACACATAGAAAACAAGATGTGAGAATTAAAACTGGCAATAGGGTGTCTGGGAGGAACCTCTGATGCTGATCTGGCCATGGGCAATGAAACAGTTAAGAGCTGCATCTCAGAAAAAGCCCAAAGAATGATGTGCTGCCCCTGGCTCTGTGAGGGCTGTGAACTGCTGGTCTGAGCACCGCACTTTCCATCAACAAAACATATCTGGGTTCCAGGAACTGTGGATTCTGCTAGAGATGAGTGTTCTGGGACTTCTTGGTTTCTGATTTTGAAAGTCCGAGCTGGTGTGAGACTGATGGAGAGCCCAGGGTGCTGCTGGCTCTCTCAGCATCCTTGCTCAGCCAGGGCTGTTCACTGTGGTTGCACTGCAAAATCAGAGGTGCATGCAGTTGGGGAGGGCTGGGCTCTGGCTGCCTGAAGCTGAATTTCCTATTGGGGATGTGATGAGGCAGCAAAATCACAGAAAGTTAGGGGTTGGAAGGGACCTCCAGAGCTATGCCAAAGCAGCCAATGTGTCTCCAGAAGAGAAGAACAGTGGCACAAGCCTCTCCAGCAGGAACACTGCAGGTCGCACAGGAACATATGCAGGCAGCTTCTGGAAGTGTTCAGAGAAGGAGAGTCTGCAACCTCTCTGGGCAGCCTGTTCCAGTGCTCTGACCTTGAAGTGTCTCCTTGTGTTGAGGTGGAAATTGCTGTGTTCTATCTGGCACCCATTGTTCCTTGTTGTATCGCTGGCACCACTGAAAAGAGACTGGCACCTTCATCCTGACACCCACCCCTCAAATAGATATATAGATGTTGATAAAATCCCCTCTCAGTCGTCTCTTCTCAAGACAGAACAGCCCCGGGGTCACTCACTCTCTTCATGGAAACACTTCCCAGCTTTCAAGTTCATGTTGTCAAGGACTGGCAGTTGGCAGTCCTGACATGCAGGTTGCTTTGTGCTGAGCCTGCCCACATGGCAGCCAGTCCTCCCCTTGGCAGCAGCTCTGTGCAGTCCAGACTAATTCAGTTGTCTCCAGTGGGAAACAGAAGAAAGTTCTCCCTGATGACTGATCTCTGAGTGCTTTTGCTCTGGATTCGAGCTCTAAGCTTCACAACTTTGATACGTGGATACAAAGTGGTTTAAGACAAGCTAGGGAACCTTTAAAGCAGAGAAACGAACCTGCTCTCTTAATTATTGGTGCTACTAAGCTTTTCTCACCTTAGCTCTGCACACAGTAATTGCTATTTTCATCTATTATGTCTTTTAGGTTGCTGTCGTTGCCAAAGTAGACCCTGCTAGAGTGGTGGCTGACACGGTGGCATCTAAAGCTCGGATGGGCATTGGAACCAATGAAGAGTTTGATCTTCAGAAGCCACTTTTTAAGTTGCACACGTACAGTGAGGAGCAGGTAGTGGTCTGTACTCATATTACAGAGTTTATGGTGTGCACATACCTTGACAGCAGTGTAGGAACAGCAATGGAGCCTGAACAGCAGCCACGCAAAATAGAACACGTGTGTGGAATTACGAACATCAGCAGGAAGCTGATGATGATCTGCTGGGTGATCTCTCTGACCCAATGTAGGTGCTGGAGGTGCACAAGAGTGGACCACAAAGGTCATTCAGGTCCAGTGTAGGACTTTTGGGCTCTCCCTGAACCATCAATGCAGCACCAAGTGGTTTATGATCTCCCTTTGCCTCTGCTGAAGAGAGGCTGCTGGGCTCAGCAGGCCAGTGGGGAGTTCTGTCTTTGCCAGGTACTTTAACTGCTCTCTGTGCTATTTTTTAATGTTGAAACTCAGCCCTTTCACATTTTGATGCATTTATTGAAGAGTGCCTCCATTTTACCTGCTCCACATAGTGCTTTACCAAGTGTTTGAAGTGAATTAACTGCATAGCTCTCCCAACTGCAGGAAAGAGCTGTGTCCCAGGTAACCTGGGAAAATATGTATAGCACAAATCTCTTCATAAGCTGAAAATTAGTGTCCTGACTGTCTTAGCACTGTTGCTGGCTTGAAGATGAGTTGGGATGTAAAACACAAAGGCTACAGGAGAAGAAACCATTGAGGTGTAAATGGAGGTGGAAGCTGAAGTACCTATATCCCTGTTTCCAGGTCACCCGGATTGCTGAGGACACTGCTAGCTCCATTCCAAATGAATGAAAGCAACATAGGGGAGGATTTTTTGATGCCTTTACTGTTCCCCATCTGCTCAGCCTATGCATTTGAAATTATTCCCAGTCTGGAATTTGGAAATTCTATTTGCAGAAAGAGAAGTGCAATGATAGAATTCTGTGGCATAAAATCTTCCTTTTAGCACTGAATAAGCCAAAATGTAACAAGTCTATAACTAACTTTGTTCAGCACTTCCCATTTGAAGGCGTTTTAAAGCTTCTCACTTTGGTGAGGGAGAGATGTAGTACAAGAGATGCAGCTTTTGTTTGGCTGTTGGAATTCACCCAAATTTGAGCATTGTATGAGGTTCTGGAAAGCCCAAGCTTCAAAATGCTCTGTTTGATAGCTGAATTCTCAGACTGTCCTGCCTGTTTGCAGGTGAATTCTGGCACTGGTCAGATTGCAGCCCATGATTCCTGCCAGGCACATTAGCATGTTCCATCCCAGGGGCTGCAGTGATGATGCTTCATGGTCTCCAGTACTGGACCTCCCAGCAGCTCTGAGTACTGGGACCGGTGGTATAGGAGCTGAAGGCAAGATGGATGACAATCTTGCACTTAATCTCCCCTGCTGCAGAAAGATTTGGAAGAGGCTTACAGGTTTTATCAAGTACCCTTTTGGCAAACTGCAGAGGTACTTCCCCTGGGCGTGATGGTTGGAGTGTGAAATTGAAGTGGTGCTGCTGTGTGGTCTCAAGGCAGTGCTGGGAGAAAACTCAAACCTGTCCCAGTCGCTCAGATTCCACAGGAACACACAGAGAAGGGGTTAAAAGCCTTGTTCTGGGAGCTGAGCTGTGTGGATGAGCAACTTAGAGAAGTTAACAGCTCTGCAGGGAGTGGGCTGAGTTAAGAGTCCCTCATTTTCTGACCTGCCCTTTGGGTTTTGCTCTTTATTAACAGAGCCTGTGATTGTTGATATCAAAAGGTGTGTGCCATGAGATGAGGCTGGTTCACTGTGCAGTTCCTCTGCTTCTGAAGGCTTTCTGACTGTCTTTTAAAACCCTTTAAGTACAACCATCCCTGGGTTGCCTGTGAGAGGGAAGTGTTGGTTGGTTTCTGTTAATCATTGCTCTGCTTTGTTTTAACAGATCATTTCTGACCCCAGACTCCGTGTGGAGCTGGCTCTGCGGGAAGCTGGACTTCACAAAACACTTTATGCAAGAGAGATCTTACCAAAAATCCCTCCCCTGAAGCTTCCCAGGAGAGACATGAAATCTACAGCTTTTCAGATGCAGAGCACCTCTGTGCCAGGAGCAGCCCCAGGAGCACCATCTGGCCTGCGCTGTGAAGACCTGAAATGAATTTCCCCCGGGATACTGAGTGTGTGCCATGGCTGGGAAGCCCCCGTGCCTTTCTCCACAGTGCTGTGCCACAGCACCCAGCCAGAGGCTCTGCAAGGTGTGGTGGACACGCTCTGGGTTCTCCTTTCCCTTCCTGCCAGCAGCCAGGGCAGCTGGAGGTGACAGTCCTGCCAACAGCCCAGGTCACTGGGATCTGTGGCATTTGGAGCAGGAGCTCTGCTGGCAGCGGGCAGCACAACCCCCAACTGGCTTTGCAGGACTCTAGGATGCATGGGAACACACGAACACATCCCACAGTTTGCATTCTGGTTTTCTGAAGGATTTGATCCTGTTAATTACAAGATCTTCATTCTCTGAAATGTTTCTGCTATTCCTTGATTGTTATCAGAAGAAACTTCACCTCTGTCTATATTTAGAAACCAATTTACTGAGTCATATTTACTGCAAAGCAGTTGTGCAGTTTCGTACTGCAGAGCAGTCTCCAGCATAAATCATAAATTAGAAATGACATTTCTGGTCTGGGATCTTTGCTCTGGAGCTCAAACTGCTGAAAGAGATTCTATTAAAATGAAAGGAAATTGATGTCCTTGCATTTTGTGAGTGATGATGTTTTCAAGCCTGACATAAGACGAGCGCAAAATGCATGTAAACAAGTTCCAACTGGCAGTTTAACCAAGGGTTTTGAAGGGTGATGAGTAGCAGGAATACCTGAACATCCAGGACTGGGTATCCAGGTAATTACAGGAACTTCATTTATCATAGAATGGCTTAGATTGGAAGGGACTTCAGAGATCATCTACTCCACCCTCCTCACCAGGGGCTGGCATGCATCTCAACTAGACTTGGCTGCTCAAGGACTCATCAAGCCTGGCCTTGAAAATCCCCAGGGAGGAAACATCTACAACCTCCCTGGGCAACCTCATCCAGAGTCTCACCACCCTCATACCCAAGAACTTCTTTTTGATGTCATACAATCATAGAATGGTTTAGGTTGGAAGGGGTCTCAAAGACGAGCCAGTTCCAACCCCCTGCCATAGGCAGGGACATCTGCTAGAACAGGTCACTCAAGCCCACACTCAACCTGGCCTTGAACACCTTCAAGGAGGGAGCATCCACAACCTCCCTGGGCAACCTGTGCCAGTGTCTCACCACCCTCACTGTAAAGAACTTCCTCCTAACATCCAGTTTGAATCTCCCCTCTGCCAGTTTCAACCCATTACCCTTCATCCTGTCATTACAAGACCTTGTAAACAGTCCCTCCCCAGTCCTTCCTGAGACTCCCTTTCAGTTACTGGAAGGCTGCTGTCATATTAGAACCGCCTGGAGGTGTCAATGGATCACAGTTTTAAGTTGTGCTGGGGGAGGTCTAGGCTGGATGTTAGGAGGAAGTTGTTGGCAGAGAGAGTGATTGGCATTGGAATGGGCTGCCCAGGGAGGTGGTGGAGTCACCGTCCCTGGAGGTGTTCAGGCAAAGCCTGGATGAGGCCCTTAGTGCCATGGTCTGGTTGATTGGCTAGGGCTGGGTGATAGGTTGGACAGGATGATCTTGGAGGTCTCTTCCAACTTGGTTGATTCTATGTAGGAGAGCAACCTCATCCCAGTATTGATGCTGCATTATTTTAATGGGGGTGAAAAGCTGCAGCCTGACTGCCCCATTTGGGGTAGCTCAGTATTTTCAAACACAATTGGCCAGCTTCCTAACCTGCTGGATATTCCTTCAGGAAAGACTCATGTTGCTATCCTCTTCTGGAGACAAGTTGGCTGCTAGACAGCTGTCCAGAAATGGAAGAGCCAAACTTCAGGCAGTAGAATTTCTTTTGCTTACCTTTAAGAGCAGATCTACAGGATTATTTCAGTGCTGCAGGATCTTTTCAGATTGCAGTTGTCATCTTTGATGAATACCAAGGCATTTATGGAAAAACTAGTTGAAGTTTGTGCCAGCTCACATGCCTGTAGGCTTACAAGGACATTTAGGTGTGTTTATCAAGTGACAGTGATGCCAGCTGTGGAGAGGGCTTTGCAGCAAGGGTCAAGATCTTAAAAGGAGCTCATCCAGGACATGCTTTCTGAGCTTTGTCAACCACTGACTTGTCTGAAATCCTTACAGAAAGCTGGACTTCGGAAAATATGCAGCAGAAGAGCTATTTAATGACACAATTGTTAAGCTAAAAGCAAAATAAGGCAACCAGGAGTCTCTTCATGGGGCAATGTTTTAGGAAACAGAGTTCACTGTTAGTGACCAGGATTGTTTCTGGAGCCACAGCAGAGCAAACCTCCCCCACCAAACCAAGCCAAATGTTTCCAGTATCACATTTCTTTTCCTGGAGTGGACTTAAGTTGTTTTCACAAAGGACTTAAGGTATGTTGCGATTTGATGTTGTTAAATGACACCAAGCTAGGAGCAGGTGTTGATCTGTTGGAGGGTAGGGGAGCCCTGCAGAAGGACCTTGACAGGCTGGATGGGTGGGCAGAGGGATGAGATTGAACAAGGCCAAGTGCAGGGTTGTACACTTTGGCCACAACAACCGCAAGAAACACTACAGGCTGGGGACAGAGTGGCTGAGAGCAGCCAGGAAGAAAGGGACCTGGGGGTACTGGTAGAGAGTAGCTGAAGATGAGGCAGCAGTGTGCCCAGGTGGGCAGGAAAGCCAATGGCATCTTGGCCTGGCTCAGGAACAGTGTGGGCAGCAGGACAAGGGAGGTTATTCTGCCCCTGGACTCAACACTGGTCAGGCCACACCTTGAGTGCTGTGCCCAGTTCTGGGCTACTCAGTTCAAGAGAGATGTTGAGGTGCTGGAAGGTGTCCAGAGAAGGGCAACAAAGCTGGTGAGGGGCCTGGAACACAGCCCTGTGAGGGGAGGCTGAGGGAGCTGGGGGTGTGCAGCCTGGAGAAGAGGAAGCTCAGGGGTGACCTGTCTACAGCTACCTGAAGGGAGACTGTAGCCAGGTGGGGTTGGTCTCTTCTCCCAGGCAATCAGCAACAGAGCAAGGGGACACAGCCTCAAGTTGTGCCAAGGGAGATCTAGGCTGGATGTTAGGGGGAAGTTGTTAGCAGAGAGAGTGATTGGCATTGGAATGGGCTGCCCAGGGAGGTGGTGGAGTCACCGTCCCTGGAGGTCTTTAAGAAAAGCCTGGATGAGGCACTTAGTGCCATGGTCTGGTTGATTGGATAGAGCTGGGTGCTAGGTTGGACTGGATGAGCTTGGAATTCTCTTCCAACCTGGTTGATTCTCTGAAATGGGCTTTGGACTTGGCAGAACTGAGTTTGGATGGCAGGTTAGGTTATGTGTTCAGTGACTGGAGGCTTTGTGCCTCTTCTGGGGCAACACTGGCTCCTGTCATGGGATTCCTCCCCATCAAGTTAATATTTGAGCCTAAAGCCTGCAGTCCTGGGAGGGAAATTAGGGAGCAGTCTCCTCCTCTTTAAAAAAATTTGGTTTTCCATGGCACAAACCAAATGTATTCCAGATCAGGATGCTATAAGCTGTTGGAGTGGCTCAGCGGGGACCATGGAAGTGGGGTTCCAGTGGGTGGGGAGCACCCTGGACAGCCTCACTCCACTGCCAGCCTCACAGCCAGGAAAGGGACCTCTGCAGATAGGAAGAAAGAGAGTGACAACATGCAGTAGGGTGACAAGAGGGCCACCAAGAGAAGTCTGCTTTTCTTGAGGGCAGACTGCGCTGTATCTGTCTGTGGAAGGACATCTGGGGCTAGAGGGGCCTTGAGGCTGTTCATTTAGCAGACCTTAGGATGCTGGCTAGAGAAGGAGTACCTTGGGGATGGCTCCTTGGGCTGTCGGTAAGGATCCTTATACTTGAGAGGCTTTGTGCTCACTATTGCTAACATCTTCAGGTCCTCTCCTAGTGTTTTTGATACATTCAATGTTTGTTTACCAGAACACTTAAATCCCATCAGTTATTGTTCCAAAGGTGTGAAAATTCGTTTGGAAGCAAACATAATTAGTGAACCTTAAGAACTGGAAGAGATTTGAGTGGGAAAATCTTCAGGCTGTAGGTGACCCTTCACTGAAGTCAGTTCAGCCTCTTACAGCTTGCAGAGGCACTCAGAGATGATTTTCTGAGTTGATGATGTGTGTTGATTAGCAGACAAATGTTGAAGATGCAGTCCCTGGCAGTTACTAAAGTCAGGTCAAGGTTGTATCGGTAGTCTGTGTGTTCCCAGTAACACGCTGCAGCCCTGGCCCAGGCTGCTTAAGGGAGGTTGTGGAGCCTCCTTCCCTGGAGGCATTCCAATCCCACCTGGACATTTCGATCCTGGGCAACCTGTTGTGCAATAGATGACCTCCAATCCCTCCTTCCTTCAATCCCCATTGTGATGGGAATTTGGCATTCCTTCCTGCTAATGGTGTGACGGGGGTGAAGCTGTTACTGCTTGGCTGGGCGCAGTGTGGGCAAGGTGGGCTTCCCACACACCAGCATCTTGTGTTCAAGCACTCTGGTAGGGGCCTGGTTTTGACAGATCTCTTTAAAGGTCTGGCTCTGGCATCCTCAGCACAGTCAGAGGTCTGTTGGAGTGAGGCCAGAGCAGGTTGCAGCAATGCTGGGAGGGCTGGAAGCCCTCTGCTGTGAGGCCAGGCTGAGAGAATTGGTCTTGTTCAGCCTGAAGAAGAGAAGGCTCCAGGAACAACTCCTAGTGGTCGCTCGGTGCTCAAAGAGGCCAGTCAGAAAGCTGGGGATAGACTTTTGAGCAGTAGTGTAGTGATGGAACAAAGGGTGGTGGTTTGAAGAGACTGAGACTGGAGAGAAGGAAGAGATGTTTGACACTGAGGGTAGTGAGACTCTGGTCCAGGTTTCCCAGAGAGGTGGTAGATACCCCAATGCTTGGAACCATCTCAGGTCAGGTTGTCTGGGGCTCTGCGCACCCTGTTCTGATTGCAGATGTCCCTGCTGACTGCAGGGAAGTTGGAGTGGATGACCCTTAAAGGCCTCTTCTGCCCCAGAACGTTCTGTAATTCGGTAGTGTAGTATGAACAAAGGTCTGAAGAGCTTTCACAACCACAGTGAGTAACAATCACAGTCACAAACGTGGGTGAATTTCATTCAGTCATTTACTGAAGTGTTTGCTTTCTGCCAAGTGCAAAGGTACCTCCTTCTGAGGGGACTGCTGTGGGCAGGAGTGACCCTAACGGGACAGTCCTTTACAACCGCTTGAGATGGGGGTGAGGATCCCCCAGGTCGGTTGTGCAGGTTCTGGCTGGAGCTGTCCCTGGCTGTGCCAGCGGCTGGTGCGGTTCAGGCCACGGTGCAGGTCTGCGCAGAGGTGTGTGCTGGCTCTGGCCACCCACTCAGCTGCACCGGGCGCTGCCCGTGGGGATGCCTGGCCACTCAGCCTGTCTTTCCACCTTCCAGAGTAAGGGGCCACGCGTGTGGTGTGGGGTAGGGCCCGCATGGCTGCTCCCGAGGCAGGAGCAGGCCCCACGGTGTCCCGGCTGGGCCCAGCTGCTGGTGCCCAGCCGCCGCTCAGTTGGTCCCTGCTGGCAGGCTGCCCGCCAGGCGCTGCCGGATGAAGGCGGCGATCAGGCGCTGAGGCCGCTGCTGGTACTCGTGCAGCACCTCGTGGGGGGCCCGAATCTGGTCCCCTTCCAGCCGGTCCAGGAGCGTCACACAGACCACAGCAGCTGCAGGACAGCCCAAGCGCTGCGTTACTTTGTGTCTGCCCAGTGCCCCCTGCCTCAAAGTGCTGCCCGTGGCAGGAGAGGAGACCCTGCTCCCACTGCCCTGCCCACCAGCTGAAGGGGCAGACCCCTGGGGGCCGACGCCGTGGCACTGCTCTGCCAGCATGCCCTGTCCCATCTCTTCTAGTGAAGCAGGGGAGGCCAGCTCTACTCGCATTCAGGACTTGGACTCACAGAATGGTTTGGGGTGGAAGAGACTTTGAACCGTTGCTCCAGCACTGCCAGGACTCATTCTAAGGCCAGGAGAGGACTGGGGCGGGGCTGTCACTTCTGTTTCACCCACCATGCTCTCAGGCCTTGGAGAAACCAAACCTGTATTTTACTGAGCCACAGCGTTTCCTTCAGTGCTTTTCTAGTTCAGGTGATTAGGAATGTGGGCTTTGGCCTCTAGGTTTGCTGAACCTCACACTGAACCGAACTGTCGGGTCGAGCTGGGGCTGGCAGGAAGGATGCAGAGGTGGCCATGGTGGGGACTCGCCTCTCAGGACTCACCTCGCAGGCCACACAGCCCACACAAGGCAGCGAAGGCCGTGGACTCCATCTCGATGTTCCTCACACCAGCCTCGTAGGCTCTCCTTAAGTAGTCCAGCTTTTTTTCATTGGAAAAAGAGCACAGTGCTCCGTCTAATCTCCCCTGACCTTGAAAGGAAGCAGAGAAGTGTCACTGCTGGCACCCTCAGTGGGGATCGCTTCACGTGGCAGGTCCGGCAGTGCCCACGCTGTGTCTGAAGCTAGCTGAGTTTTCCTTGGAACTGTTGCTGCACCCTGTTAAGCTCAGCGTTTGAAGGCAGTGCTGCCTGTGCACAGAGGACGTCACACATGTGTAAAGCCAGGGGAAGGGACGAGTGAGCCCCAGGCTGCTGAGTACAGGGGGCACATGGCGCTCTGCAGAGCGGCTCCTCTAGGGTCCGTGGTGTACATTATGGCAGCCGTGAGGGGCCTGCCAGGTTAAACCCAAACCATGCCAGACTGCTGTGGAAGAGGCATGGCAAACGGTGCAGAATGTGTCAACTGGGGAGAGGAAAACACCCTAATATAGAATCACAGAGTCACTTTGATTGGAAAGGACCTATAAGATCATCCAGTCCAACCCTTAACCAGCACTGCCAGCTCACCACTAAGCCATGTCCCTCAGCACCACATCTACATGGCTTTGAAATCCTTTCAGGCATGGGGACTCCACCACTGCCCTGGGAAGCCTGGTCCAGGCCTTGCCAACTCTTCTGGGAAAGGATTTGTTCCTCATGTCCAACTTAAACCTCCTGTGGCACAACCTAAGTTTATTTCCTTATTTTCTTACCACTTGTTTGCTGGGAGAAGAGACCAACCCTCACCTGGCTCCAACCTCCTTTCAGGGAGTGCAATGAGATCTCCCTTCAGCTTCCTTTTCTCCAGGTTAAATCACCCCAGTTCCCTCAGCTGCTCTTTACCAGCTCTGTTCTCTAGACCTTTCACCAGCTTGGTTGTCCTTCTCTGGACACACTCCAGCACCTCAATGTCCTTCTTGGAGTGAGGTCCCCAAAACTGAACTCCGTATTTCAGGTATGGCTGCTCAGATGGCAGTGGTGCTGGCTGGGCAGCTGGGTCCCAGGGCATTGGTACTCCCTCCTAGTCTCACCATAACCCAGGGCAGGACCTGTTACCATGCATGGTGCACCCAGGTGCTGGCACCCATCCTGACCCTCTCTTCTAATTCCACTGGTGGCTTCGTCCTGCAGCCACAGGGGCTGCACGGAGGCCATGCCTGCTGCGGCAGCAGCAGCATCTCTCGCAGCATGTGAAGTCCTCGGTGGGAGCCAAACGTCTCTGCAGCCAGGCTGATCTGGGCAGAGTGCTTCCCTTCAGTGCTGCTCCTGCTGCTGATCTGCTCCAGTGGCTTTGGCTTAAATGAAACGTGGCCTGGAGCAACACACAGATGGGCGCCTCTGCGAACGGATCCAGAGGGTTAGAGACAGTCCTCAGATTATTAATTCTTCATTTATTACATTTCATGCAAGTGCAGAGGAGGGCAACAAAGCTGGGGAAGGGCCTAGAGAGTCTTACGAAGAGTGACGGCAGCAGCTGAGGATGGTTAGTGTGAAACAGAGGAGGCTGAGGGCAGACCTCATTGCTGTTACAGCTACCTGAAAGGACCTTGTGGACAGGTTGCTGCTAGGCTCTTCTCAAGAACAAGAGGGAAAGGCCTTGAGCAGTGACTGGGTAGGTTTAGGCTGGACTGTAGGAAGGACTGTTTCCCAGCAAGAGTGGTCAGGCACTGGAATGGGCTGCTCAGGGAGGTGGTGGAGCCACCAATTCTGGATGTGGTTAGAAGTTGTTTGGCTGTGGTGTTTATGGTTCATCTTAAGGGGGCCTACAAGAAAGCTGGGGAGGGACTTTTTAGGCTATCAGGTAGTGATGAGACTAGGGGGAATGGAACAAAGCTAGAAATGGGTAGATTCAGACTGGATGNACCCTGCAACCAGCCTCTCATTCTGCAAAGGTTAGGATCCAGAGTAACCAGAGGTTGACCTGAGTGCCATGAGCTTCCTGACATTTCTCTAGAGGTCGCTAGTTCTGGAGTTACAATCTGCTTGTGGAACCAATTTGGGATAACCCATGGGTAAGGGGTTGCTTTCTCTACCAGGGTGCAGCTACTGGCCTCATGCTGCAGGGGTCTGTGGCCACACATGGCTTCCATGTAACAGCTGCACTGGGGGGGCAGCAGAGGTCCCTTGGGCACGTGCATTGATCCCAAGGAGCAGCTCCTGCTGGGTAGATCTTCACTCATGATCCATCATCAGCTACAGCAGTGCTGGTGACATTGCAAAGTTTGTCAGATGCACAAGAGACCAATTAGCCAGGAAGGTCTTGGCCCAGCAAAGTACCAAGGTTGGTATCGTGTGTTCTAAAGGTGTACTCTGTTCTGGCCCCTAGCAGCTAGATCTGCTCCTGCAGCCCTGCCTAGGCTTTGCCAGCGTGGGTTGTGCTGCTTACAAGTGCTCAGCACTGTGTGTGGGGCAGCAAAGACGCTTGAGGATGGCTTTACCTTCATAGAAGTCAGAGGTGCACATAGTGTGGCCCAGGAGAGTGGGGAAGTCAGCAACCTGCTTGCTGCAGGCGAGGAGTTCCTCCGCGAGGTGCTTGTCCAGCTCTGTGCTCCGCACCACCACATCGTCCAGCACCACCTGCTCGAACCGTGGCCTGAAGGAGGAGTCCACCGCGATGTCTGTGATCACAACAGACCCGGCCTCAACCCCTGCGGAGAGGAAGGCTGAGGCTAAGCCAGAGCTGGTGACACTCGGGACCTGCTGCAGTAACAGCAGCATGAGAGGAAAGCCTCCCCAGGCCTGTGTGTGACAGGAGCCACTCATTTCAGCTCAGCAGATGCCTGAGGATGGCTGAAATTCAGGCAGCAGTATAGAGGCAGGAGCAAAACTTGGGGGTCAGCACCAGGTGAGTGGCTGTGGGAATGTGCGGAGCCACAGAGGGTTAATTGCTTCTGGTTTGTAGAGGTTGTGCCCCACTGCAGGCCTGAGCAGTTCCACTGCCCTGGCCAGGGTCCCATCAGTGCAGAGGACACCAGGGCAGCAGGGAGGGTCTCAAAGCACGAGAGTCCCTTCCAGCCAAGTGTCGCTGTTCAAAGAGAACTGCCCAGTCGTGAAGTCAGAAATGTGCTCTTGGCTAAGCCAGGTGCTAGAATCTTGCTGGGTTTGAACACAGCCCAAAACCTCCCCATGTTTGGAGAGCTGACAAACACTAAAGCTCCTCATAGTGTGATGAATGGCTGGGAATTTTCCTGGCCTTTGATCCTTTTTTCGCTGTGGAGGAAGATGGAGGGCAGCTTACCTAAGCCTCCAGAAGTACCCATGCGTATGATGGTGACATCTCGGCACCTGGCGTGGTGCAGCAGTTTGATGAGCTCGTGCAGCATGATGGAGATGGAAGGGATGCCCATCCCGTGCTGTTGGCAGGAAAGATGTCATTCCCTGTGCTGCTGCAGCAGGCGACAGGTATGTAACTGCAACAAGCTTAGCGTTATGCTGTGACCTCTTTCCACTGATTAGGCCAACAGCGAGCATTTGAGGGGGGAGAGACATCTCGGGGGCCTTGTAGCCTCTCCTGCTACCACATCCATCCCTCTTATCCTCCACTTCGTGCTTTTAACACTCTTCTTGTCACTAGAGTTGGTGTCCTGTATGTCAGGCAGGAAGATGTTGTATCTCCCTCAAGAAAGGCCTCCATAAATCACAGAATCAAAGAATCAACCAGGTTGGAAGAGACCTCCATGATCATCCAATCCATCTTACCACCCAGCCCTGTTCAGTCAACTAGAACATGGCACTAAGTGCCTCATCCAGTCTTGTCTTGAACAGCTCCAGGGACGGCGGCTCCACCAGCAACCTGGACAGCCCATTCCAATGCCAGTCACTCTCTCTGTGAAGAACTTCCTCCTAACATCCAGCCTAGACCTCCTCCAAAGGCTGAATGCTCCAAGACCTTCCCCTTGTGCTGCCCCTCCTCATGCCACATGCAGACTGTTATTATGTGTCATGTCCTGCTCGTGCTCTTGGACAGGTCTATTTCAGTGAGGACAACCTGAGCCTCCATTTCTCTGGGTGTATCCTTACTCTCTGTTGGAGCACCTCTGCCCACATTGTTGGGTATCAAGGACAATGGATGGGTTCATGCCCCTCAGTGAGGACCACTTCTGGGGTCAGGCATTTGCTGCTTGAAGCCTCGTGTTTTGCAGTCTGCCTGCACTGCTCCTGGCTCTCATCACCCATCCCAGTGTCCCTGCTGCCTGCAGATGGCAGATGTCTTGCAGACCTCCAGCTGTTGAGGCCTCTCCTGCTTTCTGCCCAGCACTCCCTCACCTCATCGCCTCAGTTTTCTGCTGCTTTTCTCTGCTTTCCCTCTACAAAGGAAGAGTTCAGAGGGGGGTTGGGTTTGCTTCACAGGGTTTTAGGTTTGCTGCCGTGTTCAAACCCTGCTGGCAGCAATGCCAAGCAGCACAGTGACCATACACAGCTGGTCCTCCTTCTGCTTGGCCTCTCCCCCTTTGCCTGCCAGACTGTTGCCCTCCCGTCGTGCTTTAGATCTGCAGACTCTCTGCCCGTTGGTCTCTGCACACCAGCCTGCCTTATTTGCCAGTGCCCAAAGAATGTATTCTCATTGTAAATATTCAAAGCAGGAAACTGTTCCTGCCCCCCCCCTGGTGTTTGTGTTCATGTTTCTAAGCAACTGGCAGAAGCGGGATGCTGGCAGCAGGGCAAGCTCCCATGAGCTCTGCCCTGTGCCCCCTCACAGGGATGAGTCCAGGGGCTCAAGTGGCTTCTGTGCTGGTGCAAAACTGGTGCACAGTCAAGGGGCCAGCACAGGCTTCTCCCCTCACTGTGCTACTACTGTTGCCAGCCTGGGGAACAGCAGAACTTGTGGGCTTTTTCCCCTTGGATCCTGTCAGGTTGATTCCCTGGGGGTTTCTGTTCACAGGATCACACAGGGTGTTAGGAGTTGGAAAGGGCATAGATCACTGAGTCCAACAACCCTGCCAGAGCAGGACCACAGAGCCTAGTGCAGGTCGCACAGGAACACATCCAGACAGGGCTTGAAAGTCTTCAGAGAAGGAGCCTGTTGGTTTGATTTTGTCAGAGGGACCAAGTGTGAGATCTTGGTCTGTGAGTGACTCTGTCTCCTGTGAATCAAGTTCAGGGCTAATCCTGTGCCTGGCAGAGGGACTGAGCCTTGGGGCATGAGCACTCACCAGCACCACCTGCATTTGCTTGTTTCTTTGTGCAGGGCCAAAAATCCTGCTCTTAAAGGGCAATTAATAATGAGGCAAGGTTTTACTGCTGAGCTTCTGTCAACATAGTGCTTCCAGCAACGTTTCATAGCTGAGGAATGGTGGGAAGTGGTCTTTGCCTCTCCGATTGCCAGGCTGCTGAGCTGAGCACTGTACCTGTGTGTTCGTTTTTAACGCTGCGCTTTTCATCTCAGGGTGTTAGGGTGTTGAGAAAGAGCACTGGGCAGGAGCAAGTTTGCCATATCTGAAAGGTGGTGCTGGTGGCAACAGCTGAAAACTGAAAAGAGCCAATCTGCTGGTGCAGGAGGGACAGCCCATGACAGATCATAGAATCACTGACTGGTCTGGGCTGGAAGGGACCTCCAAAGGTCATCTAGTCCAACCTGCCCCCAGTCAGCAAGGGTATCCTCAACTTAATCAGGTTGCCCAGAGCCCTGTCAAAACTCACCTTATGTATCTCCAGGGATAATGCCTCAGCCACCTCCCTGGGCAACCTGTTGCAGTGACCCATCACCCTCATGGTGCAGAACCTGTTGCTAACATCTAAACCTGCTCTTCTCTAGTCTGAAGCCATTGCCCCTTATCCTGTCACTGCAGGCCTTTGCAAAGAGTCTCTCTGTGCCACGCACTGTCCCTGTGCCAGGGAAGATGGAGCCCCATTCCAGCCTGCTGTGGGCCAGGCTGGCAGCAGCAGAGGCAGGGCAGGGGCTGCTGAGGGGGTCTGGCTGCCGTGCGGTACTCACGCTGATGGAGAGCACGGGCCCGGCGCGGTACATGGCGTAGCGGTCTGTGCCCGCGCAGATGTCTGCCAGCTCCTCCCCGTCGCCTGCCAGCCCCAGCTCCTTCTGCATGAGCTGGGCAAATGCCCTCATCCTGTCTGGGCTGCCACCCACGCAGACAAACTGGGTGGAAACAACATGAACATGTTAGTACTTCTGACATGGAATCGCTGCACTTCGATGATCATCGAGTCCAACCCTTGTCTAACTGCCAGGGCCACTGCTACCCCAGACCCTTCAGCTCCATAAGGCTTTAGGCAGCTCTCAAACACCTCCAAGGATGAGAGTTCAGCCATTTCCCTGGGCAGCCTGTCCCAGTCTTTGAGAACCCCTTTGCTATAAGACTTTCTCCCTCATGTCCAGCCTAAACCTCTCGCGGTGGCACTTTCCAAAGGCCATAAACTCTTCTTTTGTTGCTGAGCTCCAACCAAAGCTCTCCATTCAGCCAGGCCCCTTCCTCCCCACCAGCCTGTCTTTTGGGACATGGAGATAGCCTGTCCTCTGTCCTTGCACTTTTCAGATTTCCTTCTTCAAGAGTGCCCAGCCCTCCTAGACTCCTTTGTCCTTCAGGGTGGCCTCCCAGGGGACTCTGCCAGTCTCCTGAGCAGACCAAAGTCAGAAGTCCGAAAGACACCGAGAGTCAGGCTTCAGGTGGCAGTGGCCAGAGCACGGCAGGATGCAGCTTCTTCACAGCCACTCAAGGGACATGGGAACAACTGAGCATCTCCAGACCAGCAGTTAATACTGTTGCCCCTTGAGGGTTGTGATCAGACCAAGTCCAGAGAAATGCACAGCTGCACAAGCCTGGGTGTCCAGTGACCAGTCCCAGGTCAAGACAACCTAAAATAACTCAGCATCTTTAAGCTGTTAGGATCCCTACTGACAGCAAAGCAAAGGCAGATGTTAGAGGAGCTCACCCTCTAATTTATTCTCTCAGCAGCACTGGCTGCAATTAGTGAGTACTACTGGTGACACAGAGGCCGTAAAGTCAGGCAGGAGGAAGGACAGATTTTACATATTAAAGGAAAAAGTGCTCCCTGGAGGCAGGAGGGGCACCAGTGTAGGGCTGCCAGGGCAGTGCTGCTGACCCAGCTGCCAGGCGCATAGGGGAGCAGGATGGCAGAGCATGCATGAGCCCTGGTGCCCCATGGCTCTTCCCCCACAGCCTTGGGGAAATGCTGTGTTCTCAAATGGAGGAGGATGCAGCAGTGACAGACTGAGTTTAACAGCAGGCCTCAGCCAAAAATACATCCTCCTTCCCTTGTCTTCAGTCTGCAGGGATCAGATGCTCTGGACAAATGCTTCCTCCATCTGTCCTCCAAAATGGGGCTGGTATCAAATCAGGTGTTAGAGAACTGCAGGTTTTGAAAGGGATCATTTCCTATTGGGATTTCTGCCCAGAACAAGGAAGGGTGAATGATCTCCCTGCTGGGGCTGCCCCAGATCACTGCAGCCCCTTGCTGGGCAGCCAGACCCTGTTTCCAGTGGGACCACCCACGGCAGTGGGACTCAGACGTGGGCCCTAGCAGAGCACCATGGGATGAGGGAGTGGAGAGCCCTGGGGGCTGGGAGCTGCGGCCTCTGCTCTGGCACCTGCTCTTTACCTTGATGTCCCCAAACATCGCTGGCAGGTTGTGTGTCTTCGTTCCCAAGGCTAGGTGGTAGAGAACATCCTCCTCCAACGAGTCCAAGTGTGGGTTTTTGACATGGACGAGCCCACTGCTGTGGGGGCACAGGGTGAGATGGGTCAGGGGCAGTGCCCACAGCAGTGGGGACAGGGCAGGACGGGGTATAGAGTGGACTGAGAACCCTGCGAGGCACATGCTGGTGTCAAGGAAGAGGCAGGATGGCGACAGGGGTGAGCAGGCACTGCAGGGCATCTGGGGTGGCTGTCGTGCTGTCACACACTGCCCTCCTTGTGTCCATCACCACTGGTAACCCTTCCAGCATCTCTGTCTGTTTGGCAAAAGCCACTCCTAGGCACTTATCATCAGGTTTGTCAGTGGCAACCTTTGGTGGCTCTGCCAGAAATGGCCTGCGAGTGACACTGCCTTGCATGTGACAGCTCTCAGCAAAGCAGGGCTGGATATTTATATTGCCCCAGAGAGCTGCCTGCCAGCACAAGTGCAAATTAAATTCCGATCCTGCAGGCAGCAGGAGGCCAGTTTGCCTTCCTGTTCCACCTGCTTTAAGAGGTGGAAAACAGCTAAGCAACGATAGCGGTCAGTTGTATAAGAGAGGCTGAAATAAACCCAGGGGAGGTTTTTCTTGCCTTGCTAAAACAAGCCCCAGCCCTCCCCTGGCACTCACCCCGAGTAACCCGTTGTTTCGGTCATAGCGGCTCTACCGGAGTCAGCTGGAGGCCACCCTCTGCAGAGAAGGTCAGGAGGACACCCACTATTGCTTCAGCTGCTGCTTTGCAGCCCAGAAGAGGTCTGAGTGGCTCTGCAGGTAGTTAAATACCCTGTGGCGCTGCACAGCCCCCAGAACCAGCAGCAGCCTGTCCCCCTTGGCTCCATCAGCTGCCAGGGGTTGCTCCTGGCCAGGGAGATGTTAGCCCCAGATTGGCTGTTTTTGCAGGTGTGTCACCCTGTCGTCTTGCCCTCAATGGCTGGTGATGAGTGGGGTGGTGACCTGCTGGCCCTCCAGCCAGCAGGGCAGATGCCATGGCATGTGGCTGGCACACGTGCACCCCCAGGTGTTGGCCAGCCTGCCTCCAGACGTGGCTTTGTGCCCAGGGCTTGGCTGCATCCTGCTCCTCCCCTGGGCACCACCACCGTGATGCTGCTGCCCAGGGCATCAGTGCTTGGCCCTGCCTTTTTCTGTGCCCACCCCAGGATCACTCCTCAGACCCCTCCTAAGAGCACAAAGCGCTTTACAAGTGTCCAATGTCAGCAGCACTCAGTGGCTGTCCTGGTCCCGGGTGATGGCCATGCTTCATGGGGCAACACACCACTTGCCTGGTGTTCCTCAGGAGCATGCCCGGGGTGTACCCTGTCAGGATGAATAAGGTCTAGGAAGCAGGCAGCAGAGCCAGGGAAGCCACCACAGTGAAGGGCAACATGGAGGCAGAGTCGCCCCAGCCTAGCCAGGTCCCTGCTGTTCCTGTTGTGGGGCTGAAGGACACAAGCAAGGCTGCAGGAGCTCCATCTCTGCTTTGGCACTTCCCAGGTTTGCCTCTCGAGCTGCTGGGACAGATATGCAAGCAGCCTGTACCTCAGGAGCAGTATGGGGCTGGAGGTGCTGGTCCTGCTGCCTGTCCTGGCACAACGTGGCACTGGGAGATATTCGAGGCAGGGGCTGGAGGGGCAGAATCTGGCACTTGCTATTGGCCCCTGGCAGTGCTAGATGAAAGCTCCAGTTAATTAGATAAGTGCTGGGTAATTAATGGCCATGCTGAGCTGACCCAGTAAACGCATCTGATTTCAGAGCAGGTTCTGTCATCCCAGGCCTTTGATGTGCTGTCCCGGGTCACATCTCTGTGATTTATGTGATCACCAATGGCAGGACCTGGCTGTTGGGGCAAAGCCTTGTTCTGTCAGAGCACCAGAGCCTGCAGCAGCAGTCACCCCTGCCCACAGTCTCTGGACAGCAACATCACTGGAGGTTTTCTCATGTCCCCAGCTTTGTCATCAGGCTGTGGGAACATGGTGGGGCCTGGCTGAACCTGGGCTTCACAGAGTGAACCGCTGGGATCTGGGCTGGGGACAGGTTGTTGCTGACATTACTGTGCCCTGGGGGCTTTGCTTCCTGGAGTGCACCAGACTGCACCAGGAGGTACCCAGCAGTTTCCTTGGGGCTGTACACATCCTCCTTCTGCAGCCTGGCACTGCCCCAGGCACTCAGCATCACTGCTGGAGTTTTTCAGGGTGAAACTCCATGTTTCAGGTACATGAACGCAGTGACTGTCATGTAGATCTTGATAGTTTGGTCCCATTAGCATTAGGTGGTGTATGGAGCACCAGAGGAGGCTTTGCTGCTGGCACATGGCAGTGGTAAACACTCTGGGGAGGGAACATCACAGTTTCCCTGTGCAGATTCCCTGGGCACTGCTGGTTTGGTGTAGGGAAACAAAGTTCTCCTGTCCTGTTAGCAGGGAATGCCTCCAGCATCACTTCCTGAGGGCAATGCCATCCCTGCCAAGGAGGACTGCAGCTGGGGGAATCACTGGTGCCTGCACCTCCCTGTGTGCCCTGAGCTATGCCTGCCATGTGCCCACCACTTGCATGAGGGGTTGAAGCCAGGGCCCTTGTGAAGAGGTGTTTTTGGCACATGGAGGCTGTGTTACTGGTGTGGATGCACAAAGGGGAAAGGCCAGACAGTGCCTTGGGTCTGAGTGAGCAGGCATAGAAATCACCTGATGCAAAGGAGGCACAGCTGGGAGGGAAGGAACACAGCAAGTCCTTGCCCTGCTCCATCATCTTCTAGTGGCTCCAGTGTTGGCTTGCAATGCACAGCCCCGAGTGGGGCGAGGAGAAGGGACTTTGGTTCTGCTCCAGCACAGCAGCTCTGCAGTGGGCTGAGCTCACCCTGAGCGCTCCATGACTTGCAGGGCAGGGACTTCACTGGGGACTGAGTGTTCAGTGGAGGTGGAGGGAGAGGCAAGATTGGATGGATGGATGGATGGATGGATGGATGGATGGACAGCCAGCTGTTGTCATGGAAGGGACTTTGTGGCAAGGTAGGATTGCATTTGGCCCCAAGCCAGCATGCTCTCTGCGGGGAGGGTGCTGGCCCAGCCCTTCCCTGTCTCCTCTTCTCCACCTTTTGTGCCAAAGTATTTTTGGTCACGCCTGGCAAAGTCTGCACCTGCACAGTTGTAAATTGTCTCATGATGAAAGAATTTCCTGGAGCACATGGACAACTCCTTAGCTTAAATATTTACTTCTGAGCTGAGAGTATTATTCCAGCACACCCAGCTGCCCTTCATGGTGTCCTTGCCTGGTGGTCAGTGAAAACCCATCCCCGACCCATCACAGCCCCCAAGTGTGCTTGGCAGGGACCTCTCTGGCACCCTGCATGTGGCGAAGGGGCAGGCTTTTGGAGCCAGAAGAGACAGGCTCTGCTTGGGAAGGTGGGCTGAGAAATCATGAGTAAGCAATGTTCCTGATGGTGTTTATCAAGGTGAAAGGAACAAGTGTGCTCTTTTTGGGTAAACATGATTGCATCAAGGGTTGCAATCCCTTCAGTTGTGCCTTTGGCTTCTCAGAACTGATGTTGAGGGGAAGGGACAGCGGTGGCACAGGTCAGCTGGCTGCCTGGCCTGTACCAAAGCTCTTTCATCCTCCGTTGTGAGATGAAAGGGATGGGATGGAATGAGATGGATTAGATGTTTTACACTGAGGGGCCCTACACTGATGTCTAGCCCAACTGCCTGACTGGCTTCCTCGGGGAGGCAGGCAGGGACATGCGGATGGTGAGAAGCAGAGCCCATTGCCCCGAGCCAGTGTTTGTTGGTGAGTGAGTCAGAGCTGAGCCCCGGCTCCCCACGGCAGAGCTGTTAGCATATGTGCAGGAGGATGACAAATAAAGCCCGGTGGAGTGTGCGGCGGGAGAACATATGGTGATCTAGACAGGCTCTTGGTGAGAGAAGAGCTCAGGAGAGCCAGCGCTCCTGCACCCATCCGACACCTCCAGGCACGGTGAAAGCTATTTTGGGGCAGACAGCAGCATGGCAGCCAGAGCATGGCAGATAACTTCCCCACGCTGTGTCCTGCCCGAGCTGCTGCCATGTCTGCTCCCAAGAAGCCTGAGCAGCTCTCGCCAGCTCCTCCCTGACTTGTCTCCTGCGGCACTCTGTGGCAAGGCTGTGCTCCCCGACGCTGCTGCTGCTGCTGCTGCTGCTGCTGAACCAGATATTCCCAGAGTCTGGAGAGAAGTACTCGGGTGCAGGATGGCAGCTCCAGCAGCCCCGTGGGGCTCGGGCTGGGCAGGAGGGGACAGACTGTGCTCGTTGCAGGAGCAGGCTCTGCCACCACCGTCACGGCAACTCACACGAGTGCATTAATGTCAGCTTTTTAAATTAGCAGCTCTGGGCTGGTAGCAGAGAGCTGATGAAAATACCCAGCCCAGGAGATGTCTGATGTGTTCCTCTATTGATCACCTCCAACAGTTGGCATCCAGGGGCAGGAGAAGGGCTGGGGAGTTTGTACCTGCTAGGAAGAGGGCTGTGTGCCAGCACTGTGCAGCCTTCCTCCCCCCTGCCCCTTTCCTGCTCTGTGGGTCCTCAGCAGCAAAAGAGGTGGGCACGGTGCCGAGCTCTACCAGCTCTGTGCTCTTGGTTTTGCTTTGCTCCTTATCGGTGTGGTTCTACCCCAGCCTTGGCAGAAGTCCTGCAAGCCCTGAAGAAAGCAGGCACCAGGAATCCTCATCAGGACATGTGTTGCCCTGAGATGAAGCCCTGCCATAAACCCAGGGATCTCAGGCATCCCTGGAGGTGTTCAAGGCCAGGCTGGATGAGGCTCTGGGCGGCCTGATCTAGGGTAGGGGGGTTGGAACTAGATGATCCTTGTGGTCCCTTCCAAGACTGGCTGATTCTATGATTCTGTGACTCAGCTGCCCTGTGTGCAGCTACTCAATGCTGCTCGGCAGTGCCAGAAGGACTGAGCTCTGCTGCTTTGCTGCAGGAATGGTTCTGGGAGCTGTGGACAGGGCTCTCTGGTCTGCTGGGAGGATTAACTTCAGCAGCAAACACTGGTTTTGGCACATCACTTCTCCAAAGGCAGAGCTCCTTCTGTGCCTTCATGTGGGATGGGAATTCGAGTGAGAAGAGTGAGCAGCTGCTGCTGTTGCTGTCACACTGGACCTTCTGTGCAGAGCTGGAGGGAGCTGCAGCACTTCTGCCCAGGGCACAGATGCCCTTGGGCTGATGCTGGAGGCTGGTGTGGATGACAATCCTGCATTGCTGCTGGCACTATGGGATCAGAATCAGAAAATCATGGAATCCCAGACTGGTTTGGGTGGAAAGGGACCTTTAAATGGCATCTAGTTCAACTCCCCTGCAGTCAGCAGAGACATCTCGCCATGAGAATTCCTGTTTTTTCACTGTGAGCATGCTGGAGCACTGGAGCAGGCTGCCCAGAGAGGCTGTGGAGTCTCTTTCTCTGGACATCTTCAAAACCCACCGGGATGCATTCCTGTGTGACCTGCCCTAGGTGATTCTGCTCTGCAGGAGGGTTGGGCTCGATGCTCTCTGGATGTCCCTTTGAACCCTACCATTCTGTGATTCCATGATCTGTAGCTAGAGCAGGTTGCTCGGAGCCACAAACAACCTGACCTGGAATGGTTCCAAAGAACACATCCAGACAGGTTTTGGAAGCTCTCCAGAGAAGGAGACTCCACAACCTCTCTGGGCAGCCTGTTCCAGTGCTCTGTGACCCTTACAGTAGAGAAGTTCCTCCTCATGTTGAGGTGGAACTTCCTGTGCTTTAGTTTACATCCATTGCCCCTTGACCAATCACAGGATGCAACTGAGCAGAGCCTTTCCCCTCCCTCTTGACACTCAGCCATCAGATATCTATAAACATTGACTAGATCCCCTCTAAGTCTTCTCTTCACTAGACCAGAGAGCCCCAAGTCCCTCAGCCTCTCCTCACAGGACAGTGCTCCAGCTCCTTCAGCATCTTTGTAGCCCTCCTTTAGGCTCCAGTAGATTCCTGTCCCTCCTGAAGTGGGGAGCCCAGAACTGAATGAAATATTCCAGGTGAGGTCTCACCAGGGCAGACTAGAGGGAAAGGAGAACTTCCCTCTATCTGCTGGCCACACTCCTCTTAATGCCCCCCAGGATCCTGTTGTCCACAAGGGCACATTGCTGTCCCACGGAGAGCTTCTTGTCCACCATCACTCCCAGGTTCTTCTCCACGGGGCTGCTTTCCGGCAGATCACCTCCCAGGCAGGCACCTCTGGCATCCATGCAGAAGTGGCTGAGGAGTTCATCACCCTGAGTCAGCCACAAAACTGCCCTTAGTGTTCCATGTTCTGCTTTTCCTGACAGAAGTGCACAATCCGATGATTTTGTGATGTTGAGCCTTTGAAACAAAGTAGAAATACATTAGAAAGCTGAAAAAATGGCACCTGAAGCCCGGGCAGAGAGGAGTGGGTCAATAATTCACCCTGCACCACTCAGAGGAACAGAAGGTTGTGTATTTCCGTGATGGCAGAGCTGAGAGCTCTGTGATTCACTCTCAGCTTGCACCTGATGGGTAAAACAGAGGCTTCAGAGTAAAACAAAACTAGAGCCAGAAAGAGTCCTGTGAGGAAGTCAGGGTCTAGGCTTATTTCTGCACACACAGAGTACCAGTGGTTGGCAGCTGGTAAGGTTCTTCTGCTTAACACAAATGGTGTTGGCATCAGCACATAAACCAGCAGTGGCTCTCCTGGAAGGGCTGGCACAGGACCTTTTGGCACACAGAGGCACAAGCCAAGCTGGAATCAGCTGCTGGAAACCTCACCTGGGTGCAGCCAGCATCAGGCTAAAGTTTGTCATGGTGCACCTGCTGCTTGCCCCAGTGAGCTCCTGCATCAAGACAACCCTTGGCTTGGGGACAGTTGCTGTACAGGGATGTGTGTGATTACAGCCTGGATCAGTAGCTCTTCCAGTGATTTCAGCCACATTCTTTTTGACTCCCAGGTTAAGGAACTGCTGGATAGAGTCCAATGGAGGCTCCAAAGACGCTAAGAGGCCTGGAGCATCTCTGTGAGGAAGGAAGGCTGAGAGCTCTGGGGCTGTTAAGCCTGGAGAAGAGCAGCCCCAAGAGGGGATCTGTTCAAGAGACAAAAGGGCCTGTGAGGGTCAAGAGGATGGGACCAGACTCCTTTCGGTGCTGCCCAGGGACAAGACAAGGGGCAAAGGGCACAAACTGGAATGCAGGTGGTTCCATCTGAAGAGGAGGAGTAGAAACTTGTTTGTTGTGAGAATGGCCCTGGGTCAGCCTGCCCAGACAGCTTGTGGAATCTCCTTCTCTGGAGAGATTCCAAACCCACCTGTGATTGTGGTGCTGGGCAGGCTGCTGTGGGTGCCCCTGCTTTCGCAGGGGGATTGGACTGGATGATCTCCAGAGGACCTTTCCGAACCCACTGTTCTGGGATTGTGTGGAAGTGCCCAGAGCCTGTCTGCTGGGACAGAGCACACCCAGCCTGCAGCACAACCCAAACCAGGCTTTCTATTTGCAGAGGATCCCAGCAGCACGAAGCAGGCATTGCTGCCAGAGTTAATGGTTAACCTCTGAAACTGGCATCGAGCCATTGTCAGTGCCAAGGTATGTGGGGCTGACCATGGGAACCCAGGAGCTGGCTGAACTGCCCTGGCACGGGGTGGGTGCAGCGAGGCTGGGCAGGCTGGAGCTGCTGGCAGGCCCCCAGCATAAAGGGCCTGTTTGCCCAAAGCAAACATTTCAGAGAAGACAGAGCAGCGGGACAGGAGAGGGAGGGGTGTTCACCTCAGCAAAACACCCAAACAGACGTTTTTGGAAGGGCACCGGCAGGAACCTCGTTACTTTGAAACAGAGCTCCTGCTCCATTAGAAAGGGTCACTTCTAAAGAGTTGCAATTGGAGCAGGGTACATGGAGTGGAATGGAAGAGAATAGAATGGAATAGGATAGGATGAACCAGGCTGGAAGAGACCTCCAAGCTCATGCAGTCCAACCTATCACCCAGCCCTATCCAATCAACTAGACCATGGCACTAAGTGCCCCATCCAGTAAAACATTTGCCCCTACCCCAGCTCAGCTCTGATCTGTAGAGAAGTACCAAAACTGTAACTTCCACTTGGTACTGGAGCAGACAGTAGCTGGCACTGGGGCAGACAGTAGCTGGTGCTGCTGGCACGACTGGCATTTTGTACCCCACACTAGCAGCAACAGCTCTGCTGCTCTCTGAAGCTTGCTCACCTGCCCAGATCCCTCAGGAAATCAGCTGCCTCAGCTTACCAGCCCCGGGGCCATCTTCATGACAGTTCTGGGATGGACCTGAGGATGGCCATGGGCATACCAGGTTGCTGGCTTCAAGTCACCCTGCTGGAGTAGGGGGTGAGCACCTCACTTAGCACAGCCCTGGCATTAGCTGGGTACCTGATGCAGAAGGCTTTCTAGCTGCTCTGCATTTCCAGTGTGTGACCATATTTTGTGTTTTCTGTGTGTGGAAGGGTTAGGACCAAGAGCCAAAGCCTGCAGTGGGAGGCAGGCCTCCAGTATCACCTGCATGCAGAAGCACATCACATGTCAGCAGGGCTATAACTGCTCTGCACTCTGAAAAATGAGCCAAAATCCCTTCACTGGGAGTGGAAGTCATAGGGACACAACAGGAAGCTCTGTCAGATGAAGGGCAGGGCAGATCCACCAGAAGCCCATCACCCTCTCTGCCCATCTGCCGCCAGATGTGTCGTGCCCACATGCTGGGGTCAGGGGATCCCCAGAGTGACGTGGGCAGGGCTCCCCTTGGCTCCTGGGCCTGCCCTTGTGTCTCTGGGTGACTGAGGCTGTGGGCATCAGCCTGCCTGTCCCAAAGCCAGACACTCCGGAGCTGACTCTGCTTGTGCCAGCCTCATCGGTCCTGCCTGCTCCTCACTGCTCAGCACCAGCACTGGCCACGCAGAACTTGCCCCTGCTCCTGCGTGTTGGTGCCTGGGAAAAGGAAGCAGCTGGTGATGAGTGAGCAAAGGACCGACTGCACATCCTGTTTGCCAGGAGCTCATTTTCAGAGTTCCAGATGCCTGCTAGCTTCTGGGAGAAAGGCTGGATGGGAAGGAGAGAGGTGCCACCTTGTGTGGAAATGCTTCAGCGTGCAGCAGGCACAGGGGGAGCTGCTTTTCCTTCGCAGGTCCTGGAGAAGCTTTTCACTGAGCACTGAGATGCAGCCAGCTCCTCATCAGACCACTCCAGCTGTTCAGAAATGCAGGGTGGCACAGGACCACTACCACACAGACAACGCTGGAAGATGTGGTTTGCATTTTACAGTACTTTGCCTCGTTTTTCCTCTTGCTGATGTGTCCTTTTTGCCTCACTGAACGCATCCCTGCCCTGCTCATGCCTCATGCCCAGGTTTTGCTGGGACAGAAGCCCAGGCCAGCCATGAGCTGCAGGTTGGAGTCAGCCAGGACACCTGGCTCAAGATGCCTCCAGGTGTATCCCATCCCATAAACACCACACTCAGCATAAAGGGTGAAGTTTGCAGAGCAGAAGGTTCTTTCTGCTTGGACTCCTGCTCCTGCACTGGCTCCTCCTGACCCTGCTCCTTTTCCTGAGGACTTCCCTCTAGTTTGGTATGGCCATTTTGCATTCCCTGAGCTGATTATGACTTTATAGTGGGGTTAGTTTGGCTCTTTGGTTTGCAATCCGTGGGGCTTCTCCCCTTTCTCTTCTGGGCAGGGGTCATCAGGTGATGGAGCAGCTCCTGGAGTTTAGCCCCAGACATGAGCATAGACACCCTGCCATGAAGTGAATGCCTGGGTTTTTTTCAGCCCATGGAAAATCCTTCTGTGACTCTCAGCCCCAGGTGCACAGCACCAAGCAGGGATCCCCAGGTGATGCCAGAATGGAAAAAGCTTCATTTAGTCAGCACTAAATAGGCATCCTTGGCGGGGGGAAATCACTCCCAAAGTCCCAGGGGGTGCTGGGGTGAGGTGAAGGTTTTGTGGCTATTTAAACAGGCAGGATCTTCCACAAAGTCACACCTGCCTGGTGCAATTATTCCTTCTACCTACATTCACTGAAGTGTTTGGTCATCCATGGCTGCACAGATAGTCAGGCCCCTCTCACATGCTTAAGACCATAGCTCCCTTTCTTCTCTGTGTTTAACTGGCACACTGACCAAATTAGAAGCTCAAAGACAGCACAAGCTTATTCTACAGCTTCTGAGAATCTTTGTAGGTATTCCAAAGCAGGAGTGAGCTCATGGGAAACAAAACCTTGGTTTTGAAAGGTGAGGTTGAGGAATAGGCTTTAAGGCCTGATTTTTGAGGTGACACAGGCAGAGGAAGGCTCTGAGGGGGGCTGCAGCTCCCAGAGAGCAGAGGCCGAGCAGTGAGGGCTCTGCTCCTGCCCAGGTGATGCCTGCTGCCCCAGCAGTCCAGAGGAGCCATGCCCTGCAGCCTTCCTGCCTCTAGGTCAGTCCCCATGCTTTGGGGTTGGAATGCTGCCACTGCCGAGGCTGGATCTCTGCAGAGGGCCAGCTCTGGGGTCTTTTCCGTGGAGGAGGCAAGGCAAAAGCAGCAAACCTGAGGCAGACCGGTGAAAGAGGCTCCTTCTGCCCATTTGTCGCCCGAGCAGAGGTGATGCCTGATGGCCATGCTTCTGGGTTTAAGGTGCTCTCCTCTGCTGCCCTCCTGCCTGCCCAGCCCAGTGCTTAGAATGACTCGGCTGGCTCATTCCTCATGGCAGGTAATGAGACAAAGGCAACTTAATTAACCCGGGGCGGGCAGCCTGCCAATCGATCCTGCACTTAGCACTTCAGGACAAGTAATACCTGAGCTGTTCACTCCCAATAGCCAGCTGCCTGGGGCTACAGCTTGGCAGGAGCCAGGTGAGCAGGTATTGTCCTTGTAGCTGCTCTTTGTTCCCAGTTGCCTCTCGCTGCTAAGTTCTGAAAGCCCTTCCTTTGCTTGGGCAGCAGTTGTGACCCTGTCATTCATCTAGGTCTCAGATGATCACCAACTCCGAGGTTTCCTTGTGGCTTTGCAAAAACAAGCCTTAAGCTATAAATAGCATGAAGGCCAGTGGAGCAAAGCATCCTTGTCACAGCCACGACCTGGCTTTGTTTCTTTCTTCATGCTGGTAATCCAGGGTGAGCAGATGCTCTGGGCAGGAGGTGTCTCTCAACTGTTTAACTGCACCCTCCCCTGTACCTGCTCCCCCAGGCGCTGCTTAGAGCTAAGCCGTGGCAGCAGCACTCGGGAATGGTCCACAGCATGTTTCAGCCGCGCCTTATCCTGCACACAACTGCTCTTCTGTGGTGGATTAGGACCTTTCCAACCCCTAGTATTGAAATTTACCAGACTAGCTCGGATGGCTTGGAAGTAAGACCAAAGAATGTCAGGGGATGGAAGGGACCTTGAAAGATCATCTGGTCCAGCCCCCCTGCCAGATCAGGATCACCTAGAGCAGATCACACTGGAATGCATCCAGATGGTTCTTGAGTATCTCCAGAGAGAGAGAATCCACAACCTCCCTGGGCAGCCTGTTCCCATGCTCTGTCACCCTCAGTGAACCTGAGGAAGAACTTTTTCACTGAGGGTGACAGAGCATGGGAACAGGCTGCCCAGGGAGGTTGTGGATTCTCTCGATGGAGAGAGAATGGAACCTCCTATGCCTCAGCTTCCACCCACTGCCCCTTGTCCTGTCACTGGGCATCACCCAGCAGAGCCTGGCTCCAGCCTCCTGCCACTCATGCCTTACATATTCATAAACATGACTGAGGTCACCCCTTAGTCTCCTGCTCTCCAAGCTAAAAAGCCCCAGTCATACGAGCAAAAGGGATAGAGAACATAGACAGTAGCCACCTAGTTAAATCATTAACTGTGTAACTAATATTAAGCATCATCAATCAGACAAACACAAAGGAAGGGGGGGTTAAGCTTGAGAGGGTCTTGAAACACTCTCATGGAGAAGAATACTGCATTCAAAGAAGAGACCATCGGAGACTCCAGCCAAGAATGTGACCCACAGCTGACGCCAGGCGGTCGAAAGGTAGAAAGGTCAGAGTGAGGAAGACGTCGGCCTTCCTCCTGAAGACCCCACCAGACGACCACCAGGTGGCAGTGAGCATGCCTGAAGAGGTGGGACACTGGAAATGAGTTCCAGGAACTAACTGTAATATCTCCTCCTACCCCAAAACCTAATTGTAATAACCCTACCCCTGTCCTGAATATCCATGAATTTGTAGCATAAATATTGTACCTGAACCAGGTGCAGGTGTGCAAGGACTTTGGAAGAGGACCTCCCCTTGTCACCCAGTATATCTTTCCTGATAACACTCTGTGTGCTGTCAGGTCTCCTTTTCCATACATCACCAGGTCCCTCAGGCTCTCTTCATAAGGAAGAAGTTCAAGATGAAGCTACATTTACAGCAAAGGTAAGTTTACAAGCACATATACACAATACATTTACAGGTGTTCAGAAGTATATACAAATTAGAGATAACACAGAAATCCAAACTCCCTCCTGGACAAAAGAAACTGCCCAGAAGGGCTTAACACTACCTTCTTTCTCTCTCTACTTTCCCAGACAGACAAACAAAACAACCAGCAAAGCCTACATTGTTATGTGTTAGCCAAGGCTACTGGAGAGATATCAGAGCAGCCCAAAGAAGTGAAAAGGAGCAGAGTCACAGACCAGAGTGGGACTAATTGGTTACACTTTGGCTTTTTATCCCTCCCAGCAAACCAATGAATGTTATAGGCTTCCACATTATTTTCTTTTCACTACCAATGACCTACTTTCTCTCATTAAAATATTCTAATTAGCCTCAAACCAGCACAGCTTCTGCAGATTAGCAGCCTTGGGTCACTTTGGTCTCACAGAATCACAGAAGCATCCAGGTTGGCAAAGCCCCTCAGGATCACCAAGTCCAGCCTATGACCCTACTCTACGATTCACCTTAAACCATAGCCCTAAGCACCACATCCAAACCACTCTTAAACACATCCAGGGTGGGTGACTCCACCACCTCCCTGGGCAGCTCATTCCAGTGCCTGACCACTCTCTGCATGAAAAACTTTTCCCTAATGTCCAATCTAAACCTCCCCAGCCTCAGCTTGAGGCCATTTCCCCTTGTTCTCTCTCCCATTACCTGTGAGAAGAGACCAGCAGCAGCCTCTCCACAGTGCCCATTCAGGTAGCTGTAGACAGCAATGAGGTCTCCCCTCAGCCTCCTCTGTTTCACACTAACCATCCCCAGCTCCCTCAGTTGCTCCTCGTAAGATTTATTCTCGAGGCTTTGTTGCCCTCCTCTGGATCCGCTCCAGCACCTCCACATCTCTCTTGTATTGCAGTGGGCAAAACTGAACAGAAGTCTCATCCAAGAGAGCAGGATGTAAGTCAGGCTGCAGCCTCATCCATGCCAGTCACAGACCTGAAGAGATCTGGGCTCTCCCCAAGTGCTTTCTTTATCAATGCAGTGGTGTCTCACCACGCGCAGCCCCCGGTGGCATTGGGCTGGCTGCCCTCTGATCCACGGCTGGGTTATTTCTGTCCCAACCCACATGAACAGACGTCCTCCCTCTTGCCCTCTCCAGCTGCTCAGAAGCATCACAGCCAGCAGACTGGTTCCATGTCCTGAGTCAGATGATGAATTGCACGTCTTCCCTTCACCAGCTACTTAATCAGCGGCCCCTGCGGTGCCTGGCATTAGGAGGGTTGATTTATGGGAGCAATCTCCGTGCTGAGGCTGCCACTCCTCAGCCTTTCCCTCGGAGGAGCTGCTAGGGACCTGTCTTGTGCTGCTCTGATCTCATGCCCTGTGCTTTGGAGGCATCTGAACCATGGTCTCTGCTTGGCAGATGTTGTAATAGGATGGGCCAAGCCCTTACCTCCTGTCAATCCTGGCTCTAAATTTGGCACCTGCAGCCCACTTCTCTTCCCTGTTCTGCTCCTTGAACAGGAGAGCATGTGTCAAAAGCTGATCTGAAATACCCAGTGCAATTTTCCAGCAGAAAGCCTGGCTACATCCTCCAAGCAGAAGGATAAATCTCCCAGAGTAGGTCTTTCAGAGGTGGTGCAAGCACTTTTGAGGGAATCCTCAACCCACAGCGGGGTGGGAAGTCATAGAATCAGTCAGGGTTGGAAGGGAGCACAAGGATCATCTAGTTCCAACCCACCCTGCCATGGGCAGGGACAAACTATCCTAGATCAGGCTGTCCTGGCCTTAAACACCTCATGGGATGGGGCCTCAACAGCCTCCCTGGACAACCCATTCCAGGCTCTCACCCCTCTTACACTGAACAACTTCCTCCTCACGTCCAGTCTGAATCTCCCCACCTCCAGCTTTGCTCCATTCCCCCCAGTCCTGTCATTCCCTGATAGCCTAAAAAGTCCCTCCCCAGCTTTTTTGTAGGCTCCCTTCAGATACTGGAAGGCCACAAGAAGGTCACCTCAGAGCCTTCTCTTCTCCAGACTGAATAGTCCCAACTCTTTCAGTCTGTCCTCATAGGAGAGGTGCTCCTGACAAAGATGAGTGGGAGAAGAGGACAAGATAGCTGCTAGACACCTGCTTTGCTGCTGCAGAGGCAAGGGTCCCCTTGATTCAACCCCAGGGCTTTGGAGCATAAAGAGACAGGTCTGGAGACTGCCTGGAAAATCTGGAGGGTTACAGATTTCTTTTTCCCCCACAAATGCTCTTTGAGGTTTAACATTTCAAGCTCCTTGCTGTGACCAGAAGGATCAGAAGCATCTCTTCATTCTTTACAGCTCCTGAGGTGTCCAGGACCTGTGGCTCTGGAAGCCTACACTGCAGTGATGAGGGAGGTGCACCCCAGCCTGAGCACCCAGCACCAGCTGGTCTCCATCTGATCAGACCAGCAGTGGAAGCTCAAAGGTCATCATAATCAAGAGTGAAAGAGGAGCAGGGAGAAGATGCTCTTTGGTAACCTCTGCTGTTGCTTTAGGCTCTTTCAAAAGCCAGGGATGCTTGGTTAGACAGCTGTGGGACAGGCATTGCTCTCCATGTGTCGTAGGGTTTCGCCCAGCTTCTGTGCTGTGACAGCTCTGGGGATGCAGAAGCATCCTGCTGGGCAGCCTGGCATCGAGGGCTCATGGAGAGGCAAGAAGCAGGAGGCCATGTCCTAGCTCCATGTGTGCAGACCGGGCAGTGATATCTCTCTCTCCCTCCCTCTCTCTCTCTCTCCTTTCTGGGTGTTCTTTGTAGGCCTCACCACATAGACCCATTTCATAGAGTCATGGAATGGTCTTGTTTGGAAAAGATCTTTAAGATCATCAGGTCCAACCATTAACCCAGCACTACCAAGTCACCACCAAACCATGGCCCTCAGCACCACATCCACATGGCTTTGAAACCCCTCAAGGGATGGGGTGGGAACTCCATCACTGCTCTGGGCAGCCGAGGCCAGGGCTCGACAACCCTTTTGGCAAAGAAATTGTTCCTCAAATTCAACCTAAACCTGCCCTGGGGCAACTTGAGGCCATTTTCTCTCGTCCTATCACTTGTTCTTTGTAGGAAGAGACCAACACCCACCTTGTTCCAATCTCCTTTCAAGGAGTTGTAGAGAGCCTTAAGGTCTCCCTTCAGCCTCATCTACTCCAGGCTGAACAAGCCCAGGTCCTTCAGCTGCCCCTCACAAAACCTGTTCTCCAAACCCTTCAACAGCTTTGTTGCCCTTCTCTGGACCTGCTCCAGTCCCTCAGTGTCCTTCTTGGAGTGAGTGAACCCAGGATTTGAGGTGCAGCCTCACCAGTGCCCTGTACAGGGGCACAATCACTTCCCTGGTCCTGCTGGTCACACCACTGCTGGTCCAGGCCATGATGCTGGTGGTTTTCTTGGCCAGCTGGACACATGCTGGCTCACATTCAGCCAGTCATTTCCAGCAGCTCCCAGTCATCCCCAGCAGCTCCCTAGTCACCTAGCTAAGGTAATGTCCATTTGCTGGCATGGGTCTGAAATGAGTGCAGGGAAGGGTTCAGCAGCCTTCAGCTGGGCTTGCCAAGGGGATTCTACTAACGTGTGCGGCAAGCCCTGGAACTGAGGCATTTTGCTGCTATAAATGTTAGCAATGAGAGCTCTTGTTACATGTAAATGCCAGAAGACAGCAGCAGAGGCCAAAAAAAAGCACCCTTCCCAGGCAAGCACCAACAGAAAGGGCTGCTGTGTCCATGGGGCACCCACAGGAGGCTAGAGTGGGCAGAGGGAATGGCACAGCCACAGTGCCTCGGGCTGTGAGCAGGAAAGGACTGGTGCCTCGCTCTGCCAAACCCCACCTGGTGTGGCACAGAGCAGAGAGGTGCCAGGACTGCAGGGAAGAGCTCACTCGTTTGGGCCTTGCTGTTTGAAATGGTGACGAGCTCACAGCATCACAGAAGTAATCGGGCTGGAAAAGACCCCCGAGATCCCAAGGAGGTGGTGGAAGCCCCATCCCTGGAGGTGTTTAGGGCCAGGCTGGATGAGGCTCTAGACAGCCTGATCTAGTGTGAGGTGACCCTGTCCATGGCAGGGGAGTTGAAACTAGATGATCCTTGTGGTCCCTTCCACCGCGACTGATTCTATGATTCTATCATCAGGTCCAACCTATCACCCAACACCATCTAATCAACTAATCCATGGTACCAGCTGCCTCATCCAGCCTCTTTTCAAACATCTCCAGGGATGGTGACTCCACCACCTCCCCAGGCAGCCCATTCCAAAGCCAATCACTCTCTCTGGGAAGAACATCTTAACGTCCAGCCCAAACCTCCCCTGGCACAGCTTGAGACTGTGTCCTCTTGTTCTGTCACTGGTTGCCTGGGAGGAGACCAACCCTACCTGGCTACAACCTCCTTTCAGGTAGTTGTAGAGAGCAATGAGGTCTCCTCCGAGTCTCCTCTTCTCCAGGCTGAACATCCCCAGCTCCCTCAGCCTCTCTGCGTAAGGCTGTGCTCCAGCCTCCTCACCAGCCTTGGTGCCTTTCTCTGGACACGTTGGAGCTCAGCAACCTTTCTTCCCCCATGCATCCATGTGCCCCCTGATTGCAACTGAGAGCTGGCAGGTGAGGTCTGCACCCAGCTGGGGAGCAGCTCTGGTGGTTTGTTTCTTGACACTACTTCCATACATCGGCTGCCCCTAAAGAGCGCCCAGAGCAGGGGGCGGCTGCATGGCTGGGTGAGGCCAAGCCTTGCAGTCGGAGAACTTGCAGGCTTCTGGGTGGAGGTACTGGTGAAAGCCAAATGTTTGTTGATTTGTATAGAATGGTTTGGGTTGGAAGGGACCTTAAAGATCATCTAGATCTAACTCCCCTGCCACAGGCAGGGACACCTCTCACTAGCCCAGGTTGCTCAAGGCCCCATCCAACTTGGCCTTGAACACCTCTATGAGGGAGCATCCACAACCTCCCTGGGTAACCTGTTCCAGTGTCTCACCACAACCTACCTGGACAACCTGTTCCAGTATCTCACCACCCTCACTGGAAAGAATTTCTTCCTAAGATCAAATCTAAGTCACCCTCCTCCAGCTTCAATCCATTGCCTCTCACTGTATCACCACAAGCCCTTGCCCAAAGTCCCTCCCAGCTTTCTTGCAGTCCCCCTTCAGGTACTGGAACCACCGCTTGGCACATGAGAAACTTGGAAAGCACAGAGGACTAATTACAAGCACTGTTTTTTTGGGGGGGTTGGGTGGTTTTCTTTTTAATGTAATGAAAATTAGCTATGCTGCTAATGCTCAGATGCAAGAACACAGTTGGCTTAATGTAATGACGCCGTGTAATTAGTGTAAAACCCAATTAGTAGCAATTACAGGTTACTGTTAACGATGTGGAGCTGGGGCTCTCCTCGCCGTGCTCACGCTGCACAGCCCCCGGCTCCCCACTGCCACTGAGATCCCTGGGATTTACACATAAAGGGCTGTGTGCATGGCCTTGGCAAAGGAGGGGACAGCAGACATGTCCCCTGTCCTGTCCTCACACTAATGGCATCTCGGTGGAGCTAATGGCAGCTGTGCACAGGCAATGGAGCTGCCAGGACAGGCCTGGCTGGCTGGCTGCGGCTCCTTTGTGACTCAGGGCTGACTCACCGACGCCTGATGAAATGCCTGTGCTCACTCACACTTACCACAGCTAAGGATGAAAACAGGCTCTGGAACTGCAAACCCGAGCCCTTCCTGGGGTCTGCTCAGCAGCTGTACCCACAGCAATGCGATGCAGGGTGCCTGGGAAGGGGCAGTGGTGAAACAAAGCATTGCTATGTTACAACTGAGAGATTTGCTTATTTGCATGCATATATATATATGAGACTGCATGTTTAGACATTCCCCCAAGGCAAGAGAAAATAATCCATGGCAAGCAGCAGCTTGGAAGGTCACCTGGATTATTCTTTCTGTACCACAGCTCACCTCCAACACATTAGCCAAGTCTTTATGTACTGATTTTAATTAGGCTAAAAGAGCCTTAGCCATGCTCCAAGTAATTACTGGGGAGGCTTTTTCATCTGCAACCTCATTTCATGTGCCTTAGCAAAAATACCTTTTACTGTGTTTTTAGAAGGAATAACAGTGTTGGTTTGTGGGTTTGTTTGTTTTTTTCTTTGCTGAACAGGCTTCATTGCTCAGCTCCATACTGACCTTGAGCCATCCTACTGCACCGCTGCTGGCAGCGCTGCCCAGACAGGCTGCCTGGATCTAGGCAGGTGCCTCCAGCCTTGTGGATGAGCTCAGGAGGTTCCACTGCTCAGTGGGGACGTGTGGAGCTGTGTCAGCACAGGAAAAGTTCCCCAAACTTTCCTGAAGTAGACAGACATTCCTCAAGAACACCCAGCAAATTGGCTAGCTGCTGTGTGTGCCAGGTCGGGGCTGACCTCCTGAGAATGGCAACTCTTCCCTTCCATTGGAAAGACATAAGAGTCCAAAGAGAGATGTTTTTGGTGAAGGAGGTGACTGGTCTGGGATCCAGCAACTACTTAGGTCTTCCAAAAATGTTCTCTGTGTCATCTTTCAACGGTGCCAACGTTGCAAAGTGGTCTGACTTGACATTTCATCTGCTCCAGAGAGAGGTAGAATGGAAGAAGGACAAAAGGGGTTTCAGGTTCCCATGGCAACAGTTCCCAAACAAGCCTGTTTTTTTGCTGTGCTCACTGCCTTGCTGGGAGAGCTTTCTGCCTGAAGGATGGCAGGGTGAACCTGCTCTGTGGCAAAAGGTGTGCTCTGCCTGCCACTGTCCTCTGAGGCCCACATGCTCCTGAAGAGCCTAGGAGTGGCATTCATCACGATGGGTTTATGTGAGCAATGGTTTATTGTGATGCTGTGCCTGGCGGTTCATGCACACAGCACTCCTTCCCCATGCACACGCTGCCCTTACACCTGGGTTCACACAAGCATGACCCAGAAGCTGCACACTGGCACGGGAGGGAGCAGCTATCAGAGGTACTCTGCTGTGAACTGGAAGAGCCCACATAGAGCTGTGCCCCACTCCTTGTACCTTGGCAGAGTCCTCTGTGTATGAATCACCCATTACATCCATAACACCTTTCCCTAGGGAGCTGTGGCACATTTGAAGTTTTACTGGGTTTTACTGTCCTCACTGTGCCACCATGGCAACTGAGGCACTGAGACAGCCCAGTGAGCCCCCACAGCTCGCCAGTCAGCAGCAGAAGCAGCCACCTGAGGTGTCACTGCCAGCCATCAAACAGAACACCCTGTCACCATGTTCACCTTAGTCTTCAGCCCTGGTTTTCTCAACAGACAATGCCATTACAGATAAAATCCTACCGACAGCTGGAATTTCCTACCAGTGCTCATGATAGAAAAGAGAGCTGAAAAAAGCCCTGCACCTTCTGGAGAGCAGATTTCCTTGTGAGTATGTTTATGGTGATGAATAAGAAGTGGTATTCAAAATGACAGAAACCCAGTCACGTTTGCAGATGATGCTGAGGTTACTTCACTAACCCTCACTATTAATGAAAGATCAGCTGCACATAAGCTGTAGGTGATCTTGTACTGTAAGGCTGTGGGCAGGAGATGCTGAGTCCTAACTCCAGGTTCTAGCACTGGTTCCCTCTGTAACTTTGGTGGAGCCCTCAGCAACTGCTATCCCTGAGCCAGCTGCGTGTGGGTTATGCCCCAAACACCAGCATCCAGAACTCGTTCATCCATCGAAGTGAAGCAGAGGCTTTTCCTTCCACAGTGTTTCACAGGATGTCAGGGGTTGGAAGGGACCCAAGGAGATCATCGAGTCCCAACCCCCTGCCAGAGCAGGACCACACAATCTAGCACAGGTCACAGAGCAACGCATCCTGACAGGCCTTGAAAGGCTCCAGAGAAGGAGACTCCACAACCTCTCTGGGGAGCTGTGCCAGTGCTCTGTGACCCTTGCAGTAAAGAAGTTCCCCCTTGTGTTGAGGTGGAACCTCCTGTGCTGCAGCTTACACCCACTGCTCCAGTTGTTTCCAAGCCATGCAGTTTCTCCTGTCGCCTGGAAATCCTGCGACCTGCCATCAGCTAGAAACGGCTTTTAACCCAGCAAGGTCATCTTTAGTGATGGGGAGAAACATCCACGTGGGCTGCCATTGCCACCGGTGCTTCAGGCTGGAAGAAGCAGCCGGGGTTTCACAAGTGCTGGCTGTCAGCATCACCTGTGGAGCCTCAAGGGAAGCTTGGCATTTCTGGAAGTTTAGCTGTTTACTTAGAGTCTGCAAAGTCCTATTTAGAGACCCAACCTTTAGTCTTCTCTTTCAGCAAATGGTCCTTGTTAGAGCTGCGTTTTCTCCTGAGGAACACCTACACATGAGCTATCGAATGTCACATTCCGCTGTTTGGCAGTACACTCTGGAAAATTACTGGCCTTGTACTGTTGAGCCAAATGTAGGCCTATCTGTGTTTTTGAGGGAATTAGTACTCTCTTCTCTGTTAAAAACACTCCTATTACTCATTATGAGTCAAAGCCCGGCCCCACTGTGAGAGCGGTGCGCAACCAGGCTGCAGGCACACAGCAGCTTCTGCGGGAGCCCTTCCCAAAGCCTCCCTGCTCCTGCCTTCTCCCAGGGGAACCAGCAGCTGCTTCCCACCCCGACACCACCACTGTGCTTGCTGCCCATACTGTCCCAGCCGGACTCAGCTGCGTCTTCACGCCGGTTTCCCTCCTCAGCCTCTGCCCTCTTCTCTCACAGATGCTCGTGTCACTGCTTGGGAGGTGCCGCGTCCGTGTGGGGAGAAAGCTCACAACTCATCCTCCGGCACACAAGAGCAATGGCGCAGGGACAGCGCTCCTGTCCCCTGGCCTGCAGTCGTTCCCTGCCGCCTCCGCAGCTGCAGGCAGGGTTCCAGCCGGCCCCGAGATGCTGTGGCAGTCACAGGAGCAGGGTTTGCCGTGGGCCTTGTAGAGACCTCGGTGCCTGCCTCTCCTGGATCCCCCATGGCTTGATAACCTTAAAGATCTCTTCCAGCCAAAGCTGGGAGTAAACCCGGGCGACTGGCCCGGTGGCCGCTATAAGCTGCTAATGCCGCCTGGGCTCTGCTTATGTCCCTCTGTCAGCAGGATTGTGCCTGATGAGGATGTCGTGGAAAGCACGCCCGCGCCTGCTCAGCCCGGAGCGCAGGGCGATGCCACCGGGCGGGCGAGAGCAAGAGGCGAGTCAGGGCAGTAGCCCCGGGCTGACCGAAGGGAAGGGCTAGACACCCGTGAAAGGCCCTTCCAGCCCACACCAATTGTTGATTCCAGGATTCCACGGCACTGAGGTGTGCCGGCAGACGCAGGGCCACGCCGGCCGCAGCAACGCTCCACGCCTGATGCTCTGCCACCTGCACATCTCCAAGCACTCTCCCAGCACGAACACGCCACGCCGATAGGGGGCGCCACGCCGACAGGAAATGACGTTGGGGTCAGGAGTGACGCGTCACGGCGGCCATTGGCGGGCGGGGCTGCCCCGCCCTCGCCCCGCCCGCGCCCCGCCCCGCCCGCTGCCGTCCCCTTTGTCAGCGCTCCGCGGCGGGGAGAGTACCGGGCCTAGAGAGTGGCGGCCGCGCCACCCCCACCGCCCATGGACAGCCCGCCGCCTCCCTAGCGACGTCCGCTGCTGCCGCCATGAGGAGGTGGGTGCAGCCGCTGGGGTGGGGGTCACGGCGGGTCCAGCCGCGTCAGCCCGAGGCGGCTGTCGCGGAGCTGCGGGAGGAGCCCCTTCGGGTTGCCGGTGAGGGGTGCCGCAGCGGGGCCGGGGAAGCAGGGTTAGCGTGGGGTCCGTCTGGCAGACGCTCCAGCAGGGCTAGGCGCTGCGGGTGGGCAGAGGGGTTGTGTCCGCCTCCTCTCTGCCGCAGGCCCGACCCGTGAGCCGCTGGCCTGGCGGCCGCTCCCGCCCCGGTCCTTGACCGGGGGCGCAGAGCGGGGAGCGTCATGAAATGCAGGAGGGAAAATTTCAGCGACCGAGGGGAGGCTTGGCCCCCCGACACCGGAGCTGCTTCCAGACAAGGATTTGTGCCGGAGAGCGGCGGAGCCGTGCTGCTCGCAGCCGGCTCTGTCCTCGCCGCGCACGGGGGCTGGCTCCGCTGCCGCAGAGACACAAAGGGCTCGGTCCCGGTGACTGTCGCAGGATCCGCGTGTCGGGGCTCACAGCGCTGCCCTGCTCGCTGGCCGAGCCAGCCGCCGGGCCTGCCGAGAGGGGCGCAGCCTGGGGACTTCTTTCTCTCTTACAACCACATCAGATGGGCCCGGGCAGAGGGGCAGAGCTGTGCCGCAGCGCAGGGGGCTCTGTGGCGGAACCCGACTGGCGCTGCTGATGTCAGCCTGCCGAAGGACCGTGGCTTGGTGGGCGAGGGAAAGTTAGAGGCCAGGGTCCTTTATGAATCTGCTGAAGGCCCTTCTTCCCCTGCCAGCTGTCATGGCGTGCTGCACAGCCAGCCGGCAGCAGCCCAACGCTGCTTGCTTGCTTTACAGCCGGGCGGCTTGGAATTTCCGAAGGAAACAAAGCGGGTGGCAGGGCCCGAACTGCTGTCGGGACTCCTGCTGGCGATGGAGGCCAGGTCCTAGAAGAGGGCAGCCATTCCTTCAGTCTTCCCAGGCCTCCAGGCTTTTAAAACCACATGCTGGTCTGTGACATCTGGGGCGTGAGTGTAGTAGGAGAAGCTGCCTGAGCAGACTTTCTAACTCTGTTAGTCCATAAATAGGTCTCAAAACAACTTGTTTCTAGCAGCACTTTTGCAGTAGTCTGGGACTGAAGCACTTCATTTTCTCCAAAGTGTGAGTGAAACTCCTTTTCAGCAGGTTTGGAAAGAGCAGGGGTTCCTGTGGGTGTGCTGGAGGGGCCAGCTCATCAGAAGAGTGTTGTTACTGCTGGGAACTTGGAGATGCTGGGCTGAGCTGCAGAACTGACACTTCTTTGTATACAGGCTTTGTGGAACCGGGTTGGTTTCCCAAATCTCACGGGTTTATGGTATTGCCAGGCTCAGCCTTTGGTTTGAGAACACTCCTATGGTTGTAGCAGTTCGCTGTGGGCAGCAGCAGGGCTATTTTTACATCTTCGGGTTTCTTTTGTTTCCTGTAATAGGATCTTTTCTCTGATCCTTGTACTTCATCTTCAGAGACGCTGTAGTGACCTGGAATGCAGCAGGCGCTTTGTAAATACCCTCCTGGTTCTCCCCTCGAAGGCCTAGTGCTGTTTGAAGAGTTCTGGCTTGCCTCGGAATTGGAATGAGGTCCTGGATGTGGAAAGCTCTCAAGTGCACGTCTGGTTTCTTTGATGGCCCCAACTCTTTTTTTTTTTCTTTTGAGGAGGAGGTGTTACAGATCTGTTTTAAGGGAACAAAAAGTTCTGTGTGTGCCGTGCTCTCCCTCGGAGGTGCTAAGTGTGTGCAAGGCTTTGAAAGGTTTGCTTTCCATCCCAGTGTTTGGTTTGCTGGGATAAGACCTGCATTCCTCTACTGGGTTTCGATGGGGTGGGGGTGCTACTCCCTGCCCAGTGGCACAGGACTGGGGATAGTTAGTGATTGATTACCCATGTCTGCTGCTCCCCTCCTTGTGCTGCGGTGACAGGGGTGTTCAGTTTGTCTCCATTTGGGACAAGCTTTAAGGTCTGTTGCAGTAAGGGGGGCATAGGTTCTTCTCACTTGCTCCCTGGGATAGGACAAGGAGCAATGGGTGTAAGTTGCAGCACAGAAGAGTCCACCTCAACACAAGGGGAACTTCTTTACTGTAAGGGTCACAAAGCACTGGAACAGGCTCCCCAGAGAGATTGTGGAGTCTTTTTCTCCGGAGACTTTCAAGGCCTGTCTGGATGTGTTGCTCTCTGATCTGTGCTAGATTGTGTGGTCCTGCTCTGGCAGGGGGTTTGGACTCGATCTCCTTGGGTCCTTTCCCCAAATAGGGTCCAACCCCTAATATCCTGTGACTTAGGTCATTTCAGTTTGTAGATAATCAGCCTTTGCAGGCCTCCATCACTGTTAGGCCAAAGCTATAGGAGGTGAGGCTGCTATTTAATTTAAGTAGCCTGAGGGAAGAAAATTATGTTTATATATTTTTAGTTTTAAGTCTTAAACACATTTCAAAGTTGTAAGTTGGGAAAGGGAAATCCTCCTGACCTGGTGCTTCCAGATCGACAGCCGCTGCCTAAGTTCCACTGCACAGTAACTGTTGCTAACTTGCTTTCTCATGACTTATTTTTATGTGTGTGTTGGGAAACTGGAAATATTTTGGTTGTGTAGCTGCTGAAGTTGTTACTTTCTGTTTACACTCTCTGTAGAGAGTACTGTGTCTGCCTTACTTATAGAACTGAAATGAAGACCTGAACAGCTCATGCAGAAATTCGTCTTTGCCCTCCATGGACTTAAGTCTTGAAGCAGCTTTGGCCATGGTATGTTCTTGGACCTTGCCATTTCACACACCTGAAACATGATCATTTATTTTGATGCCTTAGTAGCTTAATATTTGATGTGGAGTAGTGGAAACAATCATCAGGATATTAACATTTATTAAGTCAGTTGCCTTTTTTTCCCCCTTTTTCTGAGGTGACCTGCTAAAGCTCACCTCTAACACCACTTCTTCCACAGGAGAAGGTGTTGAGGAGCTGAAGTGAACGGGGAGGGCTAAATATAGCCATTTCCTGCAAAACTTATCTCATTTTTGAGGCTAGCATTCCAAATGAAAGCTGTCTTCCCATGCCTGCAGAGAGGGTTTCTTTTCCTGTTCTACTCTTAACAGGGAATGTTGTTGTTGTCTGCAGCCTGATTGTGTTACCAGTGTCAGCGTAGGGGAAGCCAAAAGGATTGGTGGCTTGGGCGGGGGGAGACAGGCAGGTCTGTGGCCCCCTAACTTCACATGGTATTGTCCACCCATCTTCAGTCTGTGTCCAGCAGGGAGGGAATGGAGGCTTGCATCATCTTGCCAAAACTGCCAGGCACAGCAACAACACAGCCATCAAATGGCTTATTTGGGAGGGATGCAAATGAGCCTGGGAGAGGGATGAAAGTCTCTGGGAGAAACACCTCCCCTCTCTCCTAAGCCCTTCTCTGTCCTTGTATTGCTCTTTAACGAACTGCCTGCTTTTGGGGAGGGAAAGAGCAGTGGGCTCTTCAGCAGTGAAGCAGCTCTTGGGGTGGGAAGAGAACAGAGTGAAGGAAAGAACACCAGTGGGGTGTTGTGGGTGGGTTGTGTTTCTGGTTTTTTGTTGTTTTTCTTGGGGATGTTTTTTTTGGCCAGCTGGTACTCTGAAGTCATGCTTAAATTTAATGAAAGCCTAATGCTAAAATAGGTTCTAGGGACAGCCGTTGTAAAGTAATTAGGCACTCTTTTAGCCCTGCTGGAAAAAAAAAAAGAGCTGCTTGAATTCTCTTGCGTTCTGAGGTATTTGAGCTCTTAAATGGGCATCTTAGTATCTGCTCTTGTGCCTTCGGTCTCCTTTACTGTGTTTAAACAGGTTACAAATTTGGCATCCTCTCTCATTGGGTTAAAACCAGCCTCTCTCCTCTGCAGCTGTGTGGAGCTTCAGAACGTTGCAGCAGTGGTGCTGAATGCAATAGATGCTGGAATGGATTATCCAGAGGGGTTGTGGATGCCTCCTCCCTGGAGATGATCGAGGCCAGGTTGGATGGGGCCTTGAGTAGCCTGGTGTAGTTGAGAGGCATCCCTGCCCATGGCAGGAAGTTTGGATAAGATGATCTCTGAGGTCACTTCCAGCCTAAGCCATCTTACGATTCCCCAGTGACAGCTGGTGACTTCTGCAACCTGTCTGTGTGTGGAAATTCAGGGAGACCCACTGGGATGGATGGCAGGGTGGCCTTGATGAGGGTGTGCAGCCTGTTAGGGGACAGTTTATTTGCTTGGAGACCTGAGGGTAGTGAAGACTGAGACAGTTGACGAGTGTGTTAGTTACAAAGGTATCCATCGCCGTCTGAAAACCAACCTTTTGAGTCCTGCTGCAGACAAGTTCAGCAACTACACATGAAGGACTTAAGTCATTTACATCTTTTACATATGTGCAGACATCTAAAATAAGGACTGGTAGTATTGCTTAGTGTTGGAGAGCTGACTTCACAGAAGTTTACAACGTGTTTTAGGATCATGAATTCAGAAAAAGCTGTTGGCTGTGACATGAATGGATTTTGGTGGAAATGCTGGCAAGAAACTCCCTTTTTTTTCTTCACTCTGTTTTCAGCCAAAAACACTGAAGTGTGGTCAAATGGCTGTGAGTAGCTGTAATGAAACAATTCTGTTTGTTTTGTTGGACCAGGGGTGTCCATGTGCCTGAATATCAGAGTGGCCCCTTAAAATGTGGCCTCCTGGAACTGCACATGTACAGTTCAGCGTTCCCAGGCTCCTGTTGCAGTAGCTCACATTTGTAAGCCTTACTAGGATCACTACATGCTCTCCAATTTTTACTCTCATGACCAGCCCTACAGTGAACTAACCACGAAGTAGGACTGCATCCAGCTTCTGAGGTTCGTTCTGTGGGATGGGAAGCATTTTCTAGAGGGAGCATCAAGAGCCTGCTGATAGTCCTGATGAAAGAAGCACATTGCCACTGCTTTGTGTGCAGGACAGTAGCGGTGTGGTTAGAAATGTGGTGGTGTTCTGTGCTAGCAGCTCAGGTGCTGGTGCTTCCCTGGAAGGCCAGAGCTGCCCTCATGATTCATCTGCCAGTGAGCAGTCAGCATCAGGTGCTGCAGTTATTATATGGTCCTGCCTTTGAACTGGGCCCTTTTGATCTGCTGGCTCATATGAGGCTGAACTCGCCCTGGCTGGTTGCTGTGTGCTGTGGTGGCTGTGCCTGGCAGGCCAGGCAGTGCTGGGCACAGGGCATGTTGGATGGAGGATTCTGCCCAGCTCTGCTTAGGACATGTTTCATGGTTTTTGTGCCGGCAGACTACTGTGCCACCAGCTCTTGCACACCTCTAAAGCCTCCAAAGTCAGCCTCTCTCATCTCCAACGTTCATGGCCCCTTTCAGTTTAAGTACAAAGGCAAAATAAGTCTCTAAGCAGTTTGGGTCTGAAGGCCAAGGACTTACCCTCATCTGCTTTGTGCTCAGGGAACAGCCTTTTAGTTTTTCACGGGGGTTGGCTCAGTCTTGTTACAGAATTGTCAGGGTTGGAAGGGACCTTAAGGATCATCTACAGAGTTTTTGCTCTATGAAGCTTTGTGAGATGCTGTCTAAATAAACTGCCTTTTGCTGAGGAAAGAAATGTTTGAAATGAAATGTTACAGAGGTCTTAAAGTGGCAGCTGAAACGTGAGTCAGTGGAGGTGATGATTTTGTATGGTTTAACATGTGGACAGTCAAGAGCTGTAGCATGGATATGTGCAAGATCGTGTGGTGCCTGCAAGTTACAGACCGATTGCGGTAGGACACTCAAGAGCTTTGGGGTTGGTGAGTTTGGGGCTTCTCTTGATTTTTGTTTGTTTGTTTCAAAAAAGGAGTTGGCTATGTTCTTAGGGCTCTGGGTGGGCCATTACATGCAGTGGTCCAGAAGTAGTTTGGGGCTTGGGAATTTACCTCTGACTGGGAAGCATGGAGTGGGAAGGCAGAGGAGGGTGCAGGAATGACCTTTGCATGCTTTGTCCTTGTGCCTCTTTGTAAGCGTCTGCTGATAGCCCCTTCTGGAGGCAGCAGGCTGTTGTTGATCTAAGTGTACGTTTTATTGTGACCTGAAGAGGCAGCTGCATGCTTCCTTGTCCCCAGAAGTATGTTTTGGTCAGTGTTATCTCCCTCTTGAAATGCTCCTGTCAGTGTCCTGCCATGTTATTGTTGGCTACCTGTAGTGTTCCTGGAGAAGTCCATGTGGAAATGTCTGTAGCTTATTGTAAATTAGCTCAAGGGTGCTTTAGGGAAAGAAGGCTATGGCTTGATTAGGAAGAGCTTCTTAAAACAGAAGACCTGCAATTTGGTGATGGTCCAAGGCAGACTTCAGGCTCTTCACTTGCCTTGTCTGGAATAAATAAAGATGGAAGTAGGAGGTGGTGGAGGGGAGCACCAGCAGCTGTTATCTAGGCCTTTTTACAGACAAAGAGGTGATGCCGCAACTCCAAACCTTCTGTCCCAAGTATCTGAAATGTTCCTTCTCGGCATGCTGAAGCCACAGATGGTCTTCAGTTGAATGGAAACTGGTAGGAGGACTTCTTCCTCATCTCCCAGAGCAGTTGTAACACGCTGTGCTCTCTGGAGGTCAGGCATTTCTTGTTCTGAATGCAAACCTTACCTCTCTGCTAATAAGCTGCAGAAGAGAGGCCAGCAAACAGCTCTTCTAATTGCAGGTCTGCTGTTTGTCTGGCAAGTCTCCTGTAACAGGAGCAGGTTGGCAGCTCTTCGACAGCTACCTTTGGCTGGGCAGATAGCTTGGAGGCTAGAGGTGGCTTCTTTTGAAGTCCTGCAAGCTGCTGATCTCTGCTTTCAGGAGCCCGTGTGCCTCAGCAGGCCCCTCCAACCTCTCTCTCCCATGGCCTGGGGTTCCTGGCTGAGCAGGCAGTCGTAGGCAGTTGGTGCTGTGGTTGTGCAAGGCTTCTTGCTGGCTGCTAGTGCCAGAGCAGTGAGGAGTCATGCTTGTCCCTCTCCATGTGCTCTTTCTCCTCCTCTGGCAGTGCTGAGGCCATCTTGGTTAGAACTTAGCCTGCTTTTGCCAGATGAAGTCCAACCTTGTTAATTTCTGCTTTGTTTTTTTCATGCTGATGCCAAGGAGGGATCTGTGAGAGAGTGAGTGGCTGGGCAAAGGTGTAGGACTGTGAGCCACCTCGATGTGCTAGTGAAAACTGTGACCTTACTGCAGTGTGGTGTGGGTGTAGAGTTTTCTGGCTGTCACCAAGGCTGGTGGCAGGGTGCCTTGACCTGGTTTGTCAGTGCTGGAGTAGATCTGCTGTGATCCGCTACTCCCCTGGAAGAGTTCTTAAAGGTTTCTTTGCTGCCTACTTATTCTTGGCCCAGGTTGTTGCACCGAGGCTCAAACACCATTTTGGAAGCTCCACACAGCACAGCTTTTGTACCATGGTTCTGCTGTCCTCCTGTCCTTTGTTCTTGTAGGGGCTGGGAATGGCATGGTGGTCAGCCTCAGACGCCGCGCACTACGGCAGAGCTGCTGAAGTTACTCATCCCTCTGGGGTGGATGATCTCCTACGGTGTCAGCTGGTATGGAATTGGAGGGAGAAGAGATGAGATCTCCATCTCCCTAGGAACAGATATAAAATTAAACAAAATGTGTGTTTGTATTAGTCAGCCCAAAACAGACGCTGCTATTTAGGGCTCTCCACTGCAATAAAGTCGTCTCTTGTGTTTGTGGGGGAGGACTGCAACAATTAAGTAATTTTAAGCCTGAATCTTAAAAGATAAAATAAAATGAAAAGATAATGATTTTCTTTAAGAGAAGAAATTAATTGTATCATGCTACCTTAGAGAGGAGATAGATGGGAGCTGGCAGGTTTTTTACTACTGCTAGAAACTGTGTCCATGTTGGAACTTTCTTGGCTTGGTCAGAAGATTTGGTGGGGTTTTTAATCTGTTAAATCTCACTCTACTGATGCTGAGAAGCTGAAGCTGTAGTTCTGGCTGGCAGCCTGCTAAAACGTGGATTTCATGGATTCTGGTGGCATAGGCTGGAGGATGACCTGGCAGTGCGTTTGTGTGCAGCAGCATGATGTGTGTGACTCCTGGTTGCTGCTGTCAGAATGAAAAGGTGTGTGGCTGTAGTGCACTTAGTGTTTCATTAGCTAATTCATATCAGCCTGGGAGTGGAGTTAAAGGACATTGTGCAGTGGTGTTGTTTTTCTTAAAATGATGTTTTTGATTTAAACTTCAAATGCTGACTCAAGTGAAAATGGCAACAAGAAGTATTTTGGAGACAGTCTCAGCTCAGGAAGGAGGTGCTGATCCTCCTGGATTAAAAACCAAACCAGAAATGCAGTGGCAGGAGCTGTGCTTTTGATGCCCATGTTTGTAATAGGAAAATAAAATAGCTGCTTGGAAAACTTGGGTTGAAATTCCTTCCCACGCACTCCTTCTTACTTACCAGGTATTGATCAAAGTAGTTTTGATTCTGCTTGACCGATATTTTTGGCCTGAATTGTAAAACCTGTGTGCATCCTGAGTGATGATGGCGATAAAAAGATGCTTGGGTGGCAGTTTTGCCTCCACCTGCTGCCTTTCATCTTGAGGGTAGGAGGTGTCACTGTGGTGTGGGACCACTCTGGAGCTATCCTCACGGCAGCAGCAGCACAGCTCTGACTGATGCAGCTCTTGCCCTCTCCCCTCTCTGGGGCAGAGCCCTGCTGCTGCCCCTGAGCAGCCCTGTCTGTCCAGACTAGCTAACCAGACACGAGTCTGCAGGGGCAGAGGTGTGCCTTTGCTTTGTGGTTATGAGGAAGGTTAAATCATTGGAGCCTTGGCAGTTCTCCAACATCTTTGCATAATTGTGAGCCCTTCTCTGTCCAGAAGGAAACATGCAAGTTACTTCACGTTGCTGGGAGAGAAGAAAAAGCTCCACCTAAGAGACTGTGAAGAAAGCTAGGTTAGGTTTCCCCCGACTGCAATCCCCATCGCACACCTGCAGCAGCAGGCAAGGTGCAGCTGGGAGTTGTTGGCTGGTGGCTTCCCATTTCTCAAGTGTGTCAGAACCTGGGCATTCCTCTGTGCCTCTTCTCATGGATTCAGCCCCTTGGCTTTGGGGATCGTGCGCAGCTTAAAAATTCCCGAGCACCTCCTTGGCTTTGCTTTTGCTCTTCTAACCTCACATTAGCGGCTTGTCAAGTAGGCCGTTACAGACGTGCCAGAAGTGCCAGGCAGACGCTGCTCTTGTGTGTCGGTGGACCTGGCGTGTTTGCATCAGCCTCTGGTAGAGAATCACCTAAATGAGTGACGTGCTGCAGCTTGCCCAAACACCAGGCTGTTGTGCCGCCTCTGTGTCGGCACTTCACACTCCTGTAACGCTCGCTCGTGTCCGTGCCTCTGAAGCAAACTGGTGAATAATTGTTTTGCAAAACCTGTTCTAGGCTCTGAAGCTGTTCAGACCCTTCCCTTCACACACGCTCCTTGGGACACGAATCGTGTCTTGAAGATCGGGTGCTGCAAGAGGACCTCTCCTAAATTCTGGCAGCGAACCCCTAAGCACTGTTAAAAGCCAGTTTGGAAGAAGCATGAGATTTCCACAGCTTCTGCAGAAGCTTTTAATGAGTGGAAAAGTCTTTGGCTTCGTGTTTTCAGTTGGGAGTTGATCCTGGATGTTGGTTAGACGTTCAAATAAAACGTTTATTGGATGCTGATCCAGCATCCAGGGTTTTGAGGGAACTTGGGCTTGTTTCTCCATTAGGAAGGCCAAAATGACATGCAGTTCTGAGCCAAGAGACTCAACTGGCCTTCAGAAGCTGTCAGGTTGCTAGTCTCTGGTGAGAAACTGGAGTTTCCTAGCCTCCAGACCAGTTTTATGCCTTCTTTAAAGGGTCTGATGGGAGTAAAACTTGCATCATGCCCAGTCTGGGGGATTATTTAGAGCTTTGAGGTGCAGACCAATTAGAATGATGTTGGTTTAGTTCCCAAAATGGATGCTCTTTATTCTCAAAGAGGCCCCACTGCATGGAAACAGGAGCATTGAAGGCCCTGCAACGTTAGCATGTGAATGGACTTGGCTTAGCTTTACAATCATTATCTGCTGGCCATGGAGCTCTTGGGGAGGGGGCTGAAGAACATGGAAAAGGTGAAGCCACTTGGAGTTGTTCTGCAAGGCTGCATTTAGAGAGCCACAGTGGTACATCAGCATGGTGGCAGATGAAGACAAAAAGGAGGGGATATCATAGAGTCAGTCAGGGTTGGAAGGGGCCACAGGGATCATCTAATTCCAACTCCTTGGCCATGGGCAGGGACACCCTACCCTAGATCAGGCTGCCCACAGCCTCATCCAGCCTGGCCTTGAACACCTCCCGGGTTGGGGCCTCAGCCACCTCCCTGGGCAACCCATTCCAGGCTCTCACCACTCTCATGCTGAACAACTTCCTCCTCATGTCCAGTCTCAATTTTCTCACCTCGAGTTTTGCTCCATTCCCCCCAGTCCTGTTACTCCCTGAGAGCCTAAAAAGTCCCTCCCCAGCTTTTTCGTAGGCTCCCTTCAGATACTGGAAGGCCACAAGAAGGTCACTTCAGAGCCTCCTTTTGTCCAGACTAAACAGCCCAAACTCTTTCAGTCTATCCTCATAGCAGAGCATCTCCAGCCCTCTGATCATCCTGGTAGCCTTTCTCTGGACACACTCCAGCATCTCCACATCCCTCTTGTAATAGGGATTCCAGAACTGGATGCAGTACTCCAGGTGGGGTCTCATCAGAGCAGAGTAGAGGGGGAAAATCACCTCCCTTGACCTGCTGGCCACACTTCTCCTGATGCAGCCCAGGCTCTGGTTGGCTTTCTGGGCTGCAAGTGCACACTGCTGGCTCATGTTGAGCTTCTCATCCACCAGCAGCCCCAAGTCCCTCTCCTCAAAGCTGCTCTCCAGCCACTCACTGCCCAGCCTACATTTGTGCTTGGTATTGCCTCGACCCAGCTGCAGGACCTTGCCCTTGGTCTTGTTGAACCTCACGAGGTTGGCTTGTGCCGAATCTGGAACCGAACCTCCTCTTGGAGAACAATGCAACATGCTACCTGGCTTCCAAAGGTCCCACCTCTCCAGCCTGTCCAGGTCCCTCTGGGTGGCATCCCTTCCCTCCAGTGTGTCTGCTGCACCACACAGCTTGGTGTCTTCAGCAAACTTGCTGAGGGTGCACTCAATGCCTCTGTCCCTGTCACTGACAAAAATGTTGAACAAGACTGGTCCCAGGACTGATCTCCGAGGGACTCTGCCTGTCACTGGCCTCCACTCGGACATGGGCTCAGTGACAGCCACTCTTTGGGTGTGGCTATGAAGCCAGTTCTTTATCCATCTAGTGCTCCACCTGTCAAACCCATGTTTCACCAGCTTGGAGACCAGGATGTGGTGCGGGACAGCGTCTGAGGCTTTGCTCAGGTCCTTTCTATTTTGAAGCTCTTCAGAAGTGAAATGGATGCAGTTACCAGTCTGTGGTTTCTTTCCAGTGTCCTCTTGTGGTTCTTGCTTTGCAGCATTAAGCATTGCATGGCCCAGGCCAGTTTCCTTCTTGAAGGAAGAGTGAGAAACCTTCCCTGCATCAGAAACTGGCCAGGAATCCTTTGACTTGCAGCTTTTGAAAGACTCTGGTGTTTGTCTTGTGCTATTTGGTGGCTCTTTGGAGGCTTGCTGGAAGAAAGCAACAGATTCCTTCTCTGAAGAGGGAGATTGGAGAAGGGTAGTTGTAGCCAGGTGGGGGTTGGTCTCTTCTCCCAGGCAACCAGCAACAGGACAAGGGGACACAGCCTCAAGTTGTGCTGAGGGAAGTATAGGCTGGATGTTAGGAGGAAGTTCTTCACAGAGAGGGTGATTGGCATTGGAATGGGCTGCCCAGGGAGGTGCTGGAGTCACCATCCCTGGGGGTGTTCAGGAAAAGAGTGGATGAGGCACTTAGTGCCATGGTTTAGTTGACTGGATAGGGCTGGGTGCTAGGTTGGACTGGATGATCTTGGAGGTCTCTTCCAACCTGATTGATTCTATTCTGTTCTATTTACATCAGAAATCTGGAAAGAGAAGCAGGTGTTCTTCTTTGGGCACGTGTGTCCCAAAACGTTCTCCAGATCATTCAGGTCAGGATGGTGCTCAGGGTGCTGATGGACGCTTGCTGCCAGGGGACTCGGAGCAGGCTGGCGGCCAAGCACTCACAGCCAGGCACAGTAACAGGCTGGCGGTGCTGGCACCTTGGTCCCCTGGGATGGGGAGTCAGCTGCGGCTAAGGAAGCAGCAAACCATGTTTCCATCTGATTGATAAACTGAGAAACAGGGTGTGTTACACCCACACAGCCTCCCCCAGGTCACCCAGACAGGCCCATCTGTCTGGTTTGGGCTAGGTTAGTTCACCAGCTGCAGCTGTGGTGGCCTTTGGCTTATAAACATCTAATATTTTGCTTTAGCAGCAAAATAAGGCTTGGTCATTTGATAGGGTTGATCTTCTTGCATGCTTAGCAGAGCCAAGCTGCTGTAAGCTGTTTTCCAGGTGAAAGCAAACTTTTGGAAGATTCTGTTTGTAAGAGAGTGAATAATCCAACTGTGTGTCGTGCTGTCTCACAGTAAAGCTAAAAACTGGCAGCTGGGTTTCTGGGTGTTGAAATAGAGGCACGGAGCTGCTGTGGACAAGGCCGGGTTAGTGAAATCCCCAAGTGCAGTCAAACCAGTCCTGAGCAGGGCTTAGGCTGCCTGTTGTGGGCACTGCCAGCTATGTCTGCTCCTTCCCATGCTGGCTGCCTCTGTTTCTCTGGCCATTGCTCTGCATGCTTTTTTGCATCCTTTTGCCTGAATTCTTGGTGGAGCAAGTGACAATTTCTAACGGTAACGCTGGGGGCTATCCCTCCCCGTCTCTGCAAGCTGCCACAACATGCTCTCAGTTGCAGTCAAAGATCGTCTTAGAATCAGCCAGGTTGGAAGAGACCTCCAAGATTATCCAGTCCAACCTGGCGCCCAGCCCTGTCCAGTCAACTAGACCATGGCACTAAGTGCCTCATCCAGGCTTTTCTTAAACACCTCCAGGGACAGTGACTCCACCACCTCCCTGGGCAGCCCATTCCAATGCCAATCACTCTCTCTGCCAACAACTTCCTCCTAATCCCAAGCCTATACCTCCTCTGGCACAACCTGAGACTCTGTCCCCTTGTCCTCCTCTTCCATCCTCTGTTCCTAACAAACCTGCGTTTTATTCCTTGGGAAATGTTCCTTAAAGCCTGCGTTTAGCTACTCTTGGAAGTACCCCAATTTGTGTTGGACAATAACAAACCTTTCTTTAGAGGAGAACGAAAGCTAAGTGCAAAATCAGGTGTGAAACTGGTTAACTTGTGCCTCAGCTTGCGAAGTTAAATCCCCTCGATCAGCTAGGCAGTGTTTCAATCCATCCCAGACCCTGGCATGAAGCCTTCACCTGTGCCAGTGTAAAAGGCTGGTCTGAAGCTCTTGAACACCAGGTGAAATCCTAAATGGTGCGTGGGGGAGATTGGGCTTTGGGGTTTCTTTTTAACTTTGAATTTTGCTTAGTTTGCCTTTGAGTCATTATGCTCACACAATTACTCAGGAGGGTTTATTTTGCATTTCTGTAGATACTTTTCCCCCCTCACCCCCCTCGCCCCTGGTAGTAGTCCAAAGAAATTTCCATCCCGAGTACAGAATTCCCTGTTCCAGTGAAGTGGCTGCAGCAAAAGGGGGAGTGTGTTTAGGGGGGGATATTGATTCTGTGGGTTTATCCAGCAGGAGCTGAGGAGGGCTGGAGGTATGAAGTACTTTGAAATAATATCATTGTCGATGCATTTTGAAGAATTAAGGTTTTGAATCTGAGGGAGGAGACAGGAGGAAGGGAATGAAGTTGTAAAGCAGAGTGGAAGCTTCCAAGAAAGCTTTCCCTTTCTCTAAGGGCAGTGTGTGGGATCATGCAGCCCTGGAGCTGTGCAGCAGGGAGCTGGGGCACTCTGCAGTGCTAAAACCGTTCTGTGTTCCTCACCCCAAGCAGCCTGTGCAGCCTGGCTGGATTTTCAGGTGGCCAGGATTGCTTTCTCCTGGGGAGCAGTGTGAACCTGCACAGCTCCTCAGCTCCTGCACTTCTGCCCACAACTGCTGGCTTGGCAGCTCTGCCCTGAGGACGTTTACCACAAAGGTATTTTGAAGCTGTTTGACTCCTCTGCAGATTTGCTTGTGGGAATCTAGGTGCTTTTTGGTCTGTGCATCGTGGTTGTGCTGAGCTGGCCTTACTGCTGGCCCCTGTGCCCTGGTGCCATGGCAGAGCTGGGCAAACATCTCCTGCCCAGCTGGTGACGAAAGAGCTGATGCTGTGCCGGTTACATGCAGACCCCCAAGCTGAGCCTGTGCTTGGAATGCCTGTTCCCAGCAGGGCATGGATGTGCCCTCTGGCTTCTGTCTGGTGCCCCTCATCATAGAGCCGTGCACCAGCTGCAGGGCTTGGAGGAAAGCAAGCAGGCTGAGGAGTTCAGGAGGGAGAGGTCCAGTGAGGAGAACTGGAAATAAGCAAGGTACAGTTGCACAGCCAGAAACACTCCAGGCCCTCTACACAGCTGCAGGTAGAAGTCTGTTACAAGGGCTGTTATTTGAAGACCTCTCCTTAGATCTGTTTCTTGCAACAGTGTTTTTCTGTTGGTGGATCAGTGTTCGTTTGAGTCCAGCGACACTTGTCTTCACTAAACCCTGGATGCTGTGCTGGTGTTGCTGAAGATAACAGCTGGCTGGCACCCTGTGCACATCAGAACCTGGGAGGAAAGGAGGGAACAGAAAAGTGTTGATCCTGTGTAGAAAAAAAGAGTTGGTATACACTGCATTCAGGTGTAAAAGCTGCTTGGAGAAAACCCAAGGATGAAGAGGCAGATGGTTACTTCTCTCTGCTTAACCTGCTGCTGAGGTGCCCTGAGTGAGATTGACCTCAGGCTCCCTGTTCTTGTGAGCTACAACTGAAGGAGGAAATACTCAGGCAATGTTCATGATTGCCTCTCTTAGCTTCTCATTTGACACCAGCACAAGTTCTGTCTGTCCTTTGGTAAGCAAGGGGACAATGGTTGATAATTATCTGCTCTGCAGTGTATGTGAGGTTCTTGTAGTGCAGAAGGGAGCTGGGAGAGAGAGTGGCCAGAAGAGAAGTAGATGAACCAGAGGGCAAGGAAGATAGAGGGTGGAGTGGGGGTGCTCCAGACATTGGAGCTTTGAAGGGCTTGATGTGAGTGAAGGCACTGATGGTGTTAGTAAGGGAATAACAGAAGAGGAGCAAAGTAAATGAGCCATGCCACGATACTTCTGTAGGTAGCTAAATGTCAGATGAATGCCTTTCTGTGAAGGCATGAAGGGTCTGAAGAAAATGCTGCGTTGGTCCCCTGACTGGAGAAGATTCTAGGCAGAGAGAAGGTCTTGTTTGATCATGTCAATGGTTCTTCATGCAAAACAAGCCTGCCCAACAAATAGCTTCATGCAGGAGCAGTTCTCTGGTTGGGTGCTTGGTTTCAAACTCTGCCAGCTTTGGTCTTGATTGTTTTTGCTCTGGGAATTGAGGAGGACCATTGAGCTATATGCTCTGAAAATGGTGAGCAGGACGAGAAGGAAGCCCCTGCCATCAGACAGCAGGAAAATACCACAAGCCCAAAGCTTTGCCGTGTGTCTATGGTGAGTGTTACAGAAGCAAAAGGCAAAGGCTGTTGCACAGATGTGTAGGGAAGGCTTTTACTTTTACTGGCTCAAATTGTCAAGTGGGTTTGTGTTCCTTGGGCAGTTCTGGGACTTCTGGAGATGTTCTGGTAACTTCTGAGTTTGTGGAGCTAACTGCCGTGGAAAAAGGCCATGTTAAGAGCACTGAGCAAGGGTTCCCTTCCCCAGCTGTAACCCACTTGTGTGCTCGCCAGTGCTTAGCGATGTTTGGTAGCAGGCTGCCTGTGGTGTGGGTTGGAGCCTGCGGTGGCGAGTGCATGGGGTGATGGCACCCACTGCTGTTAGCGGAGGTGGGTGTGCGAGGAAGCTGTTGCCGTGCTAGTGCTTCTGAGCTCTGAGTTAATCCTCCTGTTCAGCGAGGAAACAGCTAATAAGTGAGGAGATGCCTGGAGAATAGGCAACAGCTGGGTGCAGAGCAGAAATCTGCTAAAGCAGGAGTAATTTCTGTGGTGCTGCGTGGAGCGTTTTGTCTGCATTCAGCGGGGAAGGCTCTTGTTGACTCCCTGGAGCTGGCATGAGAAGTCTGTTTGAAGCTGAGACTTTGTTAAAGCACGGGTACAATGTGGCTGGCACCCTGTCCCTCCACTTGCAGCACGATGGGCTCCGGTCGATAGGAGCTATTTTAATTGCTTTTTGCTCTGTTATGCTAAAACTCCGCTGCTGGATGGAGAAACCCCTGACATATGTTTTGTCTGCCCCTGGAAGCGAACACTTTATTCTGCTTTGGTCATTCAAATTAATTTTGGGTGATTGTCAGCTGAAAACCACCGTGCCCCTGGCAGCCTTTCAGCAGACGGGCAGCTTCTGCGGGCCGGGGTTGTCAATGTCCCGTTTGTGCGGGGGGCTGCGGGGCGCTGCAGGCAGGAAATGCCTTCCCTGGCAGCACGCGTTGCCATCGCCACCGGGAGAGAGCTCCCTTGGGTTGGTGCTCCTCTGCAGGGTGAAGGCTGGTTAGGAAAGAACCAGTAGCCGTGGCTTCTGTTAATTACCCACCGAGGTAATGCTGTTGGGAAAGCTGGTCCGTGTCTGTCTGGCACCTCTGTCTCCTGAGAAGGCTGCTGCTAGTTGGTACACGCTCCATCGCTGTGTGTCTGCAGCCTGCTCTTGTGCTTTTTTGTCTCGATTGATTTTCATGATTCATTGCCCATGATCTCAGCAGAAAGCACACTTAGATGACACTGGAGACAGCTGTCTGTAGCGGGGGGACATTTCTGCCTGCTGAAACGGCGCCAGGTTTTGCTCCATCACTTTATCAAGTAAAACACAGGCATCGGTAAGATTTCCGTGTCTGATTCCCTTCTCTAGGTCACTGGTGTGTCACCTTTGGTTAAGGAGCCGTGCTAAACTCTCACTCTAAACTCCTCTATCAGTTTTGTTCCTGTTATTTTTCTGATAATCTCTTTTGAGGTTACTCTGCAGTGGAAGGGGCTCTGCCCTGTGTGTGTGAGGGGCTGCAGCAGAGCTGTTTGGGGGATACGTGTGGGAAATGGGGGTGAGAGCAGAAGTCTGGAAGAGTCTGGGAGCTGCTGTGTCGCTTTTTCCACTTCTAATCTGTCTCTCTCCTTTGCATGGCAAGCTGCAGCTCCAGATGTTGTTTTGCCTTGGAGATAGTGAATGGGGGGAAAATAAGCATCCTTAATGTGCACAGAGTCAGCCTGGCTGGGTCTTTGCTGACAGGAAGCCGCAGAGATAAAACCTCCATTACTGGTGCCTGCGTCGCCTGAGTGGCCGATAAAACAATGCCATCTCCACTGAAACCAGTCCCAGACTGGCAGCAATCTGTGCCAACTGGGAGAGGAGACAGCTGCAGAGACTGAGGAGTGTGGCAGTGAAACTAAACATGAGCTGAACTTGGTTATAGCAGCAGGGTTTCACTCAGCTCTGCAAATACTGTCCCCTTTTTTTCCATTAAAAATTAATTCTTGGCCCTATTTCTTCTTCTCCCCTACCCTATCCTGGAGTCCTGCTTGCTTGCTTCCAGTCACTGGTGGTGACTGTTGGGTGGGGGTGAGAAGCTGGTGAAGGAAAGGCAGGAAAACATCTTTCAGGGTCAAGTGGCTTTATGTCTCTTAACTCCATCAGAGTTGTGTCATGGAGCACCAGGGTGGGTTCTGAAGCTCATCCCCTGGTGGGCTCTGTTTGGTGTGAGCTGCAGAGCGGTTTAGGCATGTGCTGGATTCCTCCTGCAGAGCTGCAAGCTCTGTCTGCTGTGGGACCCACATGCTCCACCCCAAAGCATGGGCATAAAGATCTTGGCCTCGTCTGGACAGCTTTGAGCCAGATGTGGTAACGACAACTTCCAGCAAAGGGCTCAGACTAAATCCACTCTGTAATGAAACTGGTGACAAGCTTATGAGGAGCATGCCCACTGGCCAAGGGTGCCAGCTCCCGTGCTGGTCTGGAAGCTCTGTGTGTAACAAAAATGAAACTGGTGACATTACCTGAGCCTGCTGTGTCTCTTTGTGACCTCCTCCTCCTCCTGTCCTGCTGATTTCTCAAAGGTATGAGCAGTTTACTTTGAAGTGATTGCTGCAGTGCTGCTGATTTCCTCTTTCATCTTTTCTTTGTTAGATTACTTTTTCCACTGCTTCTCCTGGAAAATGGCAGTTTCTGGTCAGCATCTGCCTCTCCCATCCCCTATCCCTTACAGGCTGGTGTAGCTGTCCCTCAGGGTTTGCAGACATCTGGGTAGTTGTGGAATGCTGACTTTGCTTACCTTGGTTGATACGTAAATGCCTTGCTGGCCAGCTCTGCTTGTGTGGGCACTGCCTGGTACCCTAGAAATACCATCCTGGGAAATGCCAAAGGACTAGGCTGTGGAAAAGCTTCAGGATGAAAGGGCTGCTGCAGATGTTACTGGAGGAGGGCACAGAGGGCAAGCATGGAGGCTCCTGCTGCCCATCTCTGCACTCCCAACATTCCTCCCACTGCTGCCTGTGGGCAGCATGGCCTGTCTTGCCCGTGTGGTTCATGATGCCAGCCAAGCCCAGATGTGTTTGTGCCTGATCTAGCCCATTTTCTGCAAACAGTTTTGGATGCCTCGGTCCGTTTTACTGTGGTTTCCTCAGTGTCTGGTTCAGCTGAGGCTGAGATGATTCCTGGTCACGGGCAGACATGGCAGCTACTGCTCTGTCTGCAACCCTGTTTCTGCTGGCTGCAGAGAATTTGGATCTGTGCTGGGGACAGCCTGAGCATGAAACTCAGAAGAGTCTCTCCTGCAGCCAGGAGATGGGTGAAGACTTGACAGGTTGCTGTGGAGGTGGATTTGGCCTGGTTGACCCATCTGACTTCCACTGTGTAGATTCACTGACTGGGTTGGAAGGGACCTTAAAGATAATCCAGTTCCAATGCCCTGCCATGGGCAGGGACCCCTTCTGCTGGACCAGGTTGCCCAAAGCCCCATGTAACCTGGCTCTGAACTCTTCCAGGGAGGAGGGCACCTCTGCAATGTTCCACTAAGCAGTAGAAAAGGCATGGACACCTTTTCCATTCTAAGTTGATTTCATCAGTATTGTCATCTGTGCTGCCAAGCTGATGACCATAACTATCTAGGGGCATCCAAAAGGTGTGCCTTTGGCCATGCTTTTTACCCTTTTTGTAGGACAGTTTCCATAAAAGGTTATTTCTGGGCCATACAGTCCCAGCTTTAGCCTGTGCATTCTCATCTTGGAGGGAAAAGGCTTTGTGCCAAATGCTTCCTGACACTGAAAGTAGTGTGGCCACCTGCTCTCCATGAGCAAGTGCTGTCCTTGCTGGTGTCTTGTTCAGAATGGGCTCTTACTCCGTCACTTCTCATTAGTGAGGAAGACTGTTGACCCAATGCATCCTTGGGCATTTCCTTCTCCAGCAGGAGTTCGTGGAGGTTAGCTTTGACTTGTTGCCTGGACCTTCCATGTGGAGATGCTGAACCTTGGCAATGCCAGTGGGTGTGTGTCATAAGCTTACTTTCTCTGTGGTCAGAGGCAGTTGCTCTTAGGTGGTCCTTCATCCAAAGCTGGTCATGTCTGGGAAGAGAGTTCCAGCTTGTGTTCTGCTTCATGTTTGCAGCCTGCTCAGTTACCAGGAGGGACTCAAATGTCCATCTGGGAGATCAAAATGGACAGGGCCAAACCAACAGTGGAGGGACATCAAGACAGTGGAAACTGGAATGAGATCTCAAGCTGTTTTACCTGTAGGTTTGATTGTCATCTGGATCAGAGTGGACAGGGCAGGCAGCCACACATGTAAGAGGTGAGGGAACAGAGACCTGTGATGAAGGTTGTGGAGCAAAGCCTTGGGAGAGAAAGGACAGCTTGCAGGGTGCACTGAGGGAGATGGAGCAGAGCCAAGGGGCAAGGATCATAGTGGAGGGTGGGAATCAAACTCTCCTGTAGACAGCAGCCCAAGTATCTTTAAGGTTCATCGTACCACTGTGGGGCGAACAGAAATCTCATTGGAGAGTTCTAGAGTGGGGAGAACCCCCAACTGCTCTTCACCTCAGTAGCTCCTTAAACTCATCTTTGGGCTCTGTTCATCTTACAGTGCTGAGTGACCTTCCCAGGCTGGGCATAATGAGGTTCTGCACTTCTCTGTGCAATGCTGTCCCACGTGCATGATGTCAGCAACAGAAGAAAAGCTGAGGCCTACCATGCTTCTGACAGAGCTTGGTTTTGTCTTTGTACCTTAGAACAGAATCACGCTGCCCTGGCCTGTCCAAACAGGCAGGACCAAGCTGGAGAACAGTATTGTTAAAGTTTTGTGGTGGGGTAAAATAATCTCTGAAGAATTTGGCACTCTCCTGCAGCAGGCTGTTCCCTTCGTTTCTGGATGGCTAATTGCAGCCAGCTTCTTGGACTCCCAAGTAACAGTTAATGAGGGAAGCTGAGGAGATGAAAGGCTGCTCAGCCGTGGGTGCAAGTGAGGGCTGGGAGCTCCTGGGCTCAGCCTGCTAGGACTGAAAAGATTAGATTCAGTTTTGTTTGGCTTCCTCTGGCATACTGGGGTTGGGGAGCAGTTCCACTGTAAGCAGTGCACATCCCTGACTTCTCTGTATCTTTCTTACCCTTTCCTACTCTGGAACACCCCATCGCTCCTGAAGAACGCTGTTCTGACCACCCCTAAGCAGTGAGCCCGAGGGGTAAATCCTCCTCTTGCAGAATCCCAGTGTGATGAGAGTGGAAGTGACCTCTGGAGATCATCCAGTCCAACACAGCTGCTGAAGCAGGGGCACTCACAGCAGCTTGTCCAGGATCAGATTTAGCAGGCAGGGGAAATCCTGCTGGGATTTGTGGTGTGCGAACCAGGGTCCTCAGGGGTGGTGAGACATCAGCCTGATAAGAGTCACCAGGAGAGTCCTAGGGCAGTGAGGGAGCTTCCAGCAGCTCCAGCCATTCATTCACGGTTTTGGTGCTGAATGATCCGCTCTGATAAGAGCGGAGGCTGAAAATCAAAAGCATTTACACCTCTGAAGGCCCCTGCATGTGTGAGGACACAGGAGGAGACTGCAGTGAGACTGCTCAACGAATGCATCTGCAGGAACCAAATTGCATCTCGATCTTCCAGCAGGGCTTGCAGAGTGAGAGCTACTCTTCAAATGCTTCTCCCACCATATAATCAGACTTGAGCTTCTCTATTAAAACTAAAACCCAAAACCCACCCAAGGTGGGAAGGTGAGCATGGAAAACTTACTTAAAATGAAAAAAATGGGGGAGGAGGCAGACCAGAAAGAAGCTGAACTTCTGTGAGGAAAAACTAGGACTGGTTTTGGTGAGACTGAAGATGAAGATTGGTTTTCATATTAAGAAAAGATTGGTTTATAGTGGCTGCAGAGTTCCTCAAAGCTTTAAACAGGCAGTCTTTGGAACATTTCAGTAGTGAAATGATGAACCCTCCTGATCTTAGTTTAGTGGTCATTGATCAAAGCTTCAACCCTCCCAGAGTCTTGCTAAGGTTATGCAGTTCTCTGGAAAACTTTTAGTATCCCAGCAGTGCACACAAACCCTGACACAACCTCAGGCTTCTGTAGGGCTTGCTGGACGTGCGGTGGTTTGATACTTGGTGCCAGTCCCAGGTGATGATGGAATGTGTTTGAGTGTCTGCCCAAGCAGCAGTGCAGAGATCTTCTGTCATCCTGTGTGCAGGCCTCCTTCTGAAGCTCTCCTAAGTTTGGTCAAGCTGTTTGGATTTGCAGAAGCTAAGTATTCTTTCGGGGGACAGCAGCAATGGTTCTGAAGTGGTCTCAGGAACTGGCAAAGAGCAGCCTGCCAAGAGGCCTCTTTGCTGAGCCCAGTCTGTCTCGGGAAGGAGAGCTGGCAAGAGCTTGGTGGAAGGAAAGTGAAAATGAGTAAGAAAATGGGAGCTTTGTTTAGGCTAAACCAACAAAACCCCTGAGAAGAAAGTTCTGAGGGAAGTGTCTCTTTACTTGGCAGGTTGGTAGGACTTTGCTTTACAGAGTGGGCTTGATTTGGAGAGAGGATTGTCAGGACCCTGCTGTCTCTTGCCAGTTCTCATGTAAGGACCAAAGGTGTTGGCATTGTGGTGGCTTTGTTTTTTGTTTGTTTGAGGTTTGGCTTCCTTTTTCCTCCTTTTTTTTTTTTTTTTTCCTTGCTTTCCTTTTTTTGTTTTATTTTAAATCAACCTGACTTGTTGCTGCAGTGAAGGGGTGCCTGTGTCTGAGCTGAGCTGACCCCACCACCTCCTGTGCTGGCACTGACACATGGCACTGCTGGGCTGAGCTGTGCATACCGAGTCCCAGGGAAGGCTGAACGCTGTCTGATCTGATGAGTAGCCTGATCCACCTCGCCCCATGGCCTTGTGATCATCACAGCCCAGAGGAGAGGTGAGAGGCTGCTTGGAGCAAATGGCAGTGGGCTGAGGACATGGTTGGACAGCCAGGTTTGACACTGCTGTGTCTTAGCTTGGTCTAAACTGGTTGTGAGCCCACGCTGCAGTACCACTTGCCTCTGCCCTGTGTCAGACTCCCTGTCCTTTCTGCACAGGGTTTCTGCCCAAGTCCTTGTTCTCCTCCTCTGTTGGATGGGTGTGCCAAGGCTGGGCTGTGAGCAGTGCTTGGAATGCTTGCAGGCTGTGAAGGTGAGCTCTGCTCTGAGCAATTCAGTCATGTCCTGCACAGATAACATCTGTAATAAAGAGTCTTGTTGGCTGGGTGAGAGCAGGGCTCAGGGAGGTAGACCTTGACTAAGCTCAAGTAGCTGTTACTGTCTGCATTTGGGGCTTGGGTGGACATTTCGTTTTTCCTCGGGAATGCAGAAACAGTTTTATGCAGGTAATTTCTGACAGGTGAAATTTACTTGTGTTTGTGTCTTATTCACAGCTGGTGGATGAATCCAGGTCTTTTCTTTAGCCTAGAGGGAGTTTATATCTCCACTGGAATATCAGCACTGAGATCTGACAGCAGACCCTGCCTTCTGAGAGAACAGTGCCAGGGGAAGAAGCAGAGTGTCTTGCAGCAGGATTCAAAAGGGTCTTTCACTTCCTTCTTGGGCCCAAGGTCCCAGCACAAACTAAGTCTTCATGGAAACTGTCTCCACTTTGTACAGGCAAAAGTGAGTGATAGCCAAGGTTGTCCACAGCTCTTGGATATTTTCCCCATCAGAAACAATCCAGAAATTGGCTGTTGTAGCTGTGTTGTGGAGCCTTTTCCATGGCAGGTAGAGAGTGCAGTGTTGCCCAGGTGGGAGCTGTCTGTGTGCCACGCAGTCACCCCTGTGCAGCAGTGAGAGGCATGTAGAATAATAAGGTAACATGCAGTCAAAGAACATCTTTGTTAGTAGGTGAGGTACCTTTAGAATCCACCAGTGTCTGGAGCTGGTCCTTGCTGGCTGCCTCAGGCATGTGCTGTGCTTGTTCCCTTGACTGTCCCCTGGAGCTCCTTGCAGATCCCTACTTGATCATTTGCCCATGTGAGTGAATTCAGGTGCACATGTGGAGTCACACACCCAGCTTCCAAGGTGCTCTTAGCCATGACGTGGCTGGTGAGCCCTCAGCAGGAGCTGCTGTTCTTCAGGTGCACTGCTATCTCTATGGGAGGAGGTTGTTCCGTGATGCAGTGTCAGTCCCTGAGAGCTGCCTCTTGGAGAATTTGTTTGCTCTGCAAGGCAGTCAGCAGTACAGAAAGATCTCTGTGTGGCTCCAGGGGCACTGGGATGCTGCAGTCTCTATTGGGGCATTCAGATCAGTTTGAAAATGCCTGTGCTTGCTGCATCCCTCGAGTAAGCCAGCACTGTTGGCTTGCTAAGACACCTGTTCTGATGCAACACCTACACACAGCCCCAGATTCGGCCCCTGCTTCTGACAGGCCCCTTCTGTCTTCTGTGTCCTCAGCCAGGCAGAGGTGTTTGCCTGCCCATACACATGATGGTGAGGCCACCTGCTTGGCTCATTATTTTGAGGATCTTCCGTGCCCCTCCATGCATCCTGGGCCTTCAGCTGCTCTACTTTGTTCTCTGCTCTGCCTGTTGTCCAGCAGTGATCCTTCTGTGGGCTCTGCCTTCCCTTGGTTAGAGGAGAGGCTGTGTGGGACACTACTGCTTTCCTGGCTCATTCAGCAAGGAGCTGGGGCTGCTTCTCCTTCACTTGGCTTAGGCAAGACCTTCTCTTTTAGGTGAGTGGTTGTTGTGCCATCGTGTGTCTGCTTCCCCACCTCAACACTGTGAGTGTTCCTTGTTTGTGGTCCCCCTTCTGTGGCTGGTGTCACCTGAAGCCTTTAATTGCCAGCAGAGGCAGAAAATGGGTTCTTGTGTGCATGTGCCAGGAGGAGCCTGAGCAAGGTTTGATTCTGTGAATGATGCTCCTGCTTTAGAACTTTTAAGAACCTAGAAAGTGGCTCTTCATGAGCATGTTCAAAGCAACCAGCCTCATAAGTAGCATTTGTGACATTTCACATTGTGTGAGCTGTTTTCCTCCCAGTGGTTTTGTTCTTGCTCAGCAGTGTTGTGATTTGCTGTGGGGAGGAGGAGTGTAGCAGAGCCAGTGTCTTGCACTCTGCTCTTGGGCTGCTTGGGTTGGGGCTGTTCAGCCCTTGGAGGTGGCAGTCTCTGAGCTGGGTTGTATGGATGTGTGCCTGGGGCACTGGCAGTGGGTGCCAAATCGAGTCAGTGGCTGGCTTCCATCCTGCTGAGTTCTGGCAGCAGAGTTCAGGCTCTGAGAAAGGAGTACCCAAGGCTGTAGTCCCTGGTGCCAGGAATGCCTTTGTGTGCCCTGCTGAGGTACTGAGTGAGTTTGGGTGAGCTTCAACTGAAAAAGCCTCAGCCAAGCTGGGAAGCTTTTCAGTGCACAGCTTTGCTTCTCAAGAGCCAGCTGCTGAGGAGTTCAGCTTGTGTGTGGCTATTGTGGATGGCAGAATTACAACCCAGCCTTGTGGATGTTTGCTTTTGATACTGATCTGGTGAGGTACATGCAAAGTATGTGCAGCCTTTGGGCTCTTGGCAGGCTGCCACGGGGCTGTCAGTGATAGTGTGGGTGCTTCTGATCTCCTCAGAGGAGTTGGAGCTCCTCTGATGGGTCTGTTCCCATGTCTGTGTCATAGTGAGATGAAATGTAATCTTCAAGTTCTGCACTTAATTGGCCTTGTTCTTCTGTCTGGCTTGGTCTTTGCTCTGTGTCAGGCTGAGTGCTGTATCCCACGGCCTGTGCTGGTGTCTGTGTGGTGGCTCATGTCCTGCTGCTTCCCTCCCCTGCAGTTGGTTGAGGTGATCTCAGCAGTCCCAGGTATGAACCTGGGCTGTACCTCATGCCCAAGTCACAAAGGAGTGGCTTGGCAGGGGTGCTAGTGTGAGCCTAGCTAGAATGTTTTGGTGAGAAGGACTAGATCATAGGCTATGAAATGAAAAACAAGAGTGAGGTCTACTTCGTTCATGGTCTTGCTGAGATGTGTAAAGAAGAAAAGCAAAACAGAGATAAGGTCACTTCGCTGGGCACTTCGCTCTGGGCTCTTCACCTGCTGGGGAGCTGGGGCTGCTGGCTGAACTCCATCTCACTCTCTAAGCTCACCCTCCATTTGCTTTTGGCCGATTCACCTTTGCCGATTCACCTTTGCTTCTTAACCCCCCTGGCCGAACCCCCATTCTTTCTTGGGATTGGTGTAAGGTTGAGAGGGTGAGGGGGTGGTTGAGAGCCCCTTCTGGGGACTCAGGTTTCTGGGAGGGGAGTTGTGTTTCTGTATTCCCTTTTACCTTGTCTATTTCTGTCTATAACTGTATATACTGTAAATATCTGCTTGTAAATTGTGCTAGCTGTAAATATAAGCTTCATTCAAATTTCCAGAGCTGGCTGAGTCTAGTCTGGGTGATTTCTAAAGTGTGGGGGGGGCAGGGGACACCCAAACCGCCACAGCAGGAGATGGCTTTCTTAAGAGGAAGGGAGCAAGCAGTTTGTACTTGCTGTGAAAGTGGAGGAGCTACTGGGTATTCCAGGACTGATTTCTTCAATTGGTGGGATGTCATTAATACAGACCCTAAGAGTTCTAATTCTCAAATTAGATGCTGGGTATCCCAATCAGGTGTTCTGTCTGACATACAGTATGCTCACTATTGCCCATTTAGGGCAAAGCACTTCTTTGGAACCCAAAGCTGGCCTCAGCATGGATGCACATTGCCTGCTCTGGAGCTGGCTTCACTTCCTCCCCTGCGCTGCACAGCTGGCTTGTTTGGGAATCTGTTAACAAAGAGACTTCTCCTTTGTGACCTGTCACAGATTTCCCATTTCCTAGTTGTATGCTTTTGAAGGAAAAGGATAAAATCTTCTCAGTGTAGCTAGATGGAATTCTGAGCTGGAACAGCTCTCCTTTGGTCACCCTGAGGACTTGCCACCAAGTCAGAGTAAAGATGGATGTGTCTAGCAAGGAACAGAAATGGTGTGTTTGCTGGTTGCTTTCTAGTTCTTCTTTCTGTATCTGGATTAAATCCCAGCCCTTCCCTTTGGAAAACTTTGTTGTGCACTCCAGACAGCAGCTGGATATCTCATGGATCTCAAGTTCCATAGCAACTTGCGATGGAGTTTTATTAAAGAACCATTTGTTCTTTCCATGAAAACTTGCATTTGCCTTTTCCCTGAAGGAGTAAGTGGAGGAGAGATGCTTGCTGGGTCACTGGAATTATAGTTTGGTTCTTATGTGTATTTAAAAAAGTGGGGGCTTGCTTGTTTTCCACTGGCAATGGAAACGAGGCTCTTAAACTCTTCCCCCGCTGTGTCTGCAGTTCGCAGCTGAGCTAACCTGCAAGTGCACTGGAGCAAAGGCCTGGCTGGAGTGGTGCATGTGGGTTGTATGCCCTCTTCAAAGGCTGCTGGGGGAGCGCAGATGGCTGGAAATGCAGAACGCCACTTTAGAGCCATCCTTCGCCACAGCTCCAGCCCCACCCCAGCACCTGCCCTGCCCTGAGTGGCACTCCTGCAGAGGGACTTCCCAGCCCCTCACCCCACGGCTGCCTGGTGAGCATAGAGCTCTGCGCTCTGTGTTACTGCTGGCTGGGCAGGAGGCAGGCATGGCATGCCCTGGGCAGTATTGCAGCCAGCGAGAGACCACGGTGACTCCCAGGCTGTCTGAGCAGCGTGGGATGGAAGCAGTCTGGCTGAGATGCTCTTTGCTCCTAAAGCAAGGCTTAAGGACTTGATGTGGCTTTAATACAGTTCGGCAGCTCCTTGGAAGGAGGTTGGAGCCAGGTGAGGGTTGGTGTCTTCTCCCAAGGAATGAGTGATAGGACAAGAGGGGACGGCTGCAAGTTGTATTAGGGGAGGTTTAGGTTGGAGATGAAAAGTCTTGACTGAAAGGGTTTCCAAAGACAGGCTGCCCAGGGAGGTGGTCGAATCCCCATCCCTGGAGGTGTTTCAGAGACTTGGTGGAGTTGAAGAGTGGTTGGACTTGATGAGGTTAAAAGACTTTTCCAGCCAAAATGATTCTGGGTTTCTCAGAGTGTTTTTATTTGTAACTTCTAATTATTGCAGCAGATGCACTTGCTCTGAAATGTTTTTTGAAGGAAAAGCAGTATTTTGCAAAGACCAAAGGTTCCCTCCCTCCTCCAGTCTCCCAAGCCCAGCAGCCCCAGCTGAGGTGGTGTAACTGGGCCGTGCCTTGCTGTGGGCTGTGTGGGAGGCTTGCCAAGGGGCAAGTCTGCAGCCCAGTCTGCACATACACAGCCCAAGGATTTAACTGGCGATGAGTAGGCACAGGCTGCTGTAAGCATGCACAGCACTTCCCAGTGCAAGCAGAGCAGCTATTCCGAGGCTCTTAGGAGAATGAACGTCTGCAGGAGCAAAGTATCTTAGGAGTGGGGTTCAGTCGTGGTGCTCGGCTCTTTTCCGCTGAGGAGTGTGCCTGCTGTGCAGTGTATGAAGTCATGATTGCCAGCATTTGGGAGCTTTATTCCTTATTTGATCCCTGTGAGGATTTTCACAACCCTCATACTTGTGGATTATCTGCGTTGCCTCAGCCCTTGCTGGCTGTGGCCTGAAGTGCAGACATGGACTTGGGGACATGTGGATGGGGAGCTGATTCCTGGCGGAATTGAACCCAGCTCCTTGCAGGTTCTGCTCTCCCTTCTTTAGCCAGGCTTGAGTGGAGGGAAAGCTGGAATGGCTGAGGCTGGAGGCATTTGTGGGTCGGAGGTGGTGTGATGGCGCCTCACCAGCATCAAACAGCTTAGCGCTTTTTAGTTGGGCGTGGAGGATGCAACCATGAATTGCGACCTGCAGAAACCTCAGCAGCATACTGCTGATGCCCGCTGTCCCAGCCCCCTCTGTGGTGTTTAGTTCCCTGCTTCCTGCGAAGCCCTTTCCCCGTGCTTTAGTGTCCCTGAGAGGCTGTGGGGTGTTGCAGGTACCCATCCCTGCAAGGTTGCCCCAACACTGCCCCGGGGGCGACTGGTTTGGCTCGCCCAGCCCCGCTGCGGTCAGCACCGGCACAGCCTTAGCTCCCCGCCGCTGCTCTTTGAACCGTTGGGGTGTTGAAAGCAAGGGCAGGTCTCACCAGCCACCCGTGTCTGGACTTGCAGAGAGCTCTCTGGGTGCAGTGCTGAGGAAAACGCTGCTGTCAGCTCTTCAGCGAGCACGTAGGGCTGCGGAGGGCTGCATCGCTTTCCTGGCCTGCGGCCACCCCACCTGTGGATCCTTCTCAGCTTTAAGCATGGAGTTGTCCCCAGGGCTAGCTCTCCTCTCCTGAACTGCCCTTGCTGGATCCCTCAGTGACTCTGCTGCCTGTAACTTCGTTGCATCATCTTCCCAGTGTGCTTGCTGAGGGCTAACTGCTGGGACATAGGAGGAGAGCATCGAGGTGTACAGAGGATGAGAAAGGCCAAGTTTCTTGGTGAAGGGATGTTCGGAAGTGAGGGTTTCACTTCTCCAAGCGTTGAAGGGTTGAATGCTGCCTGGTTCCTGCAGTAAGGACAAAACCTCTGAATACACAGGTTCAGAAAATGTTGATCATTTTAGCTGGGGACGAAGCAATTACTGAAGTGTTTCTTTGTGTTCTGCAAACCAAATGCATGCCAGGAAATAAATACAGAAGTCGGTGGCTTTCATCACCAGGCATTTAAGCAGCCTGGTAATGACTTGAAGAGGCAGCAGCAGGAGATATCTGGAAGAAAAATGGCGGTGTCAGCCTTGTTTTCAAGTTTCATCTGCTTCACTAGGAGTAAATCTGAACAATGAAGACAAATCCATGTAAGAGGAGTGGTAATGACTCGGTGTCTTGGTGAGGGACAGTAGCTCAGTTTTGCAGGCATCACTTGCTGCTTCTGACTGACATTTCCTGGCAGGTGGAGTGTTTGGTAAAAGACCAAATATCCTGGGAAAGACCTGAAATGCCCAGCAGAATTCTCTCCTTCAGGCACTGGTTGGAGAGGCCTCTGCTGATAGACTGGAAACAGCCTGAGATGTAGTAACCTGTCTGCAGCAGGGAAATGAGCTGGGCTGCTGGAAGGAAAACCCTTGGGAAGCAGCTTAGATGGGATATCACTCTTCTGAGAGTGATGTCTCCTTGATACATCTTGCTCTTGTCATCTAGCAATGGTTTCTGCTGGTTAAATGAAGTTATTCTGGGTTTTCTAGCTGAGCTCTCTCCTCTTTCACCTCCAAGCGCCAGCTGCACACAGCTTTTCAGACCTCTTCAGGTCACAGTAATTGGACTTGTTAACACCAGGCTGGAAGAACATACCTGTTTTAAATGTCTGCAAGGTAGTGCAAGAGTTGATGTTTGCCTACTAAAGCACTCCTGTGCCTGCACTGGAGTTGCACCTGATGCTTCTGTGACAAAAAAATCAGATATAAGAAATTGCTGCAAGTGGTGAATTTTACAAATGAAGAAAGTGAGATGGGAAAGAAAGCGTGGTAAAAGGAGAGCTTGTTCTTTATTTTGTGTGAGGAGCTGCTGAGACATGGCTGAGTTTGGGGTTATGTTGGAAGACAGCAGTGAATGAAGGTGTGCACAGCTCTCATGACTCCTCTCTTTCAGTGGTGGATTGAGCTGTGACTCTTCCAGCCTCTTTCTGATGGTGGACAAAGAACAACAAATACAATCTGGAACACAGGAAGGTCCACTTCAACATGAGGAGAAACTTGTTGCTGTCAGGGTGCAAGAGCCCTGCAATAGGCTGCCCAGAGAGTGGAGTCTCCTCTGGAGACTTTCAAAACCCATCTGGATGCATTGCTGTGTGATGTGTGCTAGGTGATAGTGCTTTGGCAGGGGTGTTGGACTTGATCTCCAGAGGTCTTTTCCATCCCCTACCATTCTGTGATGGTGCTGTCTCTTCCCTCCCCAAGCTGGCAAGCTGAGGGGTGCGTGTGGCTGCCGTCTGCTGCCTGAGGAGCCATCTGGCCCCACTCCAGGGCAGCAGGCCTGTTTCACATGCTGACAATGTGGGCATGTTCTTTTCAGCAGTGAGATGTTTGCTTTCCATCTCCTCATGCTCCAAAGCATGCTCACTGCCTGTTCATGTGTGAGACTTACAGCATCTGCAACTGATCTGAGTCTCGCCAGGGCCCAGGGATGGCAATGGGTGGCCCTGTTGGAACAGCAAAGTGTCGAGCTCTGGACAGAGAATGTCTGTGGCCCCTGGGCTGAGATGCCATTGTCTTGCTCACACTTCTCTAAGTGAAGTTTTTAATCTGAGAAGGTTCTCTGGCATATTCAGCAAGGTGTTTGGTGACATCTTCATGATTGCTCCAGTGAGGTTTTTGCCTAGGGAAGTGACCTTTCCATCTGTGGGTTACATGGCTGGTTTGAGACATGCGGTGTGCTTAGGATTTGCCTTGGCAAAATAGGAGAAGGATGTTTGCACTGCCCTGGAGAGGCAGGAATGGTGCCTTTGAAGGTCCCTTGGGTGTTCTGGGAGATACCTGACTATGCTTTCAGTGAAGACATTTTTTCCTAATATCCAACCTAAACCTCTACTAGCATAATTTCAAGCCAGTCATTGGAACAGGCTGCCCAGGGAGGTGGTGGAGTCCTCATCCCTGGAGGTGTTTAAGAAATGAGTGGCTACGGCACTCTGGAACATGGTTTAGTAGCCATGGAGGTGTTGAGTTGATGGTTGGACTTGACAATCTTAGAGGGCTTTTTTCCAACTGAAGCAATTCTATGGTTCTGTGACCCCCTGAAAGGTGCATGCTTGCCACTTCACAAGCACTCTTCCAGCAAATGTTGACTAAGGATTTCTTTGGTGAGTAACTTGGTTTTCTGAATTCACAGTGAGCTGTATGCGGTATTTGTTAGGGCATTTCTGTGCTCCGTCCTGTTTGCCTTGTGAAATCTCTTTTCTGAACTGCTCTGCCTGACACAAATTTATTTTCAAACATTGATGTAAATAATGATAGGCAGAGTATATTGAATGGGATGGTGTTAGAATGGGTGCTGGGAGGTGAAGATTAAAAATGCGCTGAGGTCTAGCGGTTGACTCCAGTCATGAATAGGAAATGGAGATGGAATTTAAAAAGGGAGGCAGGTTGGATGGATGTTTGTAGGAATGCATTAAGCTGCTGCTGCTATTGATACAAGATTATCTGCAAATAGAGCTGGGTAGCAGTTATCACTCAGGCCCCCTTATCACTCTTAAAGGGCAGCTGTCTGCTGCTTAAAAATGTTGGGCAGCTTTCAGAGCTGCTTATATTAAAACTCTTAAACCACCTGCCTTTCACACCCTCAATATGAAAAGCAGAGAATGGAGAAGAGATCATAGAATCATAGAATGGCTTAGGTTGAAAGGGACCTCAAGGATTATCCAGCTCCAACCCCCTGCCATAGGCAGGGACACCTCCCACTAGAGCAGGTGAGGTTCCAGTTAACTTCTCCCACACTGTGTGGAGTTAGGCTGGATACTAGGAAATGCCTTTGCTGAAAGGGTTATCAAACATTGGAACAGTCTGCCCAGGGCAGTAGTGGAGTCACTGTCCCTGGAGGAATTTAAATGGCATGTGGACGTGGTGCTTAGGGACATGGCTTAGGGCTGACCTTGTAGTGCTGTTGAAGGTTGGACTGGATGATCCTGAAGGTCTCTTCCAACCAAAGCTATTCTGTGAACAGAGTGCTTGTTTTGCTTATCTGGTGCGTCCCACGGAACAGCATCTTCAGCCAACCTCCCCTGCCAAAGCTGGCTGCAGGTGTTTGGGTTTGGTTGCTTCTTCAAGTGAGGAAGGAGACTCCTTCATTTCCCAAGAGACTCGACTCTAGAGCAGAGCTCTTGCTGAGTGGTGCAGTCCCTGTGCTGGAGACAGTGAGTGTCCAGAGCACTCGTCACAGAAGCACACTTCACTTTGGTGAAGCAGAGCACAGTGGCGAGGCTGAGAGGCTGCTGCTTAGTGCTGGACAATTAAAATCCTATACGAAATCCATCATTAAAGGCTGCCCAGGACCGCAGTGGAGTCCCCATCCCTGCAGAGGTTTTCAAGCTGTGGAAATGTGATGCTGAGGGCCATGGTTTAGTGGTGACCTGGCAGTGCTGATTTAAGGGTTAGACTCCGTAACTTTAAAGGTCTCTTCTAAGCTGAGTGATTCTTTGATTCTGGCTGTTGTGTAATACTTTTTGCTCACACTGCGAAAGAAAAGAAGCCTCTGAGCGGAGTTGTCATCTCTGCAAGCTTCTTGCTTTGTGTGTCCCCCGAATGGCTATGGTCCTAAAGGGGAAGGAGCCACCACGAAAGAGCTGTCTAGTGGACAGCTAAGTAGAATGTATTGTAACGTCTCCACGTCTCTCTTCTTCACCTGCAGTTCCCTATGCGGTGAAGCCCTGGCAGGTCCCACCTCCCCCCCGCTCCCAAGCCTATCCGTTTGACGTAATATTGCCCCTTTAAATGTTCTGCCCTGTGAGTGCCAAGGCCCTTTTGTCCTGCTGGAGGTTTCAGCAGCTCTAAAACCAGCTCCACCTGCCACGTGTGCCTTTCCGGGGCTGATTTCAGGGTTTCTCTTTGAAAGGAGTGGTCCTGCTCAGCAGGTGTCCCCGGGCACAGCCCGCTGAGGGCTGGGAACCTCGGCAGGGCCGGGAGCAGGGGGGCGGAGGGCTGGGATCGGCCGCAGGATGACTGCAGTGTCTGTGCATGTTCAGCATGCAGGACAGGGCACAGCTGCGGGGGCAGCTCCCTGACTGACAGTGTCACTGCTTGCCTGGCCTGGCTCCGTGCTGAGGAAGAGTCGCCTGGGTGGGATTGTTCCTCTCGTGGAGCTTCTGCTGTTCTACAGTCATTTCTTCGTGGGCAAGGGATGCATTTCACAGAATGGTTTGGTTTGGAAGGGACCTTAAATGTCATCTAGTTCCAGCCCCCCTGTCATGGGCAGGGGCACCTTCCGCTGGTACAGGTTGCTCAAGGTCCCATCCAACCTGCTCTCGAACACCCCCAGGGAGAGGATATATATATGATCTCCCTGGGCAACCTGTTACAGTGTCTCACCACCCTTCCTGCTAAGAATTTTTTGCTAATCTCCAGTCCAAATCTGCCTTCCTCAAGCTTCACTCTATTGCCCCTCATCCTATTGCTACAAGCCTTTATCAAAAGTTCCTCCCCGGCGCTCCTGTAGCCTCTCTCAGGTACTAGAAAGCTCATCTAAGGTCTCTCTGGAGCCTTCTTTACACTTGTGTCAGGTTTGTTTGCCTCTGCTCACCTCTGGCCATGCAGCCAAGCAGTGAGAGGTGGTGGTGCCATGGAGGTTGTGCCTCTGAATACTGCCATGTTCTCTGTGTTTGTGTGGGAAGGAGTGCTGGACTTGGTCTGCGAGGTGAATTTCAGTCCTTTGAGGAGCAGCGACTTGGACTCTGATCCCTAGGGTCCCTTCCAGCTTGAGACCTTCCGTGATCTGACAAGATTTGGGAGGGGAGGGTGTGCAGTGGTGATGCATTGCTGGAAGGCAGTGAGTTGATGTTGTTCAAGCCAGCTTTAAAAGGTACATGGTGACTGTGTCTTCAGAAATCTGAGGCTCTTTTGGGATATGTTTTTACTTTTTTAGGCTTTTAAAAATTACTTCAGTGTTTGCTGACATCACAACTAACTCAGACATCTTTTCAAGTCAAAGGCAGCTGAAGAAACTGCTGCTGTAGTGCCAATAAACCAAGGCAGCCAAGTGCCTGTAACACCAGCTGTTCCACTGGACAGGAGATGCTTTTCTAGCTGTGAGATCTCAGCAGCACGTGTAGTGTATCTCCTTGGAGAAGAGAACTTTGGGCAGTTCCTGGTGTTTGCAAGCCAGGAATGGGGTATAAAACTGAAACCAACCTGCCTAGGCTGGCTGTGCCAAATCAACTTTGCACAGAGGTGAGGCACTTGGCTTTGTTCTTTTGCATCTGCACCTCTTTGTCAGCTGGTGCTGCCAGACCCTGCCTAGGGGGTGTCTGGTGGCTTTGGGCTGGGACAGCTGGGGTCCTGTGCTGGCACTGCCTGCAGCATGATGTGGCCTACGCAGCCACCCAGAGCTTTTCTGAGGGAGGTGTGGAGTGTCCTGGGTTGTTTCTGAGGAGACACCTGGGTGAGGAGTCAGCAGTCTGGGCTGTCCACTTGCAGGAAGCGAACAAACCAACCCGAGGAGCTTCAGCACTTCACAAGATCACAGGATATTAGGGGTTGGAAGGGACCCAAGGAGATCATCAAGTCCAAGCCCCCTGCCAGAGCAGGACCACACAATCTAACACAGATCACAGAGGAACACATCCAGACAGGCCTTGAAAGGCTCCAGAGAAGGAGACTCCACAACCTCTCTGGGCAGCCTGTGCCAGTGCTCTGTGACCCTTACAGGAAAGAAGTTCCCCCTTGCTTTGAGGCAGAACCTCTTTTGCTGTAACTTACACCCATTGCTCCTTGTCCTATCCCAGGGAGCAGCGAGCAGAGTCTGTCCCCCTCCCCTTCCTGGCAGCCTTCAGATGTTTATAAACATTTATCAAATCCCCTCTCAGTCTTCTCTTCTCCAGACTAAACAGCCCCAGGTCTCTCAGCCTCTCCTCATCAGCCATGCCCTCCAGTCCCCTCATCATCTTCATAGCCCTCCACTGGACCCTCCCCAGAAGATCCCTGTCCCTCTTCAACTGGGGAGCCCAAACCTGAACACAGTATTCAAGATGAGGTCTCAGCAGTGCAGAGTAGAGGGGGAGGAGAAGCTCCCTTGATCTGGACACACTCTTCCTAATACAGCCCAGGATCCCATTGGCCTCCTTGGCCACAAGGGCACATTGCTGTGCCATGGCTAACTTGTTAGCCACCAGGACCCCCAGGTCCCTCTCCACAGGACTGCTCTCCAGCAGATCACCTCCCAGCCTGGACTGGTGCTGTTTATTATTCCTCCCCAGATGCAGGACTCTGCACTTGTCCCTGTTGAACTTCATCTGGTTCCTCTGTGCCCAGCTCTCCAGTCTGTCCAGGTCTCTCTGGATGGCCACACAGCCTTCAGCTGTATCAGCCAAGCCTCCCAGCTTGGTGTCATCAGCAAACCTGCTGAGCAGACACTTTGTGCCTTCATCAGCGTCATTGATGAAGCTGTCGAACAGGACTGGCCCCAGCACTGATCCCAGGGGGACACCACTAGTCGCAGCTCTCCAGCTGGACCTGGCACCACTGATCGCCACCCTCTGAACTCTGTCTTGTAACCAGTTCCTAACCCACCTCACTGTCTGCTCTTCCATCCCGCACTTCCTCAGCCTGCTCACTAATATGTCATTGGAAACAGTGTCAAAGGCCTTACTAGGGTAAAGGTAGACTACGTCCACTGGTGTCCCTGAATCTAGCCATTCACTTATGGCATCATAAAATGCTATCAGGTTAGTGAAGCATGTCTTCCCCTTGGTAAATCCATGCTGACTACTCCTGATAACCTTCTTCTCTTCCAAGTGCCTTGAGATGCCCTCCAACAGGAGCTGCTCCATCATTTTTCTGGGGATGGAGGTGATGCTGACTGGTCTGTAGTTTCCTGGAACTTCTTTCTTGCCCTTTTTGAAGGCTGGAGTGCCATTGGCTCTCCTCCAGTCCTCAGGCACCTCTCCTGTCTGCACGATTTGGCAAAGATGATGGAGAGTGGTAGAGCGATAACATCAGCCAGTTCTCTCAGCATCCTTGTGTGCAGCTCATCAGGGTCCATGGACTTGTTCATGTTTCATTTGTATAACTGATCCCTAACCCAATAATAAACTTCCCTAATAACGAGCTAATAATGTGGCTAATGAGGAGTTTGTGCAGCTCTCTGCCTGTGTGGTAGGTGGGATTGCTGGGTGTAAACAGAACACAGGGGCCAGAGGCACAGCAGTTGGTCTCAGCACCCAGAAGGTCTCCAGCTGATGGCAGTGGCTGGCAGCTTGGCTTCTTGCCCAACTGCTGCCGAGGGCTTGTCTCCACAGCCTTCTTCTGCACCCAGAGCTGCTCTGACCAGGTCCTGACCCCTGAGTCTGGGGAAGCTGATCTGCTCCAGAACCATTTGATTGCAGCTGGCTGCCTCTCACTTGGTACTTTAGTTGCAGCTGCTCTTCAGAGCAGGACTTCTGCTGTTACTGCATACCCCTTCAGTTGACTCCTCCAGGCTGGTTCTTGTCAGTGGCACCAGAAATGCTGCCCTCTCTGGGAGGTACCAAAGTCCCTGCTGCTGAGAGATTTTTGGGAGGACTGTCCTTGCCAAAGGTGTGGATTTGCTGCTCTTTGGCAGAAGTGACCATGCCTGGGGAAGAAGCCCTTGGTAGGTCTGTGCCTCTGGATGACAAACCCAGATGAAGGGCTTGCGTGTTGCAATGCCACTTGTGTTTTACTGCTGCTGTCGTGGGAGGAGAAGGAGCAGAACTTTGGCTTTGAGAACGTTTGACTTTTTTTTTCTTTTAAACAATTCCACCAAATGAGTGAAGTTGTTGCTCAGAGGGTGTGTGCCAGCACTTGAAATCAGTGTGACAGCCGCTGTCTGATTTCAGATTCTTTCCCTAATTTAGTGTTTGTTCCTGGTTCTGAAAATTCTCTTTGTGTGTTGGTCTGTTGTGGGAGGAGGGGAGGAAAACAAGCAGAGCTGTATTCCCAGTGGGCAAGCTCTAATGATAGCCTGGAGAGGTCCCACGCATGGTGTGCTCAGCTCCTATTTTAGGAGTGTCCACTGCATTTGGGGCTGGGAGCTTTTCTCATGGGCTAGAGCCGAGAAGCAGAACGTAGCTGTGAGTCAGATCAGCGTAAACGCCTGCACCAGAGCACTGCCCAGCCCTGCCTCCACTCTGCCAGCTGCAAGGGCACTGCCCTCTTTGCCATCACTAGCCCCTGTGTTCTCCAGACAACCAGAGAGCTTCCAGTGTTCCCCATTAGCTGGTGGAGAGTGGTGTCCTCTCCTGTGGAGGAGACCAGTGCGACCTGTGTGCTGTGCTGAAAGGCTCATGCCATGCACCAAAGCCATGTGCATGACTCTGCATGGGGAGAGTGGATTTGTCCCAGCTAGATCTCTCCAGGCACTTGGTTGAGAAGAGAAGACTTGGGTTAGTTTCCTGCTCTACATCTTCTCTTAAATTCATAGAATGGTTTGGGTTGAAAGGGACCTCAAAGATCATCTCATTCTAAGCTCTTTCAACTAGATCAGGTTGCTCAAGGTCTCATCCAACCTAGCTTTGAAGACTTCCAGAGAGGGGACATCACAGCCTTCCTGGGCAACCTGTTCCGGCATTTCCCCACTCTCACTGTAAAGAATTTCTTCCTAATCTCCACTCCATGAGCTCCAATCCATGTCCTCTTGGCCCAGCACTACAAACCCTTCCTGGCTTCCCTGTGGATGCCTTCCTCTTACTTATCTGAGGCACCTGGAGCTAGGAGGGAGGTGCTGGGCTTGCTGACACCGTGTGCTGCTGCTTGTTTTGCTTCTCTCTGTGGTCCCTCAGCCTGCCAAGGCACTCCCTCAAGGGAAGGTCACTCCAGATGGATTTACCTAGCAAGCTCAGTCCTGTGGCATTGTGTCCACAGCACCTTTGAGTGTCCTTCCTTCGGTTTGATTCAAGTCATTTCCAGAATGCTCCAGTGTAACTATTGCCTCATAGAAGTGGCATGTGGTTCTGCAGATCTGTTTCAAATGCAGTTTGTTGGGTTTTGCCTTCTGCTGAGTGTCTCAGTGCAGCTGCCTCCCCTTGCTGAATGCCCCCAGCAGGGTGTGTGCCAGAGCTCCTGCAGAATGCCACTGAACTCTCCAGATCTGAGTACTTGGAGAGGCCAGATACGACTGGCATTCCTTTGATGGTGCCAGCTCTTGGCTTTGTCTTGCTGAATCGGCTCAATTGGTATCATTAGCTCCTACTTGGTAGTCCCTCAGCACTAGCTGCAAGTAAGATTTCTTCCCTTGAAGAGGTTTCATTGTCTAAGGGTTTGGTTGTCTTTATGAAAGCCTCTGTTAAGCTTTTTACTCAACTGCCCTCTTACAGATGATGAACTAAAGCTAAAGATGGTGCACTACGAATGTGTGTGTGAAGGCACGTCCTGCGGCAATAGAGACCGGTGCCATGGCCAGCAGTGCTTTGCTTCCCTGAGCATTAATGACGGTGCCAAGGTCTACCAGAAAGGCTGCTTCCAAGTCTATGAACAAGGGAAGATGACCTGCAAGACCCCTCCCTCTCCAGACCAGGCAGTGGAGTGCTGCCAAGGCTACCTGTGCAACATGAACATCACTGCCCGGCTGCCTTCTTCTAAAGGTGGGAGCTTCCCTGGTAAACAGGGGAGTTGATGACAAGAAAGGTTCAGCTGGGATGGTAAGGGTTTAACCAGGGCAGCAGGACCCTTTCATAGAATCATAGACTTGTTTTGGCTGGAAAAGGCCTCCAAAATCGAGTTCAGCCACTGATGTAAGATCACCACAGCCATTGAATCGACTCCCACAGTGCCGTGTCCACAGGTTTCTTGAATGCCTCCGGGAATGGTGACTCTGTCACTTCTGTGGGCAGCCTCTTCCAATGCCTGACCACTCTTGCAAGAAAGAAATTGTTCCTCATCTCCAACCTAAACCTCCCCGTTGCAGTTTCAGGCTATTCGCTCTTCTGTCACCTGGTACTAGGGAGAAGAGGCCAACCCTCATCTCACTTTGCTGCTTTGTTCTCTGCCCCTGGGCTCACTGACACTCAAGTGATGTGCACAAGTTGGATGGATGGTAGGGGGCAGGGTTAGGGGATTACTGCCTGGGATTGTATGTCACAGGTGAGGTTTGGGGGCTGTTCTGAGGTGGCTCTGACAGCTCTGCAGGAAGCTGCTTTGGTGCCATCTGCTGTCAGTGCAGCTCTGGCTGGGGCACAGCCTTGCTTGCAGGCTAGGTGGCTACCAAGTCAAGTGTGAGTGTCGCTGCTGTTGGTATCAAACACTTCCTCTGGGAATCAGCACACTTATTTTCGTCTTTTCCTTTTTCATTTCTTCCCTTCTCCTTTTCCCAGGCCAAACCTTCCAAGGAGATGCTGCAGGTTACAGCATGGAGACGCTAATCATCGTGATCCTGGCTCCCGTGATCGTGCTGGTGGTGTTCTCTGCAGTGGCTGTGCTGATCATCCGCAGGATACGGAAGAACCACATGGAGAGGCTCAACTCCAGAGATGCAGAATATGGCACAATTGAGGGGCTGATTGCATCCAACGTTGGGGACAGTACCTTGGCAGTAAGTGATGGGAACACTGGTGTCAGCCCCTTTCACTTCTGGACTCCCACCATGCACCCTCCAAACATAGCCTCATCAATGACAATACTCTTTGCTGCCACTCGAGGGCTTCTGTGGTGACATTTCAGTGCTCCTAAACCCATAATTTACATGAAATGTAAACACTTTTTTTGTGGAAATTTTACAAATGTCCAGTCTAAACCTACCCTGCTGCAGTTTGAGGCTGTTCCCCTCTTGTTCTGTTACTAATGACCTGTGGGAAGAGACCAGCACCAACCTCTCCACAATGTCCTTTCAGGTAGTTGTAGAGAGTGATGAGGTCTCCCCTCCTTCTCCTCTTCTTTAATCAGCCCCAGCTCCTTCAGTCACTCCTCATTATATTTATTCTCCAGGCCCTTCCCCAGCTTTATTGCCCTCCTCTGCACTTGCTCCAGCACCTCAACATCCCTCTTGTAATGTGGTTCCCAAAACTGAACACAACATTCAAGATGTGGCCTCACCAGTGCTGGACACAGCATTTCCAATCCAAGCCAGGATGCTGTTGGATTTCTTTGCCATCAAAGGAGAGCTTTAACAGACATAGCTCCTTTGAGCTGGAGAAGATCTGTAAGTTGCAGTCAGGCTGCTGTTCCCAAAATGTAAATCAGGGAATGCCTGGTGGTTGAGGAGCCCAGAGTGATAGGAAGGGTGTAAAAGCATCTGAAGGACAGCCTGAAAGGTCAGAAAAGTTGTGGTGCTTGCAGAAGAAAAGACATATTTATAACTTCTACAAACTTCAAACCTGACTCCCATGATCTCAGTAGAAGGGCTCTGGTGTGAGTAGGAAATGAGTGACATTGTGTTGACAGAAGAGTGACAGGAATTGTAAGAAATGAGAGCTGCTTACTCAAAACTGAGCCTTTAGAGTATGTTCTTGTTCGCACAGTCTCTGGAAAACAAAACAATGTGGGGAGGTGTTTCCTTTTTCAAGACTTCATGTGTCTCATCCTTTCATTGGAGGTGAGAAAGAAGTGTTCTCAGCAGCTTTCCCTGTTTTATCAGAACCAAGCCTTCAGAGGCAGCTTGAGTGTTTGCTTCTGAAAACAGTGCAAAGAGAAGTCTTTTCAGTGACGTGAAGAGGTTGGAAAACATTTTCTATGTTGGTGCTTTCCTGCCATAAGTTGCATGCAGTGCAAGGTTGAAAAGTGCCTACAGGAAAATGGCCCAAACCAGAAATGGTTTTAATAGTATGCTACTTGGGCTGGGTATTTTAGAATAGAATAGAATCAACCAGGTTGGAAGAGACCTCCAAGATCATCCAGTCCAACCTATCGCCCAGCCTTATCCAGTCAACCAGACCATGGCACTAAGTGCCTCATCCAGGCTTTTCCTGAACACCTCCAGGGACGGTGACTCCACCACCTCCCTGGGCAGCCCATTCCAATGCCAATCACTCTCTCTGTGAAGAACTTCCTCCTAACATCCAGCCTATACTTCCCCTGGCACAACTTGAGGCTGTGTTCCCTTGTTCTGTTGCTGGTTGCCTGGGAGAAGAGACCAACCCCCACCTGGCTACAGCCTCCCTTCAGGTAGTTGTAGACAGCAATGAGGTCTGCCCTGAGCCTCCTCTTCTCCAGGCTAAACAACCCCAGCTCCCTCAGCCTCTCCTCATAGGGTTTGTGTTCCAGGCCCTTCACCAGCCTTGTTGCCCTTCTCTGGACACTTTCCAGCACCTCAACATCTCTCTTGAATTGAGGAGCCCAGAACTGGCCACAAAGGAGCCCAGAACTGGCCACAAGGAGCCCAGAACTGGACACAGTTTCTTTCTAGGGTTTGGACAGCTTGTCTCTGTAGGAGAAAGAAACCAAAAGGGACATTTCCCTTAAGTGAGGAAGAACCTTTCATAATTTCCTTAGAAGGTGCTGGTTACCAAACCATTTGGATATGCCATTGGAATGGGCTGCCCAGGGAGGTGGTGGAGTCTCCATCCCTGGAGGTGTTCAAGCAAAGACTGGATGAGGCACTTAGTACTATGTTCTGGTTGATTGGATAAGGCTGGGTGCTAGGTTGGACTGGATGAGCTCGGAGGTTTCTTCCAACCTGGTTGATTCTATGATTTCTATACAATCACAGAGTTGCCAGGGTTAGAAGGGACCTCAAGGATCATCTAGGTCCAAGACCCCTGCCATGGGCAGGGACACTTTCCACTAGATCAAGTTGCCCAGAGCCACAAAAAAATTCCAAGCATGGGGCTTTCACCAGCTCTTTGGGCAACCTGTTCCAGTGTCTCACCACCTTGTGATGAAGGTGTGAATAAGTGCTGAGAGAATCACATGGAGAGCCCTCCCATTCCCAAAGTGTTATGGAAGCTTTCAGATGGTCAGTAAGGGTCACAATGGTAGAAGGTCTTTCTTTAAGGAAGAAGTGATTAAATCTGTGGAATCAGACTCCTGGGTAGCTGGATTCCCCCCACTATGCATTTTTGAAGCACCTGTGTGAGGAGAGGGTGAACCAGAGCCAGGTGGAAGGGTCTGGCTCTCATTCTGGGGTGGCACATAATGTGATGAAGCTCTCTTCAGAGCTGAACCCAGTTGTTCACCTTCCACTGTACAGGAGCAGGGAGAAGCATCAAAACTGGCAAGAAAGAGCAAGGATAAAGATAAGGAAGGTAGTTCTTAACACAGTGGTCAGTGAGCCAGCAGAACCCTTTGCCCAGTGGTTTTTCTGGATGCTGCAGTAGGTTAAGTGAAATAAATAATTCAGAGTATCCAGCTAAGGGAGTCCTTGGGCAGAATGTGCTTGGAAGCTGAGAGAGCATTAGAGAGAGGGATCAGGTAAGGGAGTCCTTGGGCAGAATATGCTTGGAAGCTGGGAAGAGTATTAGTGGGAGGGATCAGGTATGTTAAGGTATTCACGGGAGAGGATCAGATGTGTTAAACGTTTCCTATATTCATTTCTGATGCACTCCCCTCTGGCATCCCAATTTTCCAGCACCCCAATGCACCTCTGCACTTCCCCATGTCTGACATTTCTGTGCATCCAGGACCCCAAATCACTCCACTTGTAAGGGCCTAATAAAAGGCATTGCCCTTGGGTAGGGTCAGAAACAAGATCCTTATCTGGGGGGGCTTGAAGGTGCCCATAAGGTACCAGGATTTTGGCTTTTCACTGCCAGCTTCCTGGGAAGGAATGAGTGATGGAAATTGGTCCCTCCTGCTTGGAACTCCAAGTCTCCAGGCACTTGAGGATCAAGTCTGCTACAAACTGCAGCAACTTTCTACTGCTGCCCTGCTCTTTTGCTTCAGCTTGGCCATGTGTAAATGGACTTAATAAACTTTAATGCCTTTGTCTCTGTTTAATTGCCTCCCAAGGCACGATTCTGTGTTACTGGTTTAAACCAGCCAGTTTGGCTATGTTCACCGTGTGCTAGGCATGTGTGCAGCTGGTGATTTGTCTTTAAGCACTGACTGCCAGCTTTTATCAGCTCCTATCTCTTTATCAGTGCAAGGCCATTTCCATGCCGTTCACAAACCTTTTGCACTTCAGGTCGTTTGTTGTTACTTGGAAATGTTGATAAAGCCTGGGAGAACAGACCAAAATTACTTGTAAAGGAGGCAGGAGAAGATGCTGACTGGGAAGGCTTGGTCTGATGGAGCTGGCTTGTTCTGGGCTGTCAGACCCTCTCAGCTTCATCACGGCAGTGCCTCTGGAGAGCTGGTGGAGTGAACAAACCATTGCTAGTTCCTTGTTTTTAACTGTTCAGTTAAGCAGTCAGTCACTTAAATTCCAGGCTTTTCTTCTCCTTTGTGTTTTAAATCCTAGGTTTGTTACACATTAGTTTGCATTTAGGATTAGTCTCCATAGTGTAGCAAAGGCTTCAAGCCCTCCTTAATCTTCCCAATAGGGAGTGGAAAGAGCTGTGGCCTCCTCAGATCTTGTTTTTACAGTCAGTCGCTGCAGATAAGTTTGTTTGGGTGTTGGTTTTTTCTTTTCCACTCTGATACAAGCAGGAAGGAAAATGAGGTCTGTTTGTGTTAAAAAGCAAAACAGCAGTCTCCTGCCATTCCCAGGCTGTCTTTTTCTTGAGCACTCATTAAAAAAATGTTAGGAGAAATGAGATTTCCTGGGATCTGGTTAAAGCTCAGAAATGCAGATTGCTGGAAATGCTTGAAAGTCGATGATTCTTATGCTTATTTTTATCCTCTTGCCCTTTGTAAGGGAAGGGGGTAAAAAAAAAAAAGTCCACTAATAGAGTTGTTAATGCTTTGAGCTAGCAGAGAAGCCCTCCCAGAAAAGTAGCTGGATATTAGCACTCGACAAGGCTAATCGACTTGTAACCTTCAGTTAGTCTTACTCTTGGCTTTACAGAAGTCTGCAGTTTACAGTCTGGCTTCCATGCCCTAAAATGCCAGAAACTGATGAAAGTGACTCATTGTGGAAACTTTTCTGCATCTCACTGAGGTATCTGGTGTAGGTGATACAGGAAGGGCTCCTGACTCCTGCTTTGCAGTTAGCTATGGTGTTGGGGAAACTTCCCACACAGAGAGATGATGCCAAAGGTGCAGCTCCTCCACTAGTCTCTCCTGGGCGTGGGATGTGCTTTGCAGTGGCAACACCTTGCAAAGGACATTCTCTATCCATCTGTATCACAGAATCACTGAGGCTGGGAAAGACCTCCAAGATCATCTAGCCCAGCCTATGATCCAGCACCATGACATCAGCTAAACCATGCTACCAAGGGACTGTTTACCAGGTCTTGTAATGACAGGATGAGGAGTAATGGGTTTAAACTGGAAGAGAGGAGATTTAAACTAGATGTTAGGAAGAAGCTCTTTACAGTGAGGGTAGTGAAACACTAGAACAGTTTGCACAGGGAGGTTGTGGATGCTTCCTCCCTGGAGGTGTTCAAGGCCAGGTTGGATGAGGCCTTGAGCAACCTGTTCTAGTGGGAGGTGTCCCTGCCTATGTCAAGGGGTTGGGACTGGATGATCTTTGAGGTCCCTTCCAACCTAAACCATTCTATGACTCTAAGTACCACATCCAATCTTTTCTTAAGAGACTTCCAGGGACGGTGACTCCACCACCTCCCTGGGCAGTCCATTCCAGTGCCTAATCAACCTTTCTGTGAGGAAGTGCTTCCTAATAGCCAACTCAAACCTGCCCTGGCACAGCTTCAGACCATGCCCTCTTGTCCTGTCACAAGTTGCCTGGCAGAAAAGCCTGACCCTCACCTGACTACAGCTTCCCTTCAAGTAGCTGTAGAGAGTGATAAGCTCTCCTCCAGGCTGAACAGCCCCAGCTTCCTCAGTCTCTCCTCATATGACTTTCCTTGTAGCCTCCATATGGTGGCAGCAAGGCTGTGTCTTGCCCCTGAGCAACCAGACAGTATCACCAGAATCCTTCAGATGCCAGTGAGCTCTAACTCCCCCTGCCCTGTGAAGTGGTGGACCTCTCCGCACTTAGGGGACAAACGTGGTTCTCACAGGGTGTGAACTTCTGCTCTTGCTTTTGAACAGGATTTACTGGACCATTCCTGCACGTCTGGCAGTGGTTCTGGGCTTCCCTTCTTGGTGCAAAGGACAGTGGCTCGTCAGATCACGCTGGTGGAGTGTGTAGGTTGGTATCCTTCTCCTTCACATCTGCTGCCAAGCCTTGGAACCAGTGCAGAGAGAAGGCTTTGCCTCCCATCTCATCAGCTGGGTTTCCTCAATTCCTGATATCTTCTATGAAATCATTTAGGCTTTGGGTTTGGAAATTGGACTGAGGAAAAATCCCTTTCACATCTTGGCAATCAAAAGGGACAAATATTATCTGTGCTTTAGCATGGCAAAGCCTAAGCTTCAGTCAGGCAGTGTTAGAAAATGCAAAGTATACTCCTTTGAGTACTTTGTAAGCCAAATAAAACTTTAGCTTTTTAGAAAAGCAAACTAAGTGAAGCTTGGAACTGTCAAACTGTGAAGCAAGCATTTGTTTATTAAATGGTGTTCAGTTGGAAAGCTGTGAAGTTAGTGCAGGATCATCTTGATTTGGGATCTGGAGCTGAAACATCAAGCACAGTGGCATCTGAGAAACCCAGAACAGCCCTCCTGTGACTTTGTGCCGTTTGAATGAAGACACAAATGGTCTGCAGCTCACTGCTCTGCACTCCTGCTTTGGGACCATGATGCACTCCTGATGCTCTTGTCCTCCTTGGAGAGAGAATCTCTCTAGCAGTTCTTCCCTAAAACTCTTTCTGGGCCTTTAAGACTAAATTTCTGTGGAAAAAAAATGTAAAACTCCATTAAATTTCTCTTCAGCATCTATACATTATTAATTGGGTAGTGTTAAATTGAAATGGAGTCAGTTTAGGGAGCATTTGGGTCAAAGACACCCTGAAGGCAGTGATGTTGAGCCAAGGTCCTGTGCTGGCACTGAAGAAGTGAGGCAGGGGTGATAATGTAGGGAAAAAAAAAGGTTGTTTGAAATGGGTTTAGTTGCTGCTTCCAGCCATTTGTACTCAGAAATGACACCTTTCTGTAAGTCAGAAGCTTGGACTCTACATGATATTAAATCAAACCTAGCTAAGCCAGAGCAGTCTGTAGGGCCTGGGCCTACGTTTTCCCAGCATGTTTTGCTTGTTGTTTGTATTGAGTAGGCACAAATGTTCTCACTGGCATGAAGTCCTTTGCTGCTCTGCAGTGGCTCTTCCTCAGAAGCTGCAGAAGAGGAGGTGCATGATGATTTTGCCTGTGAAACAGACATCTCTCCTGTGCACATCTATACATATGAGTGTCTCTGAACTGCAGCTGCTACCAGGCTGGCTCAGCTGGCACTCTTCAGAGACTATGTGTGCTGGGCTGGAGAGCAGAAAATGCTAGTGCAGGAAGGTCCTTCTTGATGGCAGCATTAGGACATCAGGGTTGGGTATATTTCCATTGGTCATACCTGCTGCTGACCCAGATGTGCCTCTAAAGAGCAGAAAGCAGCAGAGCAGTGGAGGGCATGGTTTGGGAATTCGTTCCACAAAGCACCAGGCTGCTGTATTTGGGCTGTGATGAAAATGGCAACGACCAGAGCTTGCGCAGTGTGCCTTGTCCAAGATGGTCCTTTGCTCCTGGGTACCTGATCCTTCCATACTTGTATTCTCAGCTGTTTGGGTAAAAAGCTTAGCATGCAGACAGTGTCCTGATCTCTTCAGGCCAGAGCTGGTGTTTGAGGTGTCTAGCTTGGGCTGCTGGTGTTACAAAGATGTAAAGCCTGCATCCCCAGCATTGCCTGTCCCTTCTGCCCTCCTAACTGTAGAATCCACGGGTCTGTTTGTGTGGTGGACACTGACTTTGCAGCATGCTGCAAAAGCAGTTTCACTGCTGGTAGCTGAGTTCTGATCCCTGCTTAGTACAAACCCTCTGGACACAAAAAGTGTTCCAAAAGGAGGGATCCCTGCTCTCAGAGCTTACTGTTGAAACCAACAGGAGAAATTAGGAGACAGTAGATCACAGCATGACTGTGAAGTGTTAAAAAACCATATGCAGAGGTGATCAGACATCACTAGTGTGATACCTGGGCCAGATATCTGACTGTTGAATTTCCAGCCCATTAGCTAATCCTGGCCTTCTGCCCTCTGAAGACTGTTGGCTGACAGCTTTTTCTGTGTTGTTTTTCCTCCCCCACCAGGAAAGGGCCGTTATGGAGAAGTTTGGAGGGGTCAGTGGCAAGGAGAAAATGTTGCTGTGAAGATCTTCTCCTCAAGGGATGAGAAATCCTGGTTCCGAGAGACTGAGTTGTACAACACTGTATTGCTGCGGCATGAAAACATCTTAGGTAAGCAGGGCACCTGTGTCGGTGTCTCCTAGTGTGGCTTGGTATAAAGGGAGTTAATGGAGCAGCTCACACTGGCCAGCATCTTGCAGTCTGAGGTTAGGGTCTTGTGTTTGTGATGAAATAGCCGAGGGGAAGTTTTAAGAGGAAGCCTTGCCAGGAAGGTGCTGAAACTCGAGTCCCCAGTGGACAAAGTGTGGTAGCAACCATGAATCGTTGTCCTCCTGCAGTGTTCCGGCAGTCAGCTGAATTAACGGAGTGTTGGCAGCAGGAGGTGCCACAGCCCCACATGCTGGGAGTTCAGCCTTGCAGCTCTTGTGGCAGGGCAGCCACATGGCACAGTGTGAGGTGGAGATGGTCTGGTGGATCTGTGTTTCCTTACTGCTTCAGTTTGCCTGGAGGAAATAAAGGGAGAAGAAGTGGGGAGGAATTTGTAAGAGATTTAAATATCTGAATGCTTTTCCTCCTGCCTGAGCAAAGTGCAGTGCCAGTCCATTATTTTCTTCTCTGCTCAGGGTCATGCTAAGCCCCTGTGCTGTTTGGATTTCAAGTGCAGTTGTCCCTTGGTCATGTATCTCATTTCCCTGTAAATATGAAAGTGTGCTGATTTGGGGTTTTCTGCATCCCTTGTACCTTGTGTGTTCCCTTCCTGAGAGCTTAGGAAATTTGCTTTTTGTGTTGTGTGCCGTGGCTGAAGTTTCAGGAGCCCTTCTGGTTCCTGGCAGATGTGACCTTCTCTCCCTGGTGTGCCACCTTGACAAATCAAAGCAGCAGCCTGTTTTCTGAGTGCTGACTGTCCCTCACCTGCAATCTGTCTGTCTTGAAGCAGTTCTGCTTGGGCTCCTTAGTCTTGTTTCCTGCCAGAGAATGTTCCTGGGCTGTGCGGCTCACCCAGCTCAGCATTTGTCTAATGTTTCCTGAAGCTGTTGCTTTGTTGCTATAAAAACCATTTGGTGGCCTCCTGAAATAGGAGTTATTGAACTTCCCTTCCCCAGAGAGCAAGCAGCTTGGCTGAAATTACATTAGACATTCCCCATGTTCCTCTGACTGCCTGGAGTCTTTCTTGCTAACTGTCAGATTTGTTGGCTATCAGAGAGAGTTTTGTAGGTGTGCTACTAAACAGCACCATAGCTTGTGAAAGTGTCACACTGTGCAGGAATCTGACTTGAGGAGAGAAAGCAGTGTGGGTGTTCTCTCTGACAAATGTCCTCTCTGGGCCTTTTGTAAACAGGATTTGTTCCTCTCACTTGGAAATAAAACTTGGTGCTTCCCAGCTAAAGCTGTTGGGGTCAAGAGTGTGCTGCTAAGTGATGACTTCTGAGGTAACAGGAAGGGAGCTGCTCCTGAATTTTGGGCTGAATTAAGGCACTTCTTTTTTTCATTTAATCATAGAATGGTTTGAGTTGGAAGGGGCCTCATGATCATAGAATCATAAAATGGCATAGGCTGGAAGGGACCTTAGAGATCATCTTCTCCATTTCCCTGCCATGGGCAGGAATGCTTCACAACTAGACTTGGCTGCTCAAGGCCATATCCAACCTGGCCTTGAAACAGCCCCAGGGAGGAAGCATCCATGACATCCCTGGGCAACCTATTCCAGAGTCTCACCACCCTCATAATGAAGAACTGTTTCCTAAGATCCAGTCTAAACCTACTCTCCCTCAGTTTAAAATCATTCCCCCTTGTCCTGCCGCTGGACACCCTTATGAAAAGTCTCTCTCCAGCCTTCCTGTAGGATCCCTTCAGGTATTGGAAGGCAGCTGTAAGGTCTCCATGGAGTCTTCTCTGAGCTGAACAACCCCAGCTCCCTCAACCTACCCTCATAGCAGAGGTGTACCAGCCCTTGGATCATCTTTGTGGCCCTCCTCTGGACTTGCTCCGGCAGTTGTGCCCTTATGATGGGGGCACCAGAACTGGCTGCACTGTATGAGGTGGGGGTCTCATTAAGAGCAGTGTGAAGGGGAAGAATCCACTCTCTTCACCTGCTGACAAGCTTTTGTCAGGTCAAGGATGGTTATCGGAAGCGCTCTGGTAGCCTTCCTTTGGCTGTGAATGTGAAGCTGGCACAGCATCTAGGGCCTATGTTACTGGCCATGAGGCATAAAGACATCTTACCCCTCTTCTGGGCTTGATGATCTTGGAGGTCCTTTCCAGTCTGAGTCCAAACATTGAGACCTCTGATCAAATCTTGAAGGTGTTTTCCAACCCAAACAATTTTATGATTCTGTGATTCTCATCAGCCTGTGCTGGCTGCTGCTTGGCCTCAGAAATGGAAATGATTCCTTAGGAGTGGTCGATTCTATGATTCTGTGACTTCCCTGCTGGAGGTGTTGCTGCTTTCCAGGATGGGCCTCTTGAGTGGACAGCAACAGATGTGCTACATCTTGGGGTTATGTATGTTTGTTTGGTTTAGACTGGATACCTGCCCACCTGCAAGTCCCTCAAAAAGAACAAAGGGAAAAAGAAGTTAAATAACTTTATACAAAGTATGTGGTCTTAACAAGTAGCTGCACTTGGTGTGACTGATAAAGGACATGGGTATGGTCCTGTGGGTAGACCTGAGCTGGAGCTTCCCAAATGCCAGCTCTGCTTTCATCACAGGAACACCTGCAGCCTGTCCTCAGGGCAGTGCAGGGAAAAGTTTAACCAGAATTGCACGTTGCAAGAAAGGCCTAGCAGCAGTGATTCTTCGCTTAGAGAAGACTTGAAGGAGCTCTCGTCGCTTCATTTTGTTCTTTCTCCTTTCTCTTTCCTCCCTCCCCAGGTTTTATTGCATCTGATATGACCTCCAGGAACTCCAGCACCCAGCTGTGGTTGATCACTCACTACCACGAGATGGGGTCCCTGTATGACTACCTGCAGCTCACCACCCTGGACACGGTCAGCTGCCTGCGCATCGTCCTGTCCATCGCCAGTGGGCTGGCACATTTGCACATCGAGATCTTTGGCACCCAGGGCAAGCCTGCCATCTCCCACCGCGACCTCAAGAGCAAGAACATCCTGGTGAAGAAGAACGGGCAGTGCTGCATAGCAGATTTAGGTGAGCAGGCTTCTCTGTGCCGTCCCGAGCGCATCCCGGGCAGCTGCAGCCCTGAGAGCCTTACGGTAACCTTGAACCCCCTTCCCGTGCTGTGGCGCTGCCCTGAGGGATGACAGCGGCCGCTAGATGGCGCTTGGAGCACACCAGTGCCGCTCCGCCCTAGGGGAGCCGCAGCCGCCTCAGTGTTCAGGAGCAGTTCTGACGGTCTGGACCTTTTCTTCCCTTTTCCTTGTTGGATTCCCTTCACGGATCCCAGAAGGCAGCAGTTATTAGGCTTCAGCTCCTTTTTGAACGAATCACAGAATTGTCAGATTTGGAAGTGACCTCAAAGATCATCCAGTTCCACCCCATCCTCCCCACCATGGGCAGGGACACTTCACACTAGATCAGGTTGCTCCACATCCAGCTTGGCCTTACACAACTCCAGAAATGGGCCCTCCACCACCTCCCTCGGCCAGTGTCTCACCACCTTCATGGTGAAGACCTTCTTTCTAATATCCAATCTGAATCTACCCACTTCTAGTTTTGCTCTGTCCCACCTCTTAGTCTTATCATTACCTGACAGCCTAAAAAGTCCCTCCCCAGCTGTCCTGTAGGCCCCTTTTAGATGCTAAAAGGCCACAATAAGATCTCCTCAGAGCCTTCTCTTCTCTAGATTGAAGAACCCCAACTCTTTCAGTCTGCCTGCGTAGGAGAGGAGCTCCTGCCCTCTAGTCATCATCATGGCCCTTCTCGGGACAAACTCCAGCGTGTTCAGATCTTTCCCGTAATAGTGGCCCCAGAACTGGATGCAGTGCTCCAGGTGGGGTCTCAGCAGAGTGGAGAATAAAGGTCCTTCCACTGACAGGCACTCTGCACTCGCTGTCCCAAGCTCCCTAGATCCATCCAACATGAAGTTTCTGCTGGGTAATTCATTGAGCCCCAGACTGGATTCTCCATGGCCACTTAGTTGTAGACTTGAAGCTGGTAGGGTGCTGAGAAGCAATTGCAGCAGTATGGCTCGTTTGCACCTCGAGGGCATGTCTGGCTGGATTGTGTTCCCATTTTCTCTGAAGACAAGGGAGAAGATAGCAGTAGAAGAACAGTGCTGGGGAGTCATTGGCTGGACAAAGGCTGTGAGGAGCTGGAGATCTGATTTTTTTTTTTTTGTTTCATTCATTTTTGCTTGTGGGACATGAGAGAGATGGGGAGAAGGTGAAAGCCACACACTCGGCCCTATCTAAGCATGCAGATAGTATAGCAACTTGAAACCAGAGCAGTGAATTGAAAATGCAGAGCTTCAGAGACTGGCTTTTCGGTCAGTTTGCACCTGACATTGAGGAGGGGGCAGCACAAGCTGGCATTGACATCACACTAGCAAAGTGACATCTACTGCTTGCTCTAGAGGCTTCAGATACCTGAGGTTTCCTGAGAGAGCACAGCTGTGAACCTTTGTCAGTTCTTGTGGAGGTAAAATGGCTGTTCTTCAAGTCTGAACTCCTCAGGTGTCTGACATGTTCTTTGTTCCTTACCTGTAAAGGAATCACCAGAGAGCTTCTGGCACATATTCCTGCCATGTTTTCTCCATAGCTTTGTTGCCTTTTCATAGATTCATAGAATGGTTTTGTTTGGAAGGTTCCCTTTGGAACG
>WAAF01008190.1:127488-153888 GCA_013400475.1 Tricholaema leucomelas
GTGTAAATAGTCCCTCCCCAGCTTTCCTGTAGGCTCCCTTCAAATACTGGAAGGCCACTATAAGGTCTCCTCGAAGCCTTCTCCTCTCCAGGCTGAAGAGCCCCAACTCTCTCAGCCTGTCCTCATAGCAGAGGTGCTCCAGCCCTCTGATCATCTTCGTGGCTCTCCTTTGGACCCGCTCCAGCAGTTCCATGTCCTTCTTGTGTTGGGGGCTCCAGAACTGCACACAGTACTCCAGGTGGGGTCTGACGAGAGCAGAGTAAAGCAAAGTAAAACTTGGCCTTGAACACCTCCAGGGCATCCACAGCTACCTTGGGCAACCCATTCCAGTGTCTCACCACCTTCAGTGTAAAGTCTTGCAAACTAAAGTTTGATCATTTGCATGATTAGACACAAATTGTTTTACTGCGTCACTTTGAGTATCTGCAACGCTGAACTTCTGCCATCCACGCAGTAAATGAGAGGAAATCAGTATGTGAGTGCAGAAATGATGAGCTTCTGCCCCTTTTGCCACACTTTAGCTTTGGTAGCAGTCAATTTTCCCCCTCATTATAAATGGAAGAAGTAAAGATAGGATGAAAAGGCTGCTTGAAAGTGAAAAATAAAATAGAGGAATGCAAACTTTATTGGGAGTTACACAACTGCCAGGAATTTGACCTCCTCTAGTCACCCTCATTCCAACATATGCACCATGCAGGAGAAATGGCACTAAGAGCAGATGGGAGCATTCCAGACCTGAGGTGGATTTGGCTTCTCATGGCCACACCTGCAGTGTACCCATTAAGAACAAGTGTCAGCTTTGAAAGCAGAGAGCAGTAAAGGTGCATCTGGGATGCTGGGATGGAGCGACTCATCTGAGGTGCATCTCCTGGCTGCTTCAGGAACCTTCCAGCCAAGCAGCATGGGGTGCTCATGTCCAGGGATGGGTGTTGGACTTGCTGCAGTCTGTCTGCCCTGTGGAAAAGCTATAGAGTCATAGAATGGTTTGGGTTGGAAGGGACCTCCAAAGGTCATCTAGTCCAACCCCTCTGCAGTCAGCAGGGACATCCTCCACTGGATCAGGTTGCTCAGAGCCTTGTCAAGCCTGACCTTGAATATCTTCAAGGATGTGGCCTCAGCTCTCTCCCTGGGCAGCCTGTTGCAGTGTTCCACCACCTTCACAGTGCAGAACTTGTTCCTAACATCCAATCTAAATCTGCTCTCCTCTCATTTCAAACCAAGAGGATTAGGAACATTCTGCCTCTCTGAAGCACTTTGTGTGCACACTGCTAGGCCTTCGTTGAGCAGCGTTACAGAAGAGCAGAGCAGTGCTTATCCCAAGAGAAGAGAAAAGCACACACTGCTCTTCCTCCCTTCTGCCCCTTGCCCCTCCATTGCAGAGTGGTGAGTGTCACTTTGAGACCAGGAAGGGTGCAAAGAATGCTACAAGAGGTGGCTTCCCTGACAAGTGCTTGTCTGTCCTTTAGTTAAATGTGCACTGAGACCTCCTGGGTGAGGAGAAGCTGGAGCAGGGCAGTGTCTGATTCCCAGCCTTTGTGCAGAGACGGCCCCCAGTTATGCCAACACAGTCCCCTGGCTATTGCAACACTGGGGTGTGTGGGACACTGATGTGCAGCCTTTCACCTGCTGCTCTATTGACTCTGTCCTGCCCACTTTGGCTGGGCTGGAGTCTTGTCACTGCTGCCACAGAGCTCTCCAAAGCCTCGATGCCTTCAGAGTCTGACAGGGAGCTTGTTTCCTAACCTTGGTTTGTCTAAATGTGGCCATCCAGGTGTGTAAGTTTAACCTGAACAAACAAATGAATGCATACAGGTGTCGTTATCTGTCCTCCCTGGGTGTATGGCAGAACACACTTCACCTAGAGGGCAGGCTTTCCAGTTCCTATTCTCAGCAGTCATGGGGTGCTCAGTAGGTGAGACCTTTCTAGAGGTGCCACCAAGATTTTCTTAGCAGCTTGGAATCACTTGGAAGTGCACCTCAGTCGCAGGCCAAGTGGTTTCTGGGTGGTCATTCTGTTGAAGAGCAGCCTGTGTTTTGGAAGGAAAGAGAATTCATGATCTGGTGACAGGTCAGGTTTTTGTGGGACCTAATTCAAAAACTTTTGAAGTCTGATGTCCAATAAACTCAGTGGTGTGTGTTGTCCTTACCAGACTGGTCAGGGAAATGAGGGAGAGCGTTGATGTCATCGTCATCTTGATTGCTTGGTTCCGTCATGCTCCCCTGGCTGTTCAATTTGCAACCTGCTCTGTTTACCGTGGCAAAAGGAGGACTCTGTCTGTTTCCAAATTTACAGTCGTTTAGTCCCTCACATAATGTTCTTTACCTAAATGTTTAGTAATTAGCAGAAACCAGGTAGAGTGGTTTGGAGCGACTGATTTTAGCTCGGATGGAGGATGTTTATTCTCCAAGCTGCTGCAAACACGCTGGGCTCTCTATCCCAGCTTTGTTTGCTGACCCTCCTGCAGTGGTGAGTTGTGGTTTTTCTTCCCTTTCTCCCTTCCCCACAGCTCGGATGTATCCACCTACCCCAAACTTCTATAAATACATTTGAATGCTGCATAGAATTGTTTTCTTCCAAGCAGCAGATGCTTGGCCTTCTGCATGTACGTGCTCAGGGCGCTGCTGACATCCAGTGGCTGCAAAACACTTTAATGACCACGTTTTGGATCAGGGCAAAAACTGTGCTTAGTGGTGGTCCCCAAGGAGGTAATTGGGCTCAGGCTGTGGGCACAGGGGCTGCTTCTCAGAGCTAATTTGGAGCTGACCCAGTTGGTCTTTGGACGGTTGGACTCTTAAGCTCCTTCTTCTTAACCTCTCTGAAGGGTGTCGCTGCTCAGTGTCATTCTGAATGTGTGCTGCTGTGGCTTTAAAGGGGGCTAACAGTGGCTGTGTTCTGTCTTCCAGGCCTTGCAGTGATGCACTCCCAAAGCACCAACCAGCTGGATGTGGGGAACAATCCTCGTGTGGGCACCAAGCGCTACATGGCTCCAGAGGTGCTGGATGAGACCATCCAGGCAGACTGCTTCGACTCCTACAAAAGGGTGGACATCTGGGCCTTTGGGCTGGTCCTCTGGGAGGTGGCCAGGCGTATGGTTAGCAATGGTGAGTACTAGGGGCTCCTCCACTTCTCTCAGGAGGGGTTCATCCAGTGGGAGTTCACAGCAAAGCATCTGCTGCCCACTGAGGTACGTGGGATGCACCCTAAAATACCGCATCTCCAGAGTGCTTTGGTTCCTGGCGCTTTGCTGAAGTTGATGGTGATGAGTGGTGATGGATAACTGTGAGGAGAAGTCATTTGTACCAAACAGCTCAGGTCATAAGCCTCCAGGTGTCATTAAGTCACTGTAATGCTTTTTGGTGGCTGTTTTTTCATGGCAAACTCTGACAGCAGGAGAACAGGCAGTGAGTGAAGGAGTGATCAGAAATCAGGGCTGCTCTGGCTTTACGAGGTGAAGTGCACCCACTAAGCAGGACTGCTGCAAAGCAGCCAGGAAGTGTTGAGCTGTGGATGGGCTGAGGGGCTGGGGTCTCCCCTTGCTCAAGGCAACGTGTGGCAGGTCTGTGCCAGTGCTGGGAGCTATGGTGGGACAGAGGTGGCAGGGGCTTGCTGGCACTGCGACAGACCGTGTGGAGCTAGGCTGCTCCCGTGGGTGCAGGAGGTGGGGCTGTGGTGGATCAGAGCTCTGCAGAGTGACTCGGTTGGAGGAAAGGTCAGAGCCACTTCATCTGGCAGCTATTACTGCATGTCTGGTCTGAAAGAGCCAGGGTGTACTCTACGCCTTGGGAAGCCACGTGGAAATGGGGAGCTGGAGCCAGACTCTCCCTTCCAGTGGTAAAGTTCATTTGTAAGATCCTGCTGACCCTGGAAGTGTTGCAGGGCTGTGTGGTGTAGCTCTGAGGTCTGCCTTTATCTCTTACAAAGGCAGTGCTCCATCTGAAATGGAGATCCAGGCAGTGCGGATAGACCAGAGGTGGTCTGTGGGGTTTGTGGTCTTGAGCTCTCACCAGGAGGCTTTATTCTTCTGTGCTTTGGAGGAAGCCAGAGTGCAAAGATGAGTGCAGCTGGTGCTGTTCTGCTGTCTCATGGTTCCTTGACACTGTGGTATTTGCTTCTAAAGGATTGTGCTTTGTGGAGGGTGAAGTCAGGCCTTGTCCTTCTATCCCAGCTGTAAAATAACCTCTTGTTTGTGCCTCCCCAGGTATTGTGGAAGACTACAAACCACCCTTTTATGACTTGGTGCCCAACGACCCCAGTTTTGAGGACATGAGGAAAGTGGTCTGTGTCGATCAGCAGAGGCCCAACATTCCCAACAGATGGTTCTCAGACCCTGTAAGTGGGTGTCCTGCGAGCTGACCTCCCTTCTTTTGGAAGGCATTGCTGGAGTTGGTTATTTCAGTGGTCACTTGAAATTGAAATGCTCTGATGAGCTCGGGAGCGTCGACCAGAAGTGTGCTGCCGTGGAGCTTCATGTTGGAGCAGGGAGAAAACTCCGTGAGCAGGCTCCTGGCTGTGAAGTCTGAGCTGTTCACAGAGTAGCCCTTTAGGAGCACCATTTATTATTTAATAACAGCTACTTTAAAGCTCTTCCTCCTATGTTGTTGTTTCCCCTCCAAGGGGGAATTTCTTTAAGGGGCACCTAGCCCATGCAGGCCTTTCTGTGGCTCCCAAGTGTGCAGATGGAGAGCTGGGTGTAGGTCTCTCCAACCCACAGGATAAGGGCTGTTGTTCCTTTTGAAAGGCTGATGCCGCAGTCTCTGTTCTTTATCAGAACCTGCCTGGCCTCTCCAGGCTGCCCAGCTCCTCTGTTCCTTTTGGCTGACGCTGTGGAGGTTGACTTTACAAAAAGTTGTAGTGACAGGGTAAGGGGGAGTGGATTGAAGCTCAAGGAGGGGAGATTGAGACTGGACATTAGCAAGAAATTCTTTCCAGTGAGGGTGGTGAGACACTGGAGCAGATTGCCCAGGGAGGTTGTGGGTGCCCCTTCCCTGGAGCTGTTCAAGGCCAGGTTGGATGTGGCATTGTGCAACCTGTGCTAGTGGAAGGTGTCCCTGCCCGTGGCAGCTGGGTTGGAACTAGATGGTCTTCAAGGTCCCTTCCAACCCAAGCCAGTCTGTGAATCTCTGTGGGCTGACCAAGGCCAGTGAGAACAAGAGGTCCCATCTGTAGGGTTTGGATCATAAAGCTGTGCTGCCACACACACCAGCCAGCTGTGAATCCAGGTGTTCAAAACTGCTCTGGGTGTGGTGAAGTCACGGCCAGAAGATCTGTACCTTCTCTGGCTGCCTTCACTGATCTTACTGGAGTCAGCTTCACTGAAAAGAGTGTTGCTTTCGTTAGAAGAAGACCCCAAACTCTGTTGTTTAAGGCCAGCTCCTGGCTGCAGTCAGCTCTTCTCTCGGCTAACCTCGTTACCAAATTTGGTTAACTTCGTTACCCAACTCGGGACTTTTCCACACCTGGAAGCTGGCTGAGAGCGAGCAGTGACCTCTGAAGGATCTGAAAGCTGAGCCTTAGTGAGCCAGCCAAAGCTTAGTGCGTTGGTGCTGTGGTGGCCTGTGCTCACAGGTGTTGTGTGTTTGTCCCCAGACGCTGACGTCCCTTGCCAAGCTGATGAAGGAATGCTGGTACCAGAACCCCTCGGCGCGACTCACAGCCCTGCGAATCAAAAAGACTTTGACCAAAATTGACAATTCCTTAGATAAACTGAAAGCTGACTGTTGACCTTCTCCTGGTGGTGTTCTCCCGGTAGGAAGGCATCTGTCTGGCTCCGAAGCAGCCCGGCTGGACAGGTTCTGTGGTGTTTCCCCACGGGGCTGCTCGGAGAGACAGAAGTTCTCACTCGGGGGCCAGCAGAACCTCAATGGACCTTGCCGAGTGGCTGCCAGGGGCATTTCACCAAGGGACAAGCTACAAGGACTCACGCTGGATGAACTGTTGCAAAGGTAGTGGCCTGAAGGAAGACAGAGAAATCCTAACACAAGATCAGGGCATTAAACGATGGCTTTGAACAGCTTTTTTTTTTTCCCCCTCTCTTTGTTTTGTTTGGGTTTTTTTTGTTTTGTTCATTCTCCTCACTGCTCCGAGGGAGAGAGGGGGAGGTGGGGGGTGGGGTTGAAAGATTTTAATCAGCAACCCTGCCTGTGCTTCTCTTCTTTATTGCACTAGGAATTCTTTGCATTCCTGACTTGCACTGTCACTGTTAATTGGGATGACAAGACTTGCCAAACCCACCTCGATTGGCTTCGTCCTGCATTGATCTATGCCTGAGTTGGTAGGAATTTGGGGAGCTGCAAACTGTACTTATCAAATAGATGATCTCTCTTCTTTTTTTTTTTCCCCTTCCCCAAGCCTCATTTTACACGTGTACTGATGTTTACAAAACAATGCTGAACATTAGGAACTCCTCCTTTATACAAACCCCTGCAACATTTATTTATTACATAGCTCACTCACCACTTGTTCTTTTGGGGTGGTTTTTGTTTTGGTTTGGTTTTGTGTTTTTTTTTTTTGTTTTGTTTTGTTTTGTTGTTTTGTTTTTTTTTCAACTCCTTTTTAAACTGTTTAAAAAAAGTTTTAAGTGCATAAAGTTTTAAAGCTTATTTTTTATGTGGCCTCTTTTTCTCTCTCCCCTGGTTCCTTCCCACCCCAACATGTTTGGGACTTTTAATCCTTTTGGTAACGCAGTATAATAACCTGAGACATGACCTTGTTGTGTTTTTGTTCTGTATTCTCCTGTTACAGCTCAAGTAGTCACGGGGTTTTTTTTTCAAGTGCTTCACGTTGTGTGGTCTGTAACCTGTTCTCAGTTGGAATACAGAAAGGTATCTATAGCCATTACCCACTCCATGTCAACTCTGCTGTCTCACCAAGCCTGGACAGGAAAGCAGTGGAGGCAGGAATGAGAGTTTTTAGGTCATGAATGCTGTGGGGGGGAGGGAATTAAAAAGAACTAAATGCATTTTATCTCTTCTAAGCTATATAATATGCATTTAAACTCTGCCATAAAAAAAAAATAACTATTTTGTTTTAATCTACTTTTTCTATTTAGTAGTTATTTGTATAAATTAAATAGAATGTTTTCAAGTCAAACCAAAGAGTGGCTTAGTTCTGTTCCGGCTGGTGACCGAGAGGGCTGCAGCACTTCTGCTGTGAGGGCAGGTTGAAGGAGTTGGAGTTGTGCAGCCTGGAGAAGAGAAGGCTCCAGGGAGACCTTAGAGCTGCACTTTGGTATCAGAAGGGGATGGACAGGAAGGCTGGGGAGGGACTGTTTAGAGGGGTCTGTGGGGATTGAAACTGGAGCAGGGGAGATTTAGGTTGAACATTTAGGAGGAAGTTCTTCACAGGGAGGCTGATGACACCCCAGAACAGGTTGCCCAAGGAAGTGGTTGAGGCCCCATCTCTGGAGACATTCAAGATCAGAGTTGATGTGGCCCTGGGCAGCCTGATCATCTGTTTGGAGATGTTGCTGCTGACTGCAGGGGCATTGGACAAGATGAGCTTTGAGGGTCCCTTCCAGCGTAACGCAGTCTGTGTGCTAATCTAGCAGTGGGTGTCCTGCAGGAGAGCAGAGCAGCTCCAGGTCTGTCCTGGGTGGAACACGGAGCTCCTGAGGCTGTTGGCAGTTGGTTGGCTGGGATTGGTTTTCCTGTACTGAGCTGGATCCAGAATAGCACAGCAGGGGACTGGTGGACTCTCCTTGGACATGACAGCCTATCCCTGCAGGCATCCCAGAGCCTGGTTGCAGAGAGGAGGTACTGGGAAGAATTCCCCTTGGAACTCTGAGAACAGCTCTCTCTGTCCATACCTTTCATACTGTTGCCTCTGATACGGCAAGTGGAAGAGTCTGGGCTGTGGCCATGCCCTCTCCTCCTTGGAGAAGACTTCCTTTACCTGTGGGCCCAATCCTCTGAGTGACCCAGGGCCTGGGCAGTCACCAGCCACTCGGATGCCCTTCCTTTGTGGGTTAAAGCACTTCTCTGGGGCTCCCTTCTGTGCTTTGAGTCCTGCAGATCCCACTCTCCCCTTTGTCCCTAATTTTGCCTTCACAGCCTCGCTCTCCATTATCCCACCCTGGCCAAGCAGGTTTCTCTCCAACAGCCAGGTTTGTGGGGTAGATGCTGCATGGGGATGAGATCCTGCATGGCACCACAGCTCTGCAGAGCAAGACCAAGTTGACCCCAGTGGCTGGGTCTCTTAATTATGCTAATTATGGACCTGAGCAGATCTGGTGCTGCCAAACCCAGGAAAAGCAGGATCTGGTTAGTTTTTAGTGTTCAATGGGAAATGAGAGGCTCAGCTGTCTAACTTCATCCCAGCTGGCTTGAAACTGGTGTGTGCTGGGCTGCTTAATAACCACAGCCCAGGAGGGACAGCATTTGAGCCACAGGGCAGTGGAGGGGAGGTGGCTTGACAGGTGGACAGGTCAATGCCCAAGGTGACACTTCAGTGCACATTGTGAGTTTGGGGTGGCGGGCCAGGTTTTAGTCCAGGTTTTGTCCCATCTCCAGAGTTTTCCAGTGGGGATGTTGGAGGAAGACAATCTTGTGATGGCTAAGTGACAGTTCTGCCCACGTGGGCTGAGTTTGTGGTGCCTTTCTCAAGCAGACTGAGTCACAGTGTCTTGCCAGGTGTCAGAGAAAGCGGTCATGCTGCATTGCTGGGTGCACCTCCATGCTGCAGCATCTTCTGAGCAGTACTGTGTGAAGAGGAACAGCAAGGCTTGGAGTTGGAAGCAGCCTCGTGTACCCTGCAGGGGTTTACACTGCTGTCTCAGGAGCTGAGGCTCTGCCAGGCCTGGGATCTGGGAACCACTAGCTTCCCTCCAAGTCTGACAGGTTTGCAGCCCAGAGGGCCAACCAGATCCTGGGCTGCATCAGGAGAAGTGTGGCCACCAGGTCGAGGGAGGTGATTCTCCCCCTCTACTCAGTTCTGCTGAGACCCCACCTGGAGTACTGCATCCAGTTCTGGAGCTCCTATTACAAGAGGGATGTCGAGATGCTGGAGTGTGTCCAGAGAAGAGATGCTCAGAGGGCTGCAGCAGCTCTTCTATGAGGACAGACTGAAAGAGTTGGGGCTGTTCAGTCTGGAGAAGAGGAGGCTCTGAGGTGACCTTCTTGTGGCCTTCCAGTATCTGAAGGGGGGCTACAAAAAGGCTGGGGAGGGACTTTTTAGGCTATTAGGGAGTGTTTGGGCTAGAGGGAATGGAGCAAAGCTGGAGATGGGTAGGTTCAGAGTGGACATGAGGAGGAAGCTGTTGAGCATGAAAGTGGTGAGAGCTTGGAATGGGTTGCCCAGGGAGGTGGTTGAGGCCCCATGCCTGAGGTGTTTAAGGCCAGGCTGGATGAGGCTCTGTCCCTGCCCATGGCAGGGGGGTTGGAACTAGATGGTCCTTGTGGTCCCTTCCAACCCTGACTGATTCTATGATTGTACTTCAGAACAAAGCTGGAGCCTTGGCTCTCCCTCTCTGTAGACCATAAACCACATAAACCACCTCATTAATGTCCTTCGTTATGCGATGGAGATTCTCTAAGCAGAGCAGAAAAACCTACCCACCTCTGGCACTCCTGGGCACCCATGGTGAGCCAGACAAGGTAATTTCCACCACTGCTGCTCCTAGAAGCTTCCTCTCAGATCTCAAAGCATCCAGGGAGTACTTTAAACAAAACTCATGTTCATGCCCTGCTAATTAAGTGATTTGGGTCCAGGCTTTGAACTGATTGAAATCATAGAATCATAAAATGTTTGGAGTTGGAAAAGACTTTCAAGATCATTGAGTCCAACCATCAAGTGATTGGAGCATGAAATGTTAATTAATGTTTTGTTTTAATTGGGTGACTATTTGGAAAGCTTGAGTCGAGAAAATTGCGTGGAAAATAATCTCAAGTAGTAATTTTGTAGCAGTTTTCTTGTCCCTGCTCTTGGGGATGAGCCGTTCAGCACTGTGCTTTGCTCCTGAAGAGGCTTGGGGTCCATGCTTCCAAAACCCAGCAGGAGCTGTGACCATTGCTTGAGGGAGCTGGAGGGTGTGCAGCTGGGAGCAGAGGGCAAAGCTCGGTGGGGGATCTCCTGTGGCCTTGTGCTGTTTAACCTCCTTTCCAAGTGCCTGGGCGGTCGGAGGAGCCAAGGTGTTGCCGCTTCTCCCCTCAAGCTGTGCAGGCTTGGGCAGCAAGAGACTTCCCGTGGGATATGTGTGCAGGTAACATCCACACCCCTCCCCCCACCACTTTATTAGTTGTTGTTCCTCCAGTGCCCCCTAAAATCTAATCTCCTAAAGGGATTTGCCATGCTTATGGATAATCTGCTGCACTGAGGTGTTGCTGCATTACTTGCTCTGGAGATGGCTCAGGCAGCTCCATCGCTGAGGCTGGATTGTTCCTCTGTCTGGTGGGTTTGAGTGCCCACCAGGATGGACCTGGGCTGCTGTGCTTCCAGTGGTGCTTGGCCACAGAGCAGAGTCCAGTACAAGGAGCCCCAGCAAGTAGAAGATAAATGCCATGGTGCAGGAGTGGCACTGCCTGTGGTTCAGCTGTCCTCTGGGTAGGTCTGGCCACCTACCAGTTACAGGAGAAGGCAGGCAGGAGCCAGAGGTGTCTTGGACTTTGCGGGGAGGTGGAAGATTTGTTTGGATTTCTCTTTCTCCTCTGCTGAAGTTTTGTTTGTTGTTAGTTAGGAGCACCTTGCACTTTGACAGGGGTCCTGGGGACAGGCACCTAAAGCAGCCTGAAGCCAGTGACTCCAGTGAGCGTTGCTGTAGTAAAGGCACTGAAGGCTCTGAGGCTTCCTTCCACTTTGTAACTTCTCTGTGGGCTTCTTATGCTGGAATTGCTCATGAAAAATCTATCTCAAGCCTTCCAGAATCCTTATTTACCTGGATGAAGCTGTTTTGATAGGAGGAGAGGGAATTCCCTTCCTCATTGGGCAAAAAGATCAGCCTTGGCCTCACGGTTGGCACTGGAGAAGGAAAGCAGGATTGTTGCTGCTGCTGTTCCTTTGATACAGAGAGAAGCTCAGTCCTTCTCAAGCACAGGATGCTTTGTTCATTTCAAGCCCCATCCCTGGAACCATTCCAGGATGCATTGTTTGGGGCTCTGAGCAACCTGCTCTAGTTGCAGATGTCTCTGCTGACTGGAGGAGGATTGGACTAGGTGGCCTTGAAAGGTCCCTTCCCACCCAAACCAGTCTGAGATCCTATGATTTGTGTGGAGAAAGTGTTTTATCGAATGCAGTTAGATGTGCAGGGACAGAAGCTCTCACTTGAACACATTTGCTTTATCCCCGCTCGGAAGGAGAAGTCCCACTGTGTCTCTAGGGCCTGAACCAAGAGGCTGTGCCAAGACAGGAGCCACAGCTCATGCCCAGGGTGAGCAGAGCTGTGCACAGGTTAGGTCTGGCTCAGCCTCTTGTGGTGGAAGAGAGGCTGCAAGAGGGACCTCTGGTACTCACAGAATCACAGAACCTTAGAGGTTGGAAGGGACCTCCAGAGATCGAATCCACCCACCCTGCCAGAGCAGCATCCCCTAGGGTAGTTCACACAGGAATGCATCCAGGTGGGTTTGGAGAGTCTCCAGAGAAAGAGACTCCACAACAACATGGGGCAGTCTGCTCCAGGGCTCTGTCACCCTCACTGGAAAGAAGTTTCTCCTCATGTTGGAGTGAAACCTTCTGTTCCAGTTTGTAACTGTTGTTCCTTGTCTTATTGCTGCTGACCACTGAAAAGAGATTGGCCTCGGCCACTCAGATATTTGTACACATTAGAGAAGAGACAACTGGGAGGAGATCTCATCAGACTAAACAGCCCCAAAGCTCTGGCTCTCTGTCGATGGGGAGATGCTCAAGTGCCCTAGTCACCCTTATGTCTCTCTGCTGGACCCTCTCCAGCAGGTCCCTGTCTCTCTTGAATTGGGGAGTGTCTGGAGGAGAAGCTGGGACCTTCTCTGTGGGGAGTGCAGTTCCTCACTGTCTGTGAACTCTACCACAGAGGGTCTGGAGGTAAAGCTAACACATCTTCCAGCGGGACTGGGCCGTTACTCACTGTGTCGAACTGCCCTGTACCAGGCAGAGTGCTCAGAGGTCCAGGAACAGTCATCTTGGGTGGGGTGCCCTGCAACACAGCACACCAGAGTGCCTGCCACTGGTCAGGCTTGGGAGGTGGTTGGGGGTGTCTAAAAAAGGTGACCCTTTTTCCACTGCAGTCTCTGCTGTGTGTGGCTCTGGCTTCTGATGTGTTTGTCCCAGTAATGTGTCTGAAACTGGAGATACAGCCCTGGCAGAGCAGCCTGAGAGTGGTGTACGTGTTCTGTCCTCCAGTCTGGTGTGGTGCCTTGGAACTCTTCAGTTACAGATCCAATAAACATCTCAGCTGCTTCTTTAGCAAAGTTATCTGGCTGGCTGGACAGTGCTGTGCAGTCCCCTGGGTTGTGCTTGACCCCAGCCCCAAGCAGGGTCACCCTGGATGAGGAGATGAAGGCTTGTGCTCCACTGGAGGGATCCCTGATCACCACCTGAGTGGTGGCTCTGGGTGGAGGGGTGGAAAGCATCCTGCAGTGGCTACACACCAGCAGAGCTGCTCCCTTCTCCAGGTGACTGCAGTTGTGGCAGTTGCCAGTCAGCTATAAGGAGACTCTTACCACCCCACATCTCTGCAGCAGTTGTCTCCACTCCTCCCCACCTAAAACCTCCCACCCCAAACACCACCAGTAGTTCGGATTCGTGGTGTAGATCTCTCTTCACTCCTGGAAGCTCTCTCTTTGTTCTTCAGGAACACCTGAAGTCTGACAAGGTGGCAGGAGGAAAAGTGAGCTGTGGGATGCTAGCCAGGGATTTTTATCCTGAAAACTTGTGGAAAAGAGCTCTCCCAGGCCACTGTCTACCTCCAGCAGAGAGAACAGGTCTTTAGCACTGTGCTCAAAGGAGAAAGGTGAGGCATCGAAGCAGCACTTCATGGGAGCTGCCAGCCAAGAGCCAGCCTGCCCCAGCTCAGCATGCAGGGAAGCTGCAGACCAGAAGGGAGAAGGGAGCCTTTTACCTGCCTATCTCCTCCTTTATTTGTTGTGTTAAAAACAGCCTGGTCTTTGTCATCCACTGGAGCTGTTCCAGGGATGTGGAACACCAGCACTGGTGCTCTCTGCAGGAGTTCAAGCCTTACACCTAGGTAAGGTCGTGTCTGATCCCTACAGCCCTGGATCAGTGCCTGGCTGCATTTCACCTCACACTGGAAAACAGCTGGAAATGGACACCTCTCCCGTGCCAGGTGTCCTGTAATGAGAGTCTGTAATTGAAATGTGTGGCTGCCAGCCTCAGGGGGAGGAGGAACATTGGTAATGGCAGAGGGAAGGTATTTTACTGTTTCTGATTGCTGACTGCAGTGAGATCATCCCTGTATTGTATTTTTCCCTCTGCAAGCATCTTGATTAAAAAAAATTGCCTGAGAAAGTTCCTAGTGTCCAATATTTGAGTGTCCTCTGCTCTGGTTTGGAAGGACCTCAAGCTAAAAGCCCTTAGGGAATGGGCACTGGCTCTTCCCTTGACTCCTTGTTGCTTTGGCCATTCCCAACAGTTATGAGTGGGTGGTCCAGGTTTGCTGTTCTGGTGATTCTCCTCTTTTCCTCCCCCAGGAGAAAGCTCCACAATGGCCCACCAGGAGCTCCCCACAGCGAGTGAGCCCCGTATGTTCAGTGTACCCTGACCCAAAGCCCAGGGCTGGTGTCACAAAGTGATGGTGAGACTGAAATGGTGCATTCTTGTCTGCACCAGTAGACATCTCTGATGAGGACATCATTTCAGGAACATTGCTAGCAGCTGTCCTCCTCCAAGCAGTGGTCTCTCTGCTCTAGTAGGAGGTGTCCCTGCCTATGGTGGGGGGTTGGAGCTGGATGATCCTTGGGGTCCCTTCCAACCTAAACCATTCTATGATTCTGTGCTTTTGGCTGCTGGTTAATGGGTACAAGTCCTGACTGTGTTAGGTCAGGCAGGAGGCAGAGCATGAGCTGAGAAGCTGGCCTGGGTTTAGGACCACAGAATGTTAGGGGTTGGAAGGACCCTCTGGAGATCATTGAGTCCAACACCCCTGCCAAGACCAGGACCATAATCTAGTGCAGGTCACACACAGGAGCACATCGAGGCAGGTTTTGGAAGCTCTCCAGAGAAGGAGACTTCTCTCTGGGCAGCCTGTTCCAATGCTCCATAACCTTTACAGTAGGGAAGTTCATTCTCATGTTGGGGTGGAACTCCCTGTGCTGGAGTTTACATCCATTACCCCTTGTCCTGTCACAGGAGGAGAGCCTCTCTCCTCCCTCTTGACACTCAGCCCTCAGATATCTATAAACATTGATTAGATTCCCTCTAAGTCTTCTCTTCACCAGACCAAACAGCCCCAAGTCCCTCAGCCACTCCTCACAGGGCAGTGCTCCAGCCCTTTCAACATCTTTGTAGCCCTCCCTTGGCCTCTCTCCAGTGGATTCCTGTCCCTCCTGAAGTGGGGAGTGCAGAATTGAACACAATATTCCAGGTGAGGTCTCACCAGGGCAGAGCAGAGGGGGAGGAGAACCCGCCTCAACCTGCTGGACACACAATGCTGCAGAAAGCACCAAGGAGGAGCCAGGACCAAATGCCCAAGTCGGCAGCTTCATGTCACCATCAGCACTGGCATGGTGGAAGAGGATACTGCTGCCACTTATCCCCAGAGCAGAGGTAAGGAGTGTGTGTGGGACACAGTCCCCTTAGAGAACCAGCTTTTTAATTACACTAATGGTTGCTCTGTGGACTCTCCTGAGCGTCTGACCAATGCTAAAACATCCCAAGGAGTTCCATTAGCACTTGGCTCATCCGGAGGCACCTGCTCAGATGAAGATGAACTTCAAGTAGATTGGTGGGCTCCTCTTCCTTAGATTCCAGAGCTGTGGAAGGCAGGGGTGTTGACTTAAGAGTTGTGAAATGCCCCTCAGAACACTTTGGGAGCATTTTGACTCTTTCTAATTGCTACAGCCTGGAGTGAAAATGATTTTGCAGGAATGCATCACTCTGGTGGCAGCTTTGGGAAGGTTTCATAGTATTTCTGGATGAATCAAGCGAGGGACAGGCAAACTGCAAGACAACTCCACGTGGGCCTGGGGATGTGGAGGGCTAAGGGAAGTGGTTGCCATCCTGGGATGCCTCTGGATTTTGTTTTGTTTTGCTTGCACAAAATGACAATAGGGTCTTAGTTGTGTCCTGGGTCCTGGTGTGGAGCAAAACAAATTACAAAACAGAATTCTTGTTCCCCAGCCAACCCTAGAAGTGCTTCCAGTTGGCCAACACTTCTATGGTGTCACCCATTTCCAAAGACTCTTGAATCCCCAGGGTAATACTCTATTTCTGTCCCACTGTGAACCATGCCATGCAAACATCTAACTCAGGGAGCACGTTGGCCTCATGATAGCCTCAAAGTGTGGTGGGATTCTCGTCCTCCATCCCTTGTTTTGCTGCTCTTCATTTCATTGGTGCTTGGTGTGTCGAAGGCCTGAAGAGCATTAAAGACAAAAGGTGAAAGAACTTGGTCATGGGTACCTGGGACCCAAAGCTGTGATAGGATGGGAGCAGCTGGCTCTGCTCCCTCTCTGCCCTTAAAGGTGGTTTTTAGTAGATGTCTCAACCAGCTCTTCAAGAGTGACTTCTGCCTCAGATGTTTTCAGCAGGAGCTGCTCCTGGTGCTTGCATGAATGAACCCTGACAGTGAAGAGGGGAGGAGGAGGGAGCAGACACTTGCTGCTGCTCACTCTGACTTCTACACTGATCAAATCATACCTAGGGAATTCTGCTGTTCAGTTGCAGAAGCTGAGTTTAGACTCCAGTGCCTGTATTTCCTGCTCTTGTAGCATCTCCAGCGCTTCCTGGCTGTGGAGTTCAGCAACCTTGGTAATCTTTAAAGAACTCAAAAAGAGGTCAATGCTGACAGCAGGAGCTTTGTGCAAAGGCTTTCAAACACCCCCAGCTGCTGCTTCAGCCATGGGCTCTGCTCTGTGTTGTAGTAACCTTGGACGCTGGAGGCAAGCAGCAGGGAGCAAAGAGAAGGATTGAGAGAATAGAGATGGGTTCAGGTCTGGTTTGTTTTAATCTCAGAACGATTTTCAAGCGTAACCAGCTTGTGATTCGGTATCCATGATGCCTCTCATGCCAGTTATTTACGTGCAGCCTAGTGAAGGGGAAGGTTAAAACCCATCAGACAACTAGAAAGGCATTGTTCAGTCACCCTGACTGGATAACTGTTACCCATGGCACAGCAGTGTGCCCTTGTGGCCAAGAAGGCCAATGGGATCCTGGGCTGTATCAGGAAGAGTGTGACCAGCAGAGCAAGGGAGGTTCTCCTCCCCCTCTACTCTGCACTGCTGAGACCTCATCTTGAATACTATGTTCAGTTTTGGGCTCCCCGGTTGAAGAGGGACAGGGATCTGCTGGAGAGAGTCCAGCAGAGGGCTATGAGGATGATGAGGGGACTGGAGAGCATGGCTGATGAGGAGAGGCTGAGGCACCTGGGACTGTTTAGTCTGGAAAAGAGAAGACCTCAAGTCCAGCCATAAAATCCAACAAAGCAACCTCAACCACTGCGTTTGGGAGCATCAGGTGGAACAAGATAGGCAATGTCACCAACTTCACCAACACTGAAGAAAAGTCAGTCACTGCTGGGAATGGCTGCCTAGGGAAGCCTGAAGGGATTGGTGGGGATGTTGTCACACCACCAGTGTCATGGAGACCTGCAGATGCATCTGACAACGTGTGGGAAATTGGTATCTTGCTTTAAAACAATGCAGAGATGTGGAGTGTGCTCAGCACCCTCCTAAGGGCGCCCTGGACTTTATGGTCTGCTCCACTACTGCCTCTAGAATAGACTTGGTTGTATCTTGGCATCAGTCCAGTTGATCCGTATGATGATGTCCATAACTACTCTTGAGGCATCTGCATTAGTGGCACAATGGCTTCCAAAGCTGCTGTGGTGGCCTGCTGTGTCTGAGAGCTTCTATGATGGTTGTGTCATCCAGGCTTTGAGGTGATGGTCCTGAGGTTCTCAGTATGGAATAGGTCATACTTGGAGTCATAGGATCATATTAGAGAAATTCTTCCCCGTGAGAGTGGTGAGACACTGGAACAGCTTCCTTAGAGAAGCTGTGGGTGCCCCTGCCCTGGAGGTGTTCCAGGCCAGGTTTGATGAGACCTTGAGCAACCGTGTCTAGGGGAGAGTACCCCTGCTCAGGACAAGGGCATCAGAACTAGATGGTCTTTCAAGGCCCTGTTTTATGAATCTATGATTCTATCACTTTGGTGTGGAAAACGCCTTTAAGAGTATCAAACCTAACAGTTAAAGCCGAAGAAATGCTGAGACCAACTCTGAACTTTGCTGTTGGTGGGAAAGTGGCGAGAGTTTGGGAAGCAGCTAAGGGAGAGATGCCAGAGCCCAGCAGTAGCTGTTGTAAATGAGTTAGAAGCGGTGAGGAGATCCTCTCCTCCATTCTGAGCTTGGATCATGCGGACGTGACCGTGACCCACCAAGCTGCTGCTCCAGGAGCCTGTGTCTGACCGGCGGTGGGAGCGAGGGTCGCTTTCCCGTCGCCCCCGGGCTTCGCACCGCCGCCTCCCAGCCCCGGGGGATGCTGAACCTTGCTCCGGCCCCGGTGCCGGCGCGGGCGGGGCCGGGCCGTGCTCCTCCCCCGCGGCCCCGCTAAAGCTGCGGGCTCGGCGCGGCACCGGGGGCTGCCGGCGGCAGCGGGATCCGCTCCGGCCCCCCGCGGCCATGGAGCGGGCACCTGGCCCCGCGCTGCGGGCGGCCCTGCCGCTGCTGGCCGCCGGCCTGGCCCTCTGCGCAGGTAGGGCGGGAACGGGAGCGGCACCGAGAGCAGGAACGGGAATGGGGGCTACAGGAGGAGCGACAGCGGGAGCTGGGATCGGGAGCGGCAACAGCGCCGGGGGAGGAGCGGGAGAGGTAGCAGGAGAGGCACCGGCGATGCCCTGCCCGCAGCTGGGATGCGCTATCCTGCGGGGCGGAGGGGATCTCTGTACCGAGCACCGAGCACCGGGACCCACACCCCAGGACCCCTTCCTTGTCCCGCACGGCCCCTCGCCGCACCGGGACGACTCCTGGCAGCGGGATCCCCCGGCGCCCGTGTCCCCCGGTGCCGGTGCCTGGGTCATGCCGGTTCCCGGAGGTTAAGGAGCTTAAGGCGCTGACCGGCGCTGGGCGTGCGGGCAGAAGTGGGTCAGTGGGGGCTTACGGCAGGGCACGGCCCACGCATGGGGGTCCCGGCTCTTGGGCTGGGCAGGGGACACCCGGCACAGCCCTCCCCGAGGGTGGCCTGGGATGCACTCAGCGCTCTGCTGGAGTCCTCTTGTGCTCAGAGGCATCTTCCCGGTCTGGGTGCTGGAAGTCGTGGCAAGAGGCCCCCCGCGCTGGGCATCATATGGGGCCACCCGTCCCATCCCACCTTAACTCATCCTGAACCACCAAGTCCCTGGTAGAGCAAGGCTCCCAGCCGGCTGGGGGGCTTCGGGCAGGGTGTGAAGTACACGGTGCCCAGGTTCCTGGCGTGCAAGTTGTGCTGTGGCACAGCAGCTGTGTGCTGTGCTCGTTCCCCTCAGCCCTTACAGACCCAGCCTGTGCCCTCAGGCACTGTGCTGTGAGCCTACAGCCAGGAAGGTTCAGGGCAGTGGGACATGAGAGAGGTTTTTGTCCCAGGTTGACTCCAATCTGCTCTCAGTGCTTTCACCTCAGGAGTTTCTGGGTGTAATGCTCTTGCAGAGAGAGGAGCCTCAGGATGAGAGGAAGGACTGCGCCGGTTCCTTGTCCAAGTGCTCCTGTGATCCCATCTTTTGGGAGAGAGGGAGTCCTGGAGCTCAGCTGCTGATGTTTGAAGTTCTTCTGTATGGTATTGTCCGTTTGGTGGAGTTTGGTTACGTTCACAGAGCGTAAGCTTCCATCTACCCAAGCTCTGCCCCGTGTTTTAGTATCCATGCTTGGAAGTGACCCCCAGACACAGCCATGGGCACTCTTGTTCCACTTTGGTGTGCTCGAGCTGAAGCCTCACCGGTGCTGTGGCCATCACCACGTCCCTCTGGAGACTGATCAGTACATGTAATTAACAGCCAAGGCCAGTGAGGTTCATTTATCAAAGAGCTTTCTCTTGCTTTGTCCTCTGAAGCTGCAGTAGTGTTGTCTTCTGGTTTGCTTACCTTCTAGTAGCCTTTTCAGAGCCTGGATCAGCTGTGGTCCAGGATGGGCAGATGGATTATTCACTCTCCTGGCTCTCCAGAGCAGGTAGCAGGGAAGTCACACACATACCTAGCAAGGTCTGCAGAAGTGGTTGCCGTGGAGTGTCAGGTGCTTAGCTCTGTGTCTGCTCAATAAGCTCAACTTCTCTTCATTCTCCACCACAGACCTGTCTGATCAAGGTGCATGACTGGCTATGCTCTGGTACACTTCTCCCCCCCAGCCTGTTCTTTCTCATGTGGGTTTGAAGATGCTCTGCTGGGCACTGGAGGTCTCCTGGAGAGTGTCCATTGTGCCCCAGCACTCAGGAGTGTTTACAGCATTAAGGACAAAAGTGGTTTGCTGCTGCTGCTGCTGTAGTGAACGTTCCTGCTGCACCTGCTCCCCTCCCCTGGGCTTCTCAGAACTGCTTCCTCCTCAGCCCATACTGCCTTTGTTCTGCATCGTCTTCAGCTTGTTGTACCCCTTGATTTGCAAACTCTTCTGCACTCCTCACACATTATGGTGGGGGAGGGGAGTGGAAGCTCCTCAGTGTTCTGGAGGGTTTCTAAAGACAGAGGAGCTGAGGCTGCTGGTTGCTGCGAGGAAACTTCTCTGTGCGTGGCGGTGGCACCTGAGCCTCTCGCAGTGCTCAGCACTCAGCTGGTTGGTTTTTCTAATGGGAGGTGTCCCTGCCCGTGCCAGAGTGTTGAAACTAGCTGATCTTGTGCCCCCAGTGTAAGAGAGATATGGAGCTGCTGCAGGGGTTCCACAAGAGGCCACGAAGATGACAGCCAGGGCTGGAGCATCTACCCTACAGGGACAGGCTGAGAGAGTTGAGGCTGTTTGGCTTGGAGAAGAGAAGGCTTAAGAGACTTTAGAGCAACCTTCCAGTACCTGAAGGGGGCTACAGGAGAGCTGGGGAGGGACTTTGGCTAAGGATGTGTAGTGATAGGACAAGAGGGACTGAAGCTTGAGGAGGGCAAAGTTTTACTGGAGGTCAGGAAAAGAATTCTTTCCAGTGAGGGTGGTGAGACACTGCAACAGGTTGCAGATATCTCCTCCCTGGAGGTGTTCAAGGCCAGGTTGGATGAGGCCTTGAGCAACCTGTGGAAGGTGTCCTTACCCATGGCAGGGGGATTTGAACTAAATGGTCTTTAAGATCTCTTCCAAGCCAAGCCATTTGATGATTTTAAGGATCTTAATCATAGAATGGTTTAGGTTGGGAAGGACCTCAAGGATCATCCAGCTCCAACCCCCTGCCATAGGCAGGGACACCTCCCACTAGAGCAGGCTGCTCAAGGCCTCATCCAGCCTGGCCTTAAACGCCTCCAGGGAGGAAGCATCCACAACCTCCCTGGGCAACCTGTGCCAGTGTCTTACCACCCTCACTGTAAAGAACTTCCTCCTAACATCCAGNCCCTTGCCCTGCTGCCCACACTGCTCTTGCTGCAGCCCAGCACCCGGTTGGCTTCTGGGCTGCATGTGCACACTGCTGGCTCATGTTGAGCCTTCAGGCAAACTCCAAGTTTGTGAGATTTGGCTTCCCACTGAAACGCATTCTAATTGCCCCCAATTGACCCATGAGCTCTCCAGGCAGATGTCTGTGTGCAAACCAGACAAGTGTGAGACAGCTCCTGACCGTGGTGCTGGGAGAGCTGTTGGTCTGGGTGTCTGGGAGCACCCACTGCCAACAGCCTGGTGTGATACAAGCTCTGTCTTTGATGAGAAGAAGCAGGAGGGATTGCTGTAGGAGCTGCAATGGAAGGATAAAGGCACAAGAACAGCATAAAATTGGCCTCCTGCGTTGTGAGGAGAGCTGTGTTCCAACAGCATTGTCACCTTGGCTGTTCCGTGCTGTAAAATGGGATTTCTGGAGCTACAAACAGCTGCTGGAGCTGCCTCCTGGACTCTAACTCCAGATTTTTAGCACACTCTATTCATTCCAGGGCTTCCTGTGGAACATAAACTGGGAATGGAAGTCTGAGGTACACAATGCAGTGGTGCATGGCCCACACACAAAGCTGGGGCACCAGCACACTTCTGTAAAGCTGTGGCACTGACAGGTGCAGAGAATCACCACCACCTTCTTGCCCTCATTCCAAGAAAGACATTGAGAGGCTGCAGCAGGTCTGCAGAAGGGCAGCAAAGCTGGTGAAGGGCTGGTGAGGAGCAGCTGAGGGAGCTGGGGGTGTTCAGTCTGGAGAAAAGGAGGCTGAGGAGAGATCTCATTGCTCTCTACAGCTTCCTGAAAGGGGTCTGGAGCTAGGTGGTGGCTGGTCTTCCCTCCCTGGGAACAAGCGATAGGATGAGAGGACATGGCCTCAAGGTTGGAGATTAGAGGAAACTTATTCCCTGATAGGGTTCTCAAAAATGGGACCAGGTTCTGCAGACAGGTGGGTCCCCACCTCTGAAGGTGCTTAAAAGCTGGAGAGATGTGGTGCTGAGGGATGTGATTTAGGACCAGACTTGTTAGAGTTCAAGAGTGGTTGGGCTGGATGATCTTGAGGTTCTTTTCCAACCCAAATGATGCTGTGACTCTGCAGAAAGCCTTTTGTTCCAGTTTAACAACTTGGCTTGCTCAGTCCTGACTAACTGGTGGTAGTGAAAACACTTCATAGAATCAACCAAGTTGGAAGAGACCTCCAAGCTCAGCCAGTCCAACCTAGCAACCAGCCCTGCCCAATCAACCAGACCATGGCACTAAGTGCCCCAGCCAGGCTTTGCTTGAACACCTCCAGGGATGGTGACTCCACCACCTCCCCGGGCAGCCCATTTCAATGCCAATCACTCTCTCTGCCAACTTCATCCTAACATCCAGCCTAGACCTCCCCTGGCACAACTTGAGACTGTGTCCCCTTGTCCTGTTGCTGCTTGCCTGGCAGAAGAGCCCAACCCCACCTGGCTACAGCCTCTCTTCGGGTAGTTGCAGACAGCAATGAGGTCTGCCCTGAGCCTCCTCTTCTGCAGGCTGCACACCCCCAGCTCCCTCAGCCTCTCCCCACAGGGCTGTGCTCCAGGCCCCTCACCAGCCTTGGTGCCCTTCTCTGGACACCTTCCAGCACCTCAACATCTCTCTTGAATTGAGGAGCCCAGAACTGGACACAGCACTCAAGGTGTGGCCTGAGCAGTGTTGAGTCCAGGGGCAGAATAACCTCCTTTGTCCTACTGGCCACACTGTTCCTGATCCAGGCCAGGGTCCTTCATGTGGTCCAACACCAAAACCGGCGTGTCCTTGGAGCCATCTCCCACTGGAGCACTCCAGCTGTGCTCCACCAGCCAGTTTCATCCCCTGCTCTGTGGCATCCATCAGTCTGGTGCTCTCTGCTCGTTTCTGTGAGTCACAAGGCTCTGTATTCCTTGCTTTTGGTGAAAATGCTTTAATAGTAATGAAAGAGCCTTAAGGAGACAACGTGGGTGAGAACTGTGAGCACTTCATGGCTGGGCTCCATCATCTACCAGCGTGTCTGCCACTACCTGGTATGTGAGCTAAGGGGATGCAATTTAACTGCCTTTTGGAGGAGGCTGTGGATCCTTGCTGCTCCTTGCAGATGATTACTCTGGGCTTTACTCTTTTGAAGAGCACTGCTGGAAGGGGAGCAGTGTGGTTGCTCTCCATCCCAGCTCTTAAATGTGCTTGTTCCTTCAGCCCAGTTTGTGTTGGAGCACCTGTCCAAGGCTGAGTTCTGGGCAATAGCATTGAGACATGGAGGATCTCAGCAAAGACCTCCAGGGAAGGGGCCACACCTTGGTGCTGCAGCCCCTCAGAGCTGTTGCCTCTTGCCTCATTCTCTCTGTCAGGTGTCAGAAGGAGAGGCTCAGGGCTTTTCCCAGGCTTATTTTGTAGGCTGGAAACGAATCTTCTGGTGGCTGTGAAGGTGCTGATATCCTGGTCATTAACAGAGCTGTCAGATGGAGGTGTGCAGAGGTGGTAGGGAGGAGATGCTTTGCTGATATCTCCTCCCCAGTTCAGAAATGCAACCTGAATGACTTTCCCAGTTCAGAAAGGCTCTGGATGACCCTGGGTTGTCTCTAGCTGTCTGCAGAGAGCAAAGTCCTAATTGGTGGCCAAGCTGGATGCTTAAGTTTGGTTGCTGTCAATAGCTGTTGAGTGGGTGAAGCTCACCCTGGCCCAGCAGCCTCAGCCATGTGGAGCTGAATCCAAAGACATGCAAGTTGCTTTGATAGAGGCTGTTAGGTCTTGTAGGTGTGGTAGCACAGGTAGCACCCTGTGCTGATGGCTTCAGTGACACTGAAATCCTCTGACCCCCAAGATGTCCCTAGCCCCCTCACTGCCTTGTGCTGAGCAGTGGATGTAACCCTGCCCATGCTTCCATCTGTGCTGGGCTCATCTGAAGCTGAGTGGTGGCACAAAAGCTCTGCATGAACAAGCCAATGTTTTCCTGGTTCCATGCTTACCAGGAAACTGATTCTAGGTAACCAGAGCTGTTTTTGCAGAGCTGCTCTCCTCCTTACTTCTCCAGCAGTAGGTGTTTGCAGTCTGACAAACAGGGCAAAACCAGCAGCAGTTAAGTGAAAGGGGACATTTTTGGTTGCCAAATGTTGTTTTGAAATACTTTGCTGCTCTTAACCCAGTAATTCTAACCCATTCAGGCTTCCTTCTTCAAAGCCAAGTGCCATTCTCCAGCAGTGCCTGCTTTTTGTGCAAAAGGCTCTGTAACTGGAGGGAAGCTGGACAGGAATGGAAATGGCTGTGAGGATGCTGAGGGGCCATGAGCATCTCTGTGAGGAGAAAAGGCTGAGAGCCCTGGGGCTGTGGACCCTGGAGAAAAGCAGCCCCAGAGAGGATATGATCAACACTCAGCAACAGATAAAGGATCTGTGGGGGGCAAGAGACTGGGGCCAGACTCTTGTCAGCGGTGCCCAGTGACAGGCCAAGGGGAAACAGGCACAAACTGGAAGCCAGGAGGTTCTGTCTGAAGCAGATGGGAAAGTTGTTTGTTGTGAGGGTGCTGGAGACCTGGAGCAGGCTGCCCAGAGAGGTTGTGGAGTCTGAACTGGAGAGATCTCAACCCCTCTGGGCATTGTGATGCTGGGCAAGCTGCTGTGGGTTCCCCTGCTTTTGCAGGGGAGTTGGAGTGGATGATCTCCAGCGGTCTCTTCCAATCCCCACCGGGCTAGGATTGTCTATCAAGCCCATCAGTGTGGTTTCATGGTGTAAAAGACCTTCCCAGGCTGTGTTCAGGTGCTGGCTGCACTCAGCTTTCCGTGCTGGGCTTTTGTTGCTGTCTGTTCCAGACCTCCAGTCAGTAAATGCTGTCAGCACTGCCTTATCGCAGCCACCTCCCCATGGAGTTTGTACCCTGGACACTCTGTCAGCACCTTCTGGACTGAACCCAGCAGATTCTTCCTCAGTTCCAGCTGTGGGCTGTGTTTCCCAACACTTGCAGAGTGTTTTGCTGCACACCTTATCTTCACGAAACACCTTCCCGGGGGATCCTCGCCTGGTCCAAGCTAACCAGCAATCGGCAAAGCTCCTTTGGCAGCTCCTTCTGACACAAACCATTTCCCTGGCTTTTTGCTGCCCTTTCCCTGCTCTGTTTAATTTACATTCCTGGCTTCAGCTTCCATCTGCTGGGATTTGGTTGTGGTTGCTGAGCTCTTCTAGAAGAGAGGGTTTGCGCACCTGCTGTTCTCCTTCCAGAACCAAGGTGCCGGTCACTGGAACCCCTTCCCATAGAAAGGATTTAAAAGAGATCAGAGCACTGCAGTTGTTTGATGTCTCCCATTCTGAGACGCTCTCTTCGGTTCTGCACTGATGGCTTTTGTTCCCTTTTCTTTGTCTGCCCAGTGTTTGCCTGGGTTGGTGCCCACCCTTTCTGCAGGCTGCTTATGAAGGGAGCTTTTACTCTGTGATTGCTCCTGCTGTTGTCTCCAGAGAGGGAACTGCTCCATAGTTTCTAGAGCAGTCCAAGAAGCACATTTTTTAAGACCTGTCACTGTTTCTTCTGAAGCAATGTGTCAGAGGAGGATGAATCTGCCAGCCACATGCTCTCACTTCCATGGATGATGCAGCTGCTGGTGGAGCCAGATCCCTCTTTCACAGGATCATCCAATCTCAGAATGGTTTGAGTTGAAAGGGGCCTTAAGGATCATCTTTCTACTAGAACAGGTTGCTCAAGGCCCCATTCAGCCTGGCTTTGGACGCTTCTGGGATGTGGTTTAATGGCCACGGTGCTGTTAGGTCAGTGGTTGGACTCAATGATCTTAGAAGTCTTCTCCAACCAAAACAATTTCACAATTCTATGACTTCCAGGCTTGGAGCCTCTCACAGCATTAGTCACCTTCTGCCCATCTGTCTCAGTTCTCACCATTATCATTTGAGGTGGCACTAGAGCTGTTGACTTGGCTTCACTGTCAGCTGCTCTCACTGAGCTGGTGTCTGAACTCTTGTCGTCGTCTCTTGTTCACCTCTGGTGTCATTCTTCTTCTTCAGTGAGCTGGTGAGTCACGAGTGTGAAGGTGGCACTCGAGGAGAAAGGGATGGGAGCCCACACAATCCTCTGTGGTGCATCCTTGTATTGGTCTGTGGTGAGCCAGGTGCTGCTTCCATTCTTCCTGCTCCCTGGGTTACCCCATGGTGTGTTTGTCTGGGAGTGCTGGGAGTTTTCCTACACCGAGAGCTGAAAGGAGCAAAGATTGCTTTTTGGGTAAGTCATGCAGCTTACTTTCTGCTCCCAAGAGGATGCAGCCTGTCCTTGCTTTGTGGTGGGTCCCTCCAAGCACTTGCTATAAGGTCTCAGCTCCTATTGCAATGCCAGCAGAAGAAAATACCTTGAAAATGGTAACCTTAGAAGTGCCAAACCAGGGAACACCTCTTGCTTGTGGTCTCTGGGTCTGGAAGCTCCTTTGCTTGGGCATCTGTTGATTTGTGAGTCAGCTTCTCAGCCACCTCGACTGGCTGTTGGTATCTCCCAGTGTTCACTTGGGTCTTGCCATGGCCACAGTGCTCTTTGAGAGACAAGAGGGACTGCACATCTCTTTGTCATGCAAAGTGTCTGTGTAGCTGCTGTCCCTAGGGAAAGGACCCTGTGACGTGTCATAGGATCATAGAATGGTTTAGGTTGGAAGGGACCTCAAGGATCATCCAGCTCCAACCCCTGCCATAGGCAGGGACACCTCCCACTAGAACAGGTTGCTTAAAGCCTCATCCAACCTGGCCTTGAAC
>WAAF01008190.1:153955-165229 GCA_013400475.1 Tricholaema leucomelas
CTTGTGCTGGGGGCTCCAGAACTGCACACAGGACTGCAGGTGGGGTCTGAGGAGAGCAGAGCCAAGGGGCAGAATCCCCTCCCTTGCCCTGCTGCCCACACTGCTCTTGCTGCAGCCCAGCACAGGGTTGCTGTCTGGGCTGCACTCACACTGCAGGCTCATGTTGAGCTTTTCATCACCCCAGACCCCCAGGGCCTTTTCCTCAGGGCTGCTCTCAGCCATTTGTCACTCAGCTTGGAGTTGTGCTTGGGATTGCACCTACCCAGGTGTGGGACCTTACAGCTGTGTCCCCAGCCTGCCCTGGGCTGTGCAGTCAGTCACAGGAGGACAAGGTGCTCATGAACATCCCGGGGATGCGGCGCTTCGGGGAGACTTGGGACAGATTAGTTAATGAGTGCTGCAGAATGACATGCACAGAGACCTGCCACCGAGTTTGGATGTCTCACAGAGCTCTCTGAGGCTGTGGAGTGTGCCAGTTGTTCACTTTCTCCTAATTTCTCAACCAGAGGAGGCAACGTTTGGAGGGAACTGTTGTGCTGGAGCAGCTGAAGGAGTTCTGCTCCCTGCTGGAGTAGAAGTGCATTAGTGTGAAGCTCTGGGAGCACATCTATCTTCCTTCCTTCCTTCCTTCCTTCCTTCCTTCCTTCCTTCCTTCCTTCCTTCCTTCCTTCCTTCCTTCCTTCCTTCCTTCCTTCCTTCCTTCCTTCCTTCCTTCCTTCCTTCCTTCCTTCCTTCCTTCCTTCCTTCCTTCCTTCCTTCCTTCCTNGCCCACACTGCTCTTGCTGCAGCCCAGCACAGGGTTGCTGTCTGGGCTGCACTCACACTGCAGGCTCATGTTGAGCTTTTCATCACCCCAGACCCCCAGGGCCTTTTCCTCAGGGCTGCTCTCAGCCATTTGTCACTCAGCTTGGAGTTGTGCTTGGGATTGCACCTACCCAGGTGTGGGACCTTACAGCTGTGTCCCCAGCCTGCCCTGGGCTGTGCAGTCAGTCACAGGAGGACAAGGTGCTCATGAACATCCCGGGGATGCGGCGCTTCGGGGAGACTTGGGACAGATTAGTTAATGAGTGCTGCAGAATGACATGCACAGAGACCTGCCACCGAGTTTGGATGTCTCACAGAGCTCTCTGAGGCTGTGGAGTGTGCCAGTTGTTCACTTTCTCCTAATTTCTCAACCAGAGGAGGCAACGTTTGGAGGGAACTGTTGTGCTGGAGCAGCTGAAGGAGTTCTGCTCCCTGCTGGAGTAGAAGTGCATTAGTGTGAAACTCTGGGAGCACATCTTCCTTCCTTCCTTCCTTCCTTCCTTCCTCCCTTCCTTCCTTCCTTCCTTCCTCCCTTCCTTCCTTCCTTCCTTCCTCCCTTCCTTCCTTCCTTCCTTCCTCCCTTCCTTCCTTCCTTCCTTCTCCTTTCCCCTTGAACTCTTCCACAATCACCTTATCCTGTGAGGGTGGAAGCCCTGAGAGTCCTGACCGACGCTGGGTTGCTCTTTGCTCTTTGTGCAATGGCCTCACACAGAAACACCTCTGTGGAGAATGGAGCTGGCTTCCATGGGTCTGGGAACCTGGAGGTGTTCAAGGACAAGTTGGATGGGCCCTTGAGCAACCTGGTCTAGGGGAAGGTGTTCCTGCCCATGGCAGGGGTGGTGGAACCAGATGATCTCTGAGGTTCCTTCTGATCCAGCCCATTCTATGAATCTGTGAACTCTCCGTTGTGGGCTGTGCAGTGGACACCTTGTTTTGAGCAAAGCCCTCCAAGCTAAAAGGAAAAATGAACTCATAGACTTTCTGTCAGTGATGTAGAAAGAAAATGGACCTCCAGCAGAGCAAGCCACTCTCTGAATGCAACAGACATCAAGTGGTGGCACCTCTTGCTTCCCTGCTGAGCGAGAACCCACACCCCAGTGTACCTTCCAGCCAGCTGTGGTGACTAATGGGTGCAAGGTCCTTTTCATCCTGGAAATTACTATTTTAGATGGTCAGGGTGAGGTCACAGAGAACTGTAGAATCATAGAGATAAACCAGGTTGGAAGAGACCTCCAAGGTCATCCAGTCCAACCTAGCACCCAGCCCTAGACAGTCCACCAGACCATGGCACTAAGTGCCCCATCCAGGCTTTGCTTGAACACCTCCAGGGACGGTGACTCCACCACCTCCCTGGGCAGCCCATTCCAATGCCAATCACTCTCTCTGACAACAACTTCCTCCTAACATCCAGCCTAGACCTCCCCTGCCACAACTTGAGACTGTGTCCCCTTGTTCTGTTGCTGGTTGCCTGGCAGAAGAGACCAACCCCACCTGGCTACAGCCTCCCTTCAGGTAGTTGTAGACAGCAATGAGGTCTGCCCTGAGCCTCCTCTTCTGCAGGCTGCACACCCCCAGCTCCCTCAGCCTCTCCTCACAGGGCTGTGCTCCAGGCCTCTCACCAACCTTGGTGCCCTTCTCTGGCCACCTTCCAGCACCTCAACATCTCTCTTGAATTGAGGAGCCCAGAACTGGACACAGCACTCACGGTGTGACCTGAGCAGCCCTTCAGCCACCCTCTCCTCGCCCCATGTTTCCTCGGAGCTGTTTGGGACTTGCAGTGATAGCTTCGATCAGCTCCTCTCAGGCAGTCTTGAAAGTACCAGAAGATGGTGAAAGCTGTCAGTTAGCTGCTGAGGGTGACGAGGGAGAGGCCATTTCCCATTTTATTTTTAGGCCCTGGCAGAGGGGGAGGACTGCAGCAGCGATGGTGATGCGTCTGCAGCGCTGAAGGCACTTGCGGCAGCCTCACGTTCATTTCCTCACCTAATGGGTTTGTTTTGCAGCGTGGGGGCAGAGGTAGTTCCTTTATTCTGCTGCTAGATCTCTAGTTTATTTGGCTCCCATCAGTCTTGCTCCTGGCAGCTGTTCCAGGACCATGCTAATGTCTTTAAGGAAGAGGTTCACCTCTCTTGTTGCTGGGTGACTGTGCCGAGCGAGAGTCGAAGCAGGCAGTGATGCGGCTCCTGGCGTTCCCTGAATCCAGGATAAACATGGACATATGGTGCCAAGGAAGTTTGTTGCGGGCCTGAGCTGAAGATGAATGCCAGAAGCTGCTCCTTCAGAAGGGTGGCACAGGATGGGGACTGTTGTGAAGACAACAAATGGTGTCATGGAGGCAACAATTGGATGCGTGATGATGCCTGTCAGGACTTCTCCGCTCTCTGGAGAGTCTGAGATGAGTCTCTTCTGCTCCTGCCACAGCCAGCAGTCACCCAACCATCCTCCTCCTCCTCAGCCATGGAGGTGGGGCACAGTGAATGGCACCCAGAGCTGAGGTGCTGTCAGGTAAACTGGGGTGATGACAGAGGCTGGCTTAAGTCCTGGTGTGGTCAGGGAAAGGGAACAGGGAGAGAAATACAGCAGCTGCTGGAGTGCGCTGCCTGCTGGGGGCTAGCTGGGTCGGGGGGACTGTGGAGTCACAGAATGGTTTCGGTTGAAAGAGACCTTCAAGAGCCAAGCTCCAACCATTAGCCCAGCACTGCCAGGTCACCACTAAGCCGAGTCACTCAGCACCACATCTCCATGGCTGTGAAACGCCTCCAGGAATGGCAACTCCACCACTACTCTGGGCAGCCTGGGCTAGGCCTGGACAACCCTTCTGGGGAAGAAATTGTTCCTCATGTCCAAGCTAAACATCCCCTGTTGCAGCTTGAGGCCATTTCTTCTTGTCCTGTCATCAGAAGAAAGTTCCTGTTGACCATCCTGGTTATCCTTGTGTAACAGAGACATCCTCCCCCTGCCCAATTCCCAAAGAAGCAGGATGGGTTGGTGGATGAAAGCCCTTTGTTGTTAATGCCCTGGCCCCTGTGAGCTGGGCTGAGTCCTGCAGAGCTACAGCTGACCCAGGAAGCTGTTCAGAACACATTCTTACCTCACTCCCTGGGGAGGGGTAAGCACTGTTTAAGCCAAAGGGTGAAGAGCCCAAGTCTCTGTACTCTGAAATGAGATGCTGCTGGGTTGGGTTTTTTTTTTGACAGAAGCAAAGTACTCATATGAGGTGCACTTAAGGAAGGGCTGGCTGCAGAAACTGCTCTCAGCCCAAGGGTCAGATGTCACTGCTGACCTGGGCTCCTCAGCTTGGCATGAAGTGAGCAAAAATCCCTTGTTCTGAGGCCGGTGAAGAGCACAAGGAAGGCTAAAATGTTGACTGCAGCCGTATTATGTTTCATTGTGGCTTTGGTTCCCCTTCTTCTTCCTGGTCTTGAACACTTCCAGGGAGGATGTGTGGGAGAACTTTCTTGCTAACAGGAGATGAGCAGATAAACATGAGAACCTGTGCTGTGAAGTGTCCTTGAGTCCATCCTGGGTTCAGAATACCAGGCGCTGGGTGGACCCCCCACGGGCAGCTGCAGGAGGCTGAGCCCGCCAGATGCAGGGGTGGGCACCGCAGCTTGTTTTGATACAGAATGACCTCTCTGTACCTTGCATGTAACTTCGAGCCAGTCTGTACTTTCCACTCGTACCAATCTTGAACTAAGTCAGCTGTGCACGCCTCTTGCAAGCACCATATAAGCTGCTGTGCTGCCTCAGTAAAGGGCACTGCTCACAGCTAGCTCAGACTGCGAGGACTCGTCAGTACCCCGATCCTGCCTCCGCCAGCTCCCCGCCACCGCAAGCATGCCTCTGTGACCTCCCTGGGTTAGACATTCGCTGAGTTGGCCTCTCTTCTGGGCCATACAGGAGAGGGAGAGACACAGGCTTACACCAATGTGATGCATAAAGGTCAATCTGTGTATCGAAGCCAAGAGTGGATCTGGGTGGAGGGCTGTGTGCTTTGGTAGGCTTGCACAGCAGAGATGGGCTGGCCACACGCACAGAGGCAGACCTGACCAACTACCCCCCTTAGTCCCCCTTTGCAGCAGCTTAGCCACAGCATTGCTTGTTCCCAGGGCTGACCAGCCTGCCTTCTGGTACAGCTCAGAACTCTCTCTGCTTCTCTGCCAGCCTCCCAGGGCCGCCCATCTGCAGCTGTGCCTCCTTATCAGGTCAGTTACTCAATCCTGCTTGCTCTCCTTATTTTCTCAGACTATTCAGTTCTGCCCAACTCTGCTCAAGCCCTGGCAGACATTTTAATGTGGCCCAGGATCACCTGGTTTCAGAACTTGTCACCTATGTCAAGGACCTGTGCTGTTAGGGGCTTCCCAGGGCCTGTTCACCAGCACAGGTGATGGCCCCAGTGTGGGATGTGTGCTGGAGCTCCTGAGTGGTGCTTATGGTGAAACAGCTCACCTTGGCCAGCTGTCAAGGCAAGCTGGCACTGTTACTGTGGGTGTCTGTCTTCCTGAGCTCTTCTCATGAAATCTGGTGTCTTGGGGTGCAGCAGGAAGTGTGTCCAGTGGGTCTAGGGAGGTTCTTCTCTACTCTGGTGAGATCACACCTGGAATACTGTGTCCAGTTTTGGGCTTCCCAGTTCTAGAGCGACAGGGATCTGCTGGAGAGAGTCCAACAGAGAGCTAGCAGGATGACTGGGGGACTTGAGCATCTCCCCTGTGGAGAGAGACTGAGAGCCCTGGGGCTGTTTGGAGAAGACTGAGAGGACATCTGACCAATGTGTACAAATACCTGAGGGGTGGGGGTCAAGTGCCTGGGGCCCATCTCTTTTCAGTGGTCAGCAGCAATAAGGCAAGGAGCAACAGCTACAAACTGGAACAGAGGTTTCACCTCCACATGAGGAGAAACTTCTTTGCAGTGAGGGTGACAGAGCCCTGGAGCAGGCTGCCCAGAGAGGTTGTGGAGTCTCTTTCTCAGGAGACTTTCCAAACCCACCTGGGTGCATTCCTGTGCAAACTACCCTAGGGGATCCTGCTTTGGCAGGGGGACTTGATGGTCTCTGCAGGTCCCTTCCAACCTCTGAGGTTCTGTGACTCTTTTTCAGGCCTGAAGTGCGTGTGCCAGCTGTGTGAGCACACCAACTTCACCTGCCAGACGGAGGGTGCCTGCTGGGCCTCCGTCATGCTGACCAACGGGCGTGAGGAGGTGATCAAGTCCTGCGTCTCCCTTCCGGAGCTCAATGCTCAGGTCTTCTGCCACAGCTCCAAGAACATCACCAAGACCGAGTGCTGCTACACCGACTTCTGCAACAACATCACGCTGCGCCTGCCCCTGGGTGAGTGCAGGATGCTGCTCGGCTGCTGCTGTGACAGGGTGAGAGAGCAGAGGTGCTGGGCCGCCAGAGACAGCTCGCAGGGCTTTGAAGGACCCCTGTAAAACAGTAGCTGGGCTGCAGGCAGGAAAAGCCATCCTGCAGCTCTGGGAAGGGTGAACATCTTACATCTGCTAAAGATGTTCCATTCAGGTGGGCAAAGCCTCTCAGAATCATCAAGTCCAACCCAAATCCCTACCCTACAAGGTGCACCCTAAACCATATCCCCAAGCACCACATCCTAATGACTTTTAAACACATCCAGGGTTGGTGACTCCACCACCTCCCTGGGCAGCCCTTTCCAATGCCTGACCACTCTTTCCCTGAAAAAAATCCTTCCTACTGTCCAGTCTAAACCTACCCAGTTGCAGCTTGAGGCCGTTGCCTCTTGTCCTAGCGCTAATCACCTGTGAGAGGAGGCCGGCACCAACCTCTCCACAACATCCTTTCAGCCATGAGGTCTCAGCCTCCTCCTCTTCAAGCCCCCCAGGTGTGAATCATGGCGGTGAAAGGAAGTGTCTGAAGGAAGGAGTGGTAACCTCACAGGTGTTGTGGGCTGGAATATCTTAAGGGGGTTGTGATTTGAAGTGTCATTAGTCCAGGTGTCAGGAAGATGCTATCTGATGGACTTTCTTTGTGGCCTTGGATCAGCTGTGAACCAGCCTTGTAAGGGGCTGTTAGCTGGTGCGTCCTAAAGAGGTATTGAAGACCTTGCTGAAGTGTTTACAGGTTCAAAGGTCTGTGCACATAGCTTCAAAGACCTGCTTTGGGTGGCTCAGGAATGGATTGAAACTGGAGAGGATTGGAAGGAAGGTGATTGGCTGTATGTGGGAAATGCACCTCCATCTTTATCAGACAGACCCACGTCTAAGTTGGTGGTGAAGTCTGACCCACGATGGGACAGTTCTCCAGCATGTGAGGAGCAGCTCTCCTGGGTCATAGATTCATAGAATGCTTTGGGTTAGGACCTTTACAGGATGTCAGGGGTTGGAAGGGACCCAAGGAGATCATCCAGTCCAAGCCCCCTGCCAGAGCAGGACCACACAATCCAACACAGATCACACAGGAACACATCCAGACAGGCCTTGAGATTCTCCAGGGAAGGAGACTCCACAACCTCTCTGGGGAGCCTGTGCCAGTGCTCTGGGACTCTTAGAGGAAGGAAGTTCCCCCTTGTGTTGGGGCAGAACCTCTTTTGCTGCAACTTACACCCATTGCTCCTTGTCCTATCCCAGGGAGCAGTGAGCAGAGCCTGTCCCCCCTCCTCTTCTGGCAGCCCTCAGATACTTAGAAACATTATCAAATCCCCTCAAGTCTTCTCTTCTTCATACTAAGCAGCCCCAGGTCCCTCAGCCTCTCCTCATCAGCCATGCCCTCCAGTCCCCTCATCATCCTCGTAGCCCTCCACTGGACCCTCTCCAGCAGATTCCTGTCTCTCTGAAACTGGGGAGCCCAAAACTGAACACAGTATTCAAGATGAAGTCTCAGCAGGGCAGAGTAGAGGGGGAGGAGAACCTCCCTTGCTCTGCTGGACACACTCTTCCTGATACAGCCCAGGATCCCATTGGCCTCCTTGGCCAACAGGTCACATTGCTGTGCCATGGGTAACAGTTATCCTTAAAGATCATCCAGTTCCAACCCCATGCCACAGGCAGGGACACCTTCCACTAGACCAGGTTGCTTAAGGTCCCATCAAACCTGGCCTTGAACACCTTCAGGAAAGGGACATCCACAACCTCTCTGGGCATCCCTGTTGTCCTTGGCCAGCCTGTGTCCCTAAGTGCCATGTCTTTGTGGTCTGTATTGATGATGCCGCTGGTGCTGGCTGTGGTGAGGAAAGCAGAGGTGTCCTCTCTGCTGCTAGGGGTCACAGGGCCGCTGAACTTTCTGCCATGGCTTGAGAGGAGTGTAGGGCACCAAGTCATTGCTGGAGGATGTCTGGGCTTGTTAGTCTGCCTTCAGCTTTGGTTTCTGCAGCTCATTTTGGCAGCCTGGGAGGCAGCTTCTCTTTGGCGTTAGATTGGAGCCATCGATCCTTGCCCAGCGGGGACGAGGTGGTGCAAGATTCCTGGTCCCAATTAGAGGCAGAAGAAGATTTGCACCTCCAGGTGCTCTGTATACTGCACAGCTGGTACTGAACTTGGTTTTCCAGGCACAGAACTGTGTAAATGAAACCCAGGCTTTCTCAAAACAAATATTTACCCTATTTTAAGGTTCCATTCTTTGCCCCTTCTTTCCAAGCTTTGTGTTTGATCCAGGCTCTTGGACAGAGCTGGAGAGTGCTCGGCTTGTCTGCACAGGCAGCAGTGGGAGGTGTCTTGGGTGAGAAAGATGCAAATTCATAGATGATTTATAATTATAGCTTGATTTTTAAGCTGCTGTCATGTGGTGGACTTTAGAAGGCTGTTACTGGAAGCACCTGAAATGCCATAAGATAGAGGAGAGCAGCCCGTGGGGAGTGTTGCTGTGATAGCCTTGGGGGCCGTTGTCTCCTGGTGTGGATGAGCAGGTGCTGGGTACTGCCAGGGAAGGTCTGTGCTCAACAGCCTCTGGAGCAGCTAGCTGAGGTAGGAGCCTGGCAGCTGCCAAATCTGTGCCCTGGCACCTGATCTTACCTCTTGCCTGAAGCAGGAATAGAATCATAGAAATGTTTTGGTTGGAAGAGATCTTCAGGACCATGGAGCCTGAGCACGGAGCCCAATCATTAACCCAGCAGTGCCAGGGCGCCACCAAACCACGTCCCTCAGCATCACATCTCCATGGCTTTGAAACCTCTCCAGGGATGGGGACTTCAGCACTACCCTGAGCCTTGACAATCTCTCTGGGGAAGAAACCGTTCCACACATCCAACCTAAACCTCTCCTGGGGTAACTTGAAGCTGTTTCCTCTCATTCTGCCCATCAGGACGATTTCAGTACTCTCCACTGAGTTAGCAGCAGAAGGGAGATCTGAGAGTGGTCATGCTCTAGAAATGTGGAAATAAAATGCCATGCTCTGTGTTTTTCCAGCTGGGATCTTGGGAAGAACACTGCTATTTGTAGCGGAGCAGTGGAGGCATGCCTGTGGTCCTGGGGCTTGGGCTGGTCATTGCAAAACCTCAGGCTTCATATTTCACTATCAGGGAAAATTAATCCTTAGCCTGAGCCCTTTGCTCTAAACATGTGGGGGGAAGTGGGAGATTGAGCAGTGCCAACGCAGTCCTCCAGCTGGCCCCCTCCAGCAGCCCATCTTCGAGGGTCACATCAGAGCAGAGCTGCCTGTGGGGCCCCAGTGACAATGAAGTTTCCAAGGGGTGTTGCTGGGTACGTGGGTGGTCCCCACTGTCCCTGCTGCACACCTACCTGTTGTGCTGAGCCATGGCATGCTGGAGACGTGCCTGCCGTGTTGGTGGGCTCTGCTGTGGAATGCCAGTCTGCATGCCATCACCTAGGCTGCCTTTGGCAGGGCTTTCCTGTGCTGAGGAAACAGCAGCTTCCAAAGCAAGTTTTCAGGCAGCTCCTTACTCAGCTGGAGCTCTTTCCTTCCCCCTCTGGTCTGATGTGGCACTCAGAATCCAAACCTAAATCATAGAATCATAGAATAGTTTGGACTGGATCTTTGGCTCATCTCTGAGAGCAAGGAACACAGACTGGAGACACCATAGCAGGTAAGCAGCACTGGAATTGTAAACCTGCTCTGACAGAATGTGGAGGTGGTCTCAGGTTCAGGAGTTAGCTCCTTATCTCGCTGACCTTGTGGAAGCTTTTGTTCCCACCACTGAAGTGGGCTTAAGCCAGGATTCACCACTTGGAATGTGCTGTGCTTGGACTGTGCTGTGCAAGGTAGGACTGCTTGGCCCAGAGGTCCACCTCTTCTCCCAGCATGTCCCTGTGCACCATGTGTGGCTTGTCTCATGCCAGCTGACTGTCCCTTGCCAGCTGTGGACCACAGACAGGCTTTCTGGGCTATGATATCCAGCTGCTTGCCAATGAACTTGACTAAGGCAATGGGATCCTGGGCTGTATCAGGAAGAGTGTGTCCAGCAGAGCAAGGGAGGATCTCCTTCCCCTCTACTCTGCCCTGCTGAGACCTCATCTTGAAGACTGTGTTCAGTTTTGGGCTCCCCAGTTTCAGAGGGACAGGGATCTGATGGAGAGAGTCCAGCAGAGGGCTATGAGGATGATTAGGAGGCCATGGCTGATGAGGAGAGGCTGAGGGACCTGGGGCTGTTTAGTCTGGAGAAGAGAAGACTTGAGGGGATTTGATAAATGTTTCTAAGTATCTGAGGGTTGGCCAGGAGAGGGGGGACAGGCTCTGCTCACTGCTCCCTGGGATAGGACAAGGAGCAATGGGTGTAAGTTGCAGCAAAGGAGGTTCTGCCTCAACACAAGGGGGAACTTCTTTACTGTAAGGGTCCCAGAGCATTGGAACAGGCTGCCCAGAGAGGTTGTGGAGTCTCCTTCTCTGAAGCCTTTCAAGGCCTGTCTGGATGTGTTCCTGTGTGATCTGTGTTTGATTGTATTGTCCTGCTCCGGCAGGGGGCTTGGACTGGATGATCTCCTTGGGTTCCTTCTAACCCCTGACATCCTGTGAGCCTGTGAACCCACATCCCACCACCTGTTCTTAAAGGAGTCATAACCCATGCAGTGTGACACCTGGCACAGATGTCTTGACATGGAAGTCCTATCTACCTCCCTCTCTCCATGGTGCAGATCCTAGTTTAAAAGTAGAGCAGGTGGCTCTGAGAGCTTGCCTTTGGGCAGGAGTGGAGATTGCAGTGAGGTGGAGGTTGGTCTCCTTTCCTTCCTACCAGGTGATAGAATGAGAGGAAATGGCCTAACATTTTGCCAGGGGAAGTTTAAGCTGGAAGTGAGGAAGATTTTTTTTGCTTAAAAAGTGGTCAGACATTGGCACAGGCTGCCCAGGGAGGTGGAGGAGTCATCATCCCTGGTGGTGTTCAAGAAACCTGTGGGCATGGCACTTTGGGTCATAGAATCAACCAGGTTGGAAGAGACCTCCAAGCTCATCCAGCCCAACCTAGCACCCAGCCCTGTCCCATCAACCAGACCATGGCACTAAGTGCCCCAGCCAGGCTTTGCTTGAACACTTCCAGGGATGGAGACTCCACC